>CAXIVR010000013.1:82644210-83219210 GCA_964035755.1 Teleogryllus oceanicus | reverse complement strand
CGCCCCAGCCGGGACAAGCTCTAAGCTCCCGACCTGTCTCCCGGAATATGTGGGTGCATGTTTCTGTGTGTATGGGGAGAGGATGAGACAAGGAAGAGGAAGGAAAGATCGCGCGCAGTCCGTGGCCCGTTTAGTAGGATACTGCTCCGGCAATCACTTGGTGTTGATCGGAGAAACCACGGAAAACTAGAGCAGCCAGCCGCTAGAATTCTCCTGCAGGCAGCGACTGAATTCGACCTACCTGAAAAGCTAGTGTCGAAAATCCTGCCGCCGCGGGGAGTGGGAACCTATGACCTCCTGGTCAGAGGCGCTGCAGTGACATCAGTTGATGCACTGCGCCATCTCTCATGGTTCTGCAGTGAGACTTGCGCCATTCTTATAAGCCTCTTTGTTCTATCTGTGAAAGGATTATTTTGAACGAAAAATTTGGAATGGTTTTGAGAAAATTTGTTTCTTATAATTTGCATTCAGTTCAAACAGAAATTACGCGAAAACGTCTAGTCTTTCTTGCAATTTGTTTATGGCATTTTTAAAAGTTCTAATTTTTAAAACATTTTGTTCAAGACAAAAGTCTCTATCTTCAAAATATTGTAGGTTTGCAATGTTGCTTTTTTGCAGTTTTCTAAATAACAGACCGTTCACCGGAAATGGGACTAGAGCCTTTTTTAAGAACATATTTTTGTGCACAACAGCCCTGAGGAAGACCGTGACAAGATGGTCGAAACGTCGGCAACACAGCCTTCGACGCGGCGTCACCTGGACAGCCAAGATCATTTACATGACTTTGGCCGCGGAAGCCTACGACTTCATTTAGATATGGTAGATTTTATTGATTGCTAAAAATGCCAAATGTGTTACCAAACTCCGAAAAAACTACAAAATTGAATGTTCAAGGTCGGTGTTATATATTTCTGAAAGTTTTCAATCTGCGATAAAATGCGGAATCGATCGCAAAATGCAAAATGACGTACAAAGTGCGAAATGATCGTAATTGTGCAAAATAATTGCTAAATTTCATTTTATGGTTTTCTTCTTGGTCGCTCTCTAACTAGGGATGCGACTTGGATCACAGCACATCGATGTTTGATAAGATTTAAATTGAGAATGGCAATGTTTATTAATTTATGATTAATATTTAACTGACAAATCAAAGTAAAAAATAATAAGAACAATTTGAAAAACTGATCCAGCGTTACTTTTACTTTTCTGACGCTTTTATATTTGTTGAAGTTCACAAATGGCGGAGTATTAAAGTAGTTACCCTTATTTCCTGATATTAATAGGAAAACCTGAAAAGTATCAAAATATATTTTTTTATCTCAAAGAGTCCTCCCTTAATAAATCTACAAAATGCTAAATCATAATTTTTATAATGCTATAAAATGCTGCAGCCTTATTTTCAAACCGCAATTTTTTAAAATTTAAAGTGCTAAATTAGCCGACCTGGATGGCCGAGGTGGTTAAGAGCGAGTACCGACTCAGCGCTTCGGTCCGAAGGGTCGCGGGTTCGAGTCCCGCCTTGGGCATGGTCGTTTGTCCCTTGTCTTTGTATGTATGTGTTGTCGCGGAGGGCCTCGCGTTCTGCTGACCCCAGATCAGAGGAGCCCGCAAGTGTGTTGGTGTCTAGTGTATGGTCGAATATGCATCCCATCGGGACGCAAAGGGTAACCGGTTGTCGGCTGCATAAAACCCCTAGAAAGAAAGAAAGAAGTGCTAAATTATACCATCACTACTAATGACCATAGTACTTGCTGTGCTCGGAAATATTAATCAATAAATACAGCTTCAGCCTGGCCAATGAAATGATAAAAACTACGAAGGTGCCTTTTCACATTCCCCAGAGGTCAGAGTGAAGAATAACCACGGGTTCGTAGTCCTGTCTGATGCAACTCATGGCCAGACCTGATCTCCTGAATGAATCGCATGTTCAGGTAAACTATCCGTGTGAACTCTTCTTATCTATCTATTGGATGAGATTTCCCCTTTGTTCAAGGTGTTGGGTTCACGCTGTCGTTTTCTTCGATGGACATGACGTAAGAAATCAAAGTTGATTCTTTTGACACGAAGTGAGAACGGGGGCGTGAACTAAAGATAACCAATGGCCTGCTGCAGCAAATATGCTGCTGACCGAAAACAGAAAATAGTTTTCTAAAAAGTAGAGGGCACACGCGCGGACGCGAAAAGTACTCAAATTTTCGAAAAATTGTACATGACTTTATTTCAAAATCTATCCTTAAGAGAAAAAATCTCTATCTTTAACATTTTAGTTGTAGGAAGATTTCGAAACTCAAGGAGCCGTGACATCAGCCAGATCGATTGGGAAATATCGATTTTGAAGAAAATCGACTGAACGGGTTAGTCGCTAGCGTTGTTCACAGACGGACGAACAGACGTTTTACCGTCAATCGATTTTTCGGTATCAAGGTCCCACGAAATATGGATTCTGGCTACACCACGTGTTAGAGGATTCTTGATTTGCTTCTGGACGTAAATGTAGCTTCACTATAAGCACGTTTTGTTGAGCTTTCCTTTTGCTTGTAGTGATAGTAGAGTTTAGGGTGAGATTCTATTTGTTAGCAATAAAGAAAAATCAAATCTGTTCGTTCGTTTACCGTTACAAATAAGTTTTCTATAATTCGGCAACAAAAATATCTAGTTTTTGAAATGTTAATCTCTCGCTTTTTTAAATGTATTATTATTATTAATATTATTATTATTATTATTATTATTATTATTATTATTATTATTATTTCATCTCTAAACCATTAATACCATTAAAACCATTAATAGCTAAATTGTTGGGAAGGGACTCTGAAACTCAAGAAAGCGTGCGCAGATGATTTTCTCCCCCATACGTCACATACAGCTTTTACTAAATAAATAAATAAATAAATAGTGAACTCGGTTGTAGTGAACGCTCGGTCATAGTGAACTTAAATCACTGGTGCGGTTTCACTTACATTTCAAATAAGCGTAAGAAGTTCGGTTATAGTGAACCTGTATCTCGGTTATAGCGAACGTAAGATATAAGTTCTGGAAGTTAATTGGATCTCTTATGTTATTAGGCGATTAAAAGGGCTTTCGGAGAGTGAGACGATTATCCAACACTGCAAGAGGCATTGAAAGGTGTCAAAACTGCATTTCGATACTTAGAGACAGGTGACAATCCAGAATCAAGTATGGAGAGAGTACGAACTCTAGAAAAGGATCTAATGAAAACTGTACGAAGCAAGCAATTCAAAATAATTTATTATTTTACGTACAAATAAAGGTATTGACATTTTCTTTTCGTGCTGTTAATGAATTTTGCGGTATATTAATAAAATCAGTCATTATGTAGAACTTCTAGTTATTTTTGACATCATCAGAGATAGTAAACCTCTGATATAGTGAACCAAACATGTTAGTCCCCAGAAGCTCACAATAACAGGAGTCGCCTGTATTCTTTCCTGAAGTAAATCAATAGGAATACTGGTCATTACCTCTTCAATCGTTGCGAAAAATTCTTCCAATGTGCAAGGTTTGCCCTTCTACTCCTCCCTAGGACTGGTGTATTCCCAAAAGAAAAAAATGACACAGATTGAGGACTGCTCTTCTTGCTCGCAATTTGTGAGATCCACTCGCACCAAATCAACGTGCAGGAATTTTCTGATCCAACCATTTGCGAACAATTAGTGCTAATTGGGATGAAATTAACATCAAGTCAGCATTAATTTACCACTTTCCATTCTGCGGTCACTGTCTTTAAATTTCGTCTTCTTTAGGCTACTTTAGCGGGTTGTCGTTAACGAAAACTGAGCTCTTTGTTTAACATGCGCACGTTTCCAGCAGTAAACGGTTGAACTAAGTGAGCAGGCAATATGAAATTATAATAAATACTTAATTTTATGGCTGTGTTTATAATCTTAAATCATTAATTTATTAATTTTGTCGAGTATTAAAAATACCTAGTTATTTTACACTCCCTTTGTATATTCATCCAATGTCTAAAACGGGCTAAAGAGACATGTTACGTAAAAGTTTAAAAAAAGCGACTAGTTCTCTTTATGACATTCCGTAATGTTTTCTAAATAAAACGTTTACAAAAGTGATTTTAACATAAATTTTAACAAAGTGTGCCTGCACGTTTCAATCTCGACTGCTCGCCTTCAAAAATCTCTCTTACGACTGTGACTTCTCTAACGGCATCCGGCTATACTCACTCACTCACACACACACACACACACACACACACACACACACACACACACACACACACACACACACACACACACGGCCTTTTGTCCTCTGAATGGCGCGTCTGACCGAATCGGCCACAGCTGCTCAGCTGCAGTTCGCAAACCCACAGCAATTGAGACTAGTTGACTGTAGCGTCGCCGACGTTGAAATCTGTTTTGAAAGTGTTTTCATGTGTTGAAAGTTTCTTTAATATTTTTTTCGCCTCGTTAACTAAATATGCTCATTAATTCCATGAAAAATCATTGATTATCTCTATAACACGCGTGCAATTAAAATTCCACCGTGAAATTAAATATTCACACCTACCAATCAGTATTCAGAAAAAAAGCGAAATCGTGTAATTAAGAAACTATAAAACAAACGTAGCCAAGGTATTTGCACTCGACCATGAAACATGGACAAAAATGTACATCACATATTACGTACCTACAACAACTACATATAAACAACAAATGAATAAAAGTAAATTGGGGAAGTAAACGTTAATATAGCTGACTTGTGGAACATGATAAAATATTTAACGTGAATATATTAAGCTAGTGTACCTGTGCGAGAACTTTCGCATATCAAACGCCATTCTCTTCCCTATTTTTCCATTTCCATATTAAGCCTGAAACATATCTTTTTCTTCGAAACCCTGTTATCCGCCGTCACTTATTCGGTAGGTCTCCTTATAATTGATAACAATACAGTACAGTACACACATTTGTAAATACAAACTATTCTTCTTTAACGAACAGAGGGATACACCCGTGTAATTCAGTCGTGTGTTATATCAGGTAATTAGTTTAATTTCACATACAGTTGCAAATTTTACTGGCTCTGAGCAGGAAAAATTTAATAGAATATTCAAGAATGAATCTCATCCTGTATAACACAGTGCTAGGAACGTTTACTTGAGGCCTTTGGCCTCAGAATTTTAGTTTTTAAGGCCCTAAAAACGCTTCGTTTAGGAGTTGTGTAAGATGCATCTTCAAAAATCCGACCAAGTGATGCGGTTTACAGTTGGAATGAATATTTCGATGCAGTTTTTAAACAAATTCTTCATATTTTTAAAGTCAAAACTCAATTCGTCACGTCTCCGTGAAATTCTCTTTCTTTTAGTGACCTCATTTATAAAGATTGGTTGCGTATGAGAGCCGCAAAAGGCATGTATACTACTGAAATAATATAGGTGATGTTTTGCATATAAAACATTTGGTCTTAGGATCACGAATGTAAAAAATGTACACATAAGTTGTGTTTACCAGTTCTAAAATGTATGCTATAGCAAAACTGTGTCAGAAGTGATTAGTTTTTTTTTTTTTCAAAGGTCTCATTTCCGTTGAACTCAGACTTTCCGAACATTGCAAATTGAGAAAAAATGCGAGGAAGTGTGTGCTGTTGTAGTTCCACTAGTTTCTCTGACCATTCCATTGGCTCTCTAACAGGATTCATGGTGAGGCAGCCTTCACTTGAGCTGACGCAGTCTCAGTAATTCTCCTCTGATTGCTTCTGCCCCACGACTACGTACGTGCGAGCATTCTTCGTTCAATTGTTTCAATTAGACGAAACAATTACAACCGCCCCACGCGTCATTCTAGTCCATACCCTTTCGAAACTAGTGGAAATGAGGAATGCGACATCGCCGTCGATGTTTGTTTTTTATAGAAGCATCAAAATTTTGAACATCGATATATTTAAGTCGTGTTTTTTAACATCCATCTTTTTTGCTCGATGGTTTATGTTTTCGTTGTTTTGATTGTGAATGAAAAATTGTCCATAACAGCAATTGTGTAAAAGTTAAAATTTAAAATAATAACTGATAGTATCGTCAATTTACGTGTGTGAACCACATGAACGCTGATTGTACTATCTTAATGGAGAATCTGTTGTTCGTATTATTTTCTAAATTTAATAAATAGCAATAAATTTTGAGCTCTTATCCATGATGTCCTTCGTCAAGGAATAATTCTTCCTGCCACGACAACATGGCGAACGATAATTGAATTACTATATTTTCTACTGTATTCTAAAAAACGTGTACAGATAATGAAGTTACGTTATGTTTATGTCCAGAAGCAAAACAAGTTGCATCTCAGCATTTGCTCAATGGATCAGGGAAACTGGACGAAAAACCTGATTGAGATGGGAGTTTCTTTTCTTCGTTGATAATGTAACCAAAACTTCTAAATATTGTAATTTTCTTGTGAGTTCTTCCTTTTAAACTTTTCCTTATGTATTAAAACGAAAGAATTGCCTTCATAGTAAAATGCATTCCAATTATGACAAAAAGTACCTAATCGGAGAATTCCGAATCAGTAAACCCAAAAGAATTTCTCACATTACTTCATTAATGAGCATTTCCCATTAATAGCGAACACAGGAAGTGTTCTGAAGTACGAACTCAGTAAATTTGTCTTGTTGACACACAGCTTCCTGGTAGTGCCTTATTTGTACGATAAATTATCGTCTGGCATCGGGTTACTATCGTTGAGACAGCGTCACCCGGACTAAAATATCCTGTCCATGTACGTCACCCAGAGATTCATATTATTTGAAGTAATGGGTCCATGAACAGTGGTAGGGTAAAGTTACTTATCTATATTACTAATTTCCAACGCAAGCAGAAATTAAACGAAAACTATGTTAGATGTGTACACAACCATGAACTCGAGAAAAATACGAAATAAAATAATTTCGACTAGCGTATCCGTGCGAGAGCTCTGGCAAGTTAAACCCCACCTTCTTCCCCATTTCTCCATTTCCATATTAACTCTGTAATATACCTATTTCTTCAAGATCCTCTTATCCTCCGCCACTTGTTCTCTAAGTCTCCTTGTAATTGATAACAATTCTATACACCCTTTTCAATACAAAAAATTTTTATTTAACATTATTACCGAGCAGAGAGGTACACCCGTGTAATTCATTCGCGTAGAATATCAAGTAATTAGTTTAATTTCACATACAGATGCAGGTTCCACAAGCTCTTAACAGCAAGTTTTAATTAATGTAGGACTAAAAATATCTATTGGAAAACGTTATCGTATTCGAGAAAATAGTTTTGACCTAATGTAAAATTTTAAATTTGAAAGATAAAATTTTTAATTTTTAATTTAAAAATTTTTATTTGTTTATTGATATAAACTAGGGAACATGCAAATTTTTGGAAGGAATTTATTTTGAATGATTTGAAATTTGTTAAATTTGGTAGTAGATGCATTACACCATATAGAGCAAGTGAATGAAACAGAACACCTTATGATAGTTTTATATAACAAAATTCCACAATTAATTCGTAACTTAGAGTTATTATTTATTAAAGGAATATATATAATTAATATAATAACATTATTATTATTATTATTACTATTATTATTATTATTATTAAAAAGGATATAAAGGAAACGGATTTGTGTATAAAAATTTCGCACGTCTAACTCGAGAAGAATTTGATTTGTTATTAAGAAAAATATCTCAAGCAATTAAAAAGCAAGATACCGTCATGCGGTAATGTATTTCTTGGGGATATACACTTGAGTTGACTCTATGGTTTGTGGCTACTGGAGATACATACAGTTCTTTGTCATTTTTATTTATAATTCCCCAGTGTAAAATTTCCCCAAAGATCAGACATCCACGGACCACACTTGAACGACGCACAAAGGCTGATCCAGTACGTGGACACATATCAAGAGAGCAGAAGCTCTTCCAACTCTCTTTGAATACTATTTATCTCCCAGGAGATACGATTTCTCATCGATACCAGAGCCTTTACACTGTTCTCTAGTGGAAACTTCGAAGATCTCCTGTGACGTCATGTCTCCGGAGAGAAGATCGTCCTCCTGAGAGTTTACACGTGTCTCCTAACCAATTCCGGAAAGTTAGGAGAGAAAACTCTCTCCGTGTAAACGCCCCTTTAGTATGAAGAATGTTGTAGTATATGTACTCTATCGTGTTATTGAAATATTCGTGAAGAATATTTTTGTGAATCATTCACTTTGTGTTAGTGTTATTCGATAATATTTTGTTTTTCTTAAGCAGTGCGCTTGCTACTTTCTGGAAATTCATTTTGAGTGGATTTGATCATCTGCATTTTTGCGGCGCAGGCGACTAGCTGAGATTATTCAAGGCAATGAAGGTGTTAAGGTTATATTCAAAAAAGTAAATTTACTTTTTGACTTTATTTTCCACTATTGTCTTACTCAATAGAGCTTTAAGTAAAATAATTTTACATTAACATTCCCCCAAGGAGATTAATTGATTGCTTAGTGTTTCCGGGTGCGTCTGTTACTAAGGTCATTAATCACATACGTGTAATATACTTTTAGCGCGAGAGGTGGCAGTTATCTCTAGCAACCAGACCGGTAGCGGTAGCTCAGTGCATTAACTGATGTCACTACAGCGCCTCTGACCGGGAGGTCCTAGGTTCCCACTCCCCACGGCGGCAGGATTTTCGACACTAGCTTTCCAGCTAGGTCGAATTCAGTCGCTATCTGGAGGAGAATTCTAGCGGCCGGCTATTCTGATCGGTAGTTTTCCGTGGTTTCTCCGATCAAAACCAGGCGAATGCCGGAGCTGTACCCTACCAAACGGGCCACGGACCGCGCGCGTTCTCTCCTTCCTCTTCCTTGTCCTATCCTCTCCCCTTACACACACACACACACACACACACACACTTACACTAACATGCACTACACTACCACATATCCCGGGAGACCGGTCGGGAGCTTAGAGCTCATCCCGGCTGGGGCGGTGCCCCGCTGGTGGGAGAGTCCTGGTTGGGGGAAACCCCACTAGCCGACGGTAGGTCGACGCCGGATATCGCCATCAAGCGGGGGAGGATCACCGCCATCTCCCGAGAAAAAATCATGCACTACACTAACGGGACTAATGACCGAAGCAGTTGACGCGCCCGGAAACACGAAAAAATCAATCAATCAATCGATCTAGCAATCAGGTATCTCCCACCAGTGGGGTACCGCTCCATCCGGATGAAGCTCGAGTCCCTCGGCTGGTTTCCCGACGTGGGTGGTAGTGTAGTGCTTGTGTCTGTGCAAGTAAGGGGTGAGGACAAGTCAAGGAAAGGGAAAGAAAGATAGCGCGTAATCCGTGGCCTGTTTGTTTGGATACTACTCCGGCATACCTTGTGTTGATCGGAGAAAGTACGAAAAAATACACAGGCAAGCCCACCTCCCCCAAAAAAAGGTATCAGACCCAAAGACGAGACATGTATTGATTGTCTCTATGTATTGTCCCTATGTATTTCGACTCGAATCCAAATCTGTAACTAGAATTGCGCCATCACCCTCCATTTTTTATCGCGAAAAAACACCATGAATTTTTTTGTTTTTTTGTTTTTGTTTTCGGGGATTGTTGTCAGACCCAAAGACTTGACACATGCTTCTCTATGTACTTTTTTCTAAATTAGCAACTGAATTTATCCACTTTGTCGTTACCGGTGCCCTTTATTAAGAGTTTTTCTGCCGCAAATTCTTCTTTTTTTCGCGCAGCTTTACGTACTCTTTCCGTACGTAATCTTTCCGTTATTTTACTTACTTTCTCTCTATTCCGTAGAGAGGTAGTGAAAATGTACGTTTCTCGAACTCTTTTTATAAAAAATCTGACTGTGCAGCAGGCATTAGGGACTTGGCGCAAGAAACCAGAGTTCATCAGCGAAAGAAGATTCCTACGCATATCGTAGCAAGTGACGCAAGGAACTGTGACGTCATAGAACGAGAAATCCAGCCTAACATCATCCGCTGTGCGATATGCGCAGCCCTGCAATTAAACGATGAGGCGAATTTTATTTCGGGGAAGACACGAACATTCTCTATGAAACACTGCACGTAATGGATGCTTTTGTCATTCACCTGCGAGCTTGCGTAATGAATTCAGTACAATGTCACATGCATGTACATTATTTTACTACATATTGCTAGGTGATACGATTAAAATCGATATAGTACCAGTTTTGTAAAGTAAAATCTTATCTTTTCTATTGCATAACTCTACAATATGTTTCTCTACAATTAAAGACTGTACTGAGTATAAAAAACAAAAATAGTGGTGCTACATGATCATATATATTTTTGCATAGTTTATAACTTCTGGAAATTTTTCAAATTCGAAGAGTTCAACGACAATTAGATCTGTTTTAAGCGTTCCATGTCCGTGGAAAATATTTTTTAAAAAATTCGGAGTGGTTTTTGAGAACTTCTTTATAAAATACATTAACTTCAAGCAGATATTACGCGAAAATTACAACTACGGTACGTTTTTTTTAAACAAACTGCCATTACCTTTCTTTTTAGAACAGATTTGTTTAAGACAAAAATCTTCATTTTTAATATTTTATTTGGAATCTTAAAGTTTTGCAATTTTCGAAAATGCAATGTTCGCTTGAAGTGATACGAACACTTCTCTTTTATCGTTCTTTGATACACATGAGATGAACATTTAAGGAAAAATTTGGAGTCGTTTCTGAGAAAGTAATTGTTTTAAATTGCTTATATTTCAAGCAAAATTCAGGGAGAACTACTCGTATTTTCTAAAAATTGTACATGACATTACTTCAACATTTATCATTGATGGACAAATTTCATTAAGGAATAAATCTCTATCTTCAACATTGTAGTTACAGAAAGACAGAAAAAATGTTGAACTTTTGCAGTTTTAAAAAATCAAACATTTCAATGAAAATGAGACCAGAACTATTCTTTTAATTGTCCTTTACGCTATCCGAACAATTTTTAATAAAAAATTACAATCATTTTTGAGAAAATTTTGAAAATGTATTGAGGCTTGATGTTATCAAAATGTTTAGTTTATTTACTTAGTAATAATGTTTTCAAAGCTTTCTGTTAATGCCAATTCATCAATTAATTGATTGAATTAGGTATTCACAAAAAAACATTTTATTTATTCAAATTCACGGAAATATTTTTTCATAAATATCTTGTTTTTATCTCTGACTTTTGTGTTGCAAATTCAAGAATTCCTCTCACGTTTCTTGTCTTCTATTACCTACAGAAGACACCCACAATTCCCACAATTCTGTAACCTACATAATACGGCCATCCTTCACAAAGTAGATCTACTCCATACTACAAGGCATGATGCAACGTAGCCCTAAAACTTAAAATATCCGTTTGAAACTCGCAGTTTCTTTCCAGTTCTTTTAAGATGACCGGGGAATAACAATTATGGAGACAATCTTCTGAACGGTTTAGGCCCTAGCACTGACCTCCGACAGTGAGACAGATGTTTTATCGTCAATCGATTCTTTGATATCAAGGAACCATAAAGCAAACATTCTGACTACACAACATGTTAGAGGAAGTAATTTACTATAAGTAAAGAACTAGAAGTCCTCGAAGTAATTTACTATAAGTAATTTACTAATTTACTAACTGTACAGGAACAAGATTTATGCACTTTTTAGTCGCCAGGGCCCGACAATACGAGTTTTTCTGAGGAAAATTCGCCGTTTCCCGCCACAAGGATACTTTTTTTATGAAGTAAGGCGAGAAAGTAAAAAATTGATTTTAACTATGATATTTAATGCTTTAGTTACAATTTGTACTGTACAATTCTAAAAGGCTGAATATGCCTATTGCTAGTTTGGAATCTCAGCTTTTGAGTGAATGACCCCCATCGCCATCAGTTTTTTCGACCAGTTCTCCTGGTCCACTGAGTTTAAGAGGACCCTTTGCTATGCTTCCGGACATGAATGTACCTTCACTATATGCACATTTGCTTGACCTCAGATGGGAATATAGTTCGCATAGGCTTTCTTCACGCTCTCGCGTCTGTAAGTCATTTGCTTCACATTGAGCACGATAAGGGATAATAGTCAAAATCTGTTGCTCTTTAGCCTTTGCAAATAGTTCTTGTTACATCGGAAGTGAAATTTTTATTTGCCTTTGCAAATAGTTTTAATTTCACGGGAGTGAATATTTTCTTATCAGCTCTTGCCTGATAAGCTTGTTGCTACCTGAATTCATAAAATATATTATGTATGCAGGTTAGGATAGGAATCCCCGAATTTTAAAAAAAAGTGCCCCACTTCTCATAGAGTTTTTGAATGTTTTTGACGTTAAATAAGGAAAATATATACATTTAAAAAATAAAATATACCTACATACATACATTAATAATAAATTTGAATGTAAATACATGTATTCATACATACACACGTACTGGAGTGGCTTAACTTTTCCTTTCATAATCTTTCGATTTAGTCACGTACTTCTTTCCTTTCAGTTTCGTCTACTCATTTCTAAAACGTGACTGTCTCTTCGATCCTCGTACAATCCCATTTATCAGCCACAGTGTTCAATGAATATTGAAAATGTGTGGTGAAAATATAGCACTTTCTGCAATAAACAAGCTGAGCGCACACACACACACACACATGAAGACAATACCTCCAGTAACTGGAAACTCTCAGCAGAACACAAACCTTTAAGTAGATCATTCGCCATTTTGAAGCAATAAAATAACATTTGTGGATAACGAAATCAAGTCTATTACAATTATCCATGCTATAATTGGCCAAAAACTCATTATTTGCCCAGTAATTAACTATTCATGAGAGAAATGCGTATTTTGATACCTCAGACCGTATAGAAATCGGAGAGTATTTATTTTTGGTTTGGTTTACTGATTTAACTGCCTCCTGTTTGCTTTCATCGAACACAAAAAACATTTCATTTTTTTCGTGATTTTTCTTATGAATTTTCGTAATATTTTCATCGAAGCTCCTCGAAAAAATATTAATGGATGCGACGGTGAGTCAGACAAACGACACTCATGAGTACTTTCAAACACGGTGATTCATTCTACATTCATTCTACAGCTTAGTTAATCTACATGTCTGCTCTTAGGTTGAAATGTTGACAAGTCGTCACACGGAAGTCAATAAATTAAGATAGAAGAGGCGACAGTGTGAGTTAGCTCAGAGATAACATTGCCGCTGACTTCGCAGCGTGTCTGGCCGAGAGATCTGGCCGCTGTCTGGAGGAGAATTCTAACGATCGGCTGCTCTGATCGGTAGTTTTCCGTGTTTTTTTATCAACATCAGACGAATGCTGGAGCAGTGTCTTAACAAACGGGCCACAGACTGCGCGCGATCTTTCCTCCTTGCCATACCCTCTCCGGACACACACTGATGCTTTCACGCACTACACTACGGTTGAATGATTGATTGATTTTATCGTGTTTCCGGACGCGTCAACTGCTTCGGTCATTATTCCCGTTAGTGTACTGAATGTTTTTTTTCGGGAGATGGCGATGATCCTCCCCGCTTGATGGCGAGATCCGGTGCCGACCTACCGCCGGGTAGTGGGGTTTCCCCCTAACCAGGACTCTCCCACCAGCGGGGCACCTCCCCAGCCGGGACAAGATCTAAGCTCCCCACCGGTCTCCCGGAATATGTGGTAGTGTAGTGCATGTTAGGGTGTGTGTGTAAGGGGAGAGGATAGGGCAAGGAAGAGGAAGGAAAGATCGCGCGCGGTCCGTGGCCCGTTTGTTAAGGTACTGCTCCGGCATTCGCCTGGTGTTGATCGGACAAACCACGGAAAACTACCGATCAGAGCAGCCGGCCGCTAGAATTCTGCTTCAGACAGCGACTGAATTCGACCTAGCTGAAAAGCTAGTGTCGAAAATTCTTCCGCCGTGGGGAGTGGGAACCCAGGACCTCCCGGTCAGAAGCGCTGCAGTGACATCAGTTGATGCTCAGAGCTACCGCTCCCAGTGGGAGCTTAGAGTTTCACCCCATGTGAGAGATACCTTGCGAGAGAAAATCCCGCAAGCCCACGTGTAGGTCGACGCTGGATCTAACCTTCTAGCAGGGGAGGACCATCACTACATCCAGGATAAGACATTCACTACACTAACGGTACCAATGAAACTATTGATGACGTGCCTTGAAACATTAGCCAATCGACCACAGAAGACGCGATGTCATTGTTCTATCACGGAGTCGACGGATCCTAATCGAGTCAACTACTCGTAGGCTACTGTGAGTTTGGTGACATATTTTAGTCAACAGACTGAATGACGAATATTAGCATAAGACTGTCGTCCTCCTGCATATCTGTAAACTTATTTATACACTCTCATTTCATTCCAAATATGTCTTTCCGCTCAGGACATCCATTGATGTCACTGCACCAAAATACCCCTGGGTTCGAATTCCGACAGTGGCAAGATTAGTGACTAGCTGGATGGAATTCAGCCCCTGTCTGGAGGAGAATGCTAGCGGTCGGCTGCTCTGATTTCATTCATTTCTGAGATGATGCTTTGAATTTTTTTTTTTAATTCGTTGCGCCCTTAATTCAACTTATCGACGCAACGCGTCTCTTCGCCCTTGTTCGAGCGTTGAGCGCGGTGTATTCTCCATTAATATCTATCCCTCTGTATTCCAGAGGGCGCTGTATTTTTGTCTCGTCTCGTCTATTCAGTTGACAAAGAGGACCGCCAGGTAGCATCTCCGCATACGCGCCTCCTACTACAAGTTCCTGCGTCACTACCCAGCGGCCAGAATTAGGAAGGAATAAGGAAAGGGGTAGGGTTTAGGACACTTCACAGGGGTTGGACTAGCCCTTGTGAAGCAGCCAAACTCGTTTTGTTGGAACAAATTTCACATGAGATTCGACGGGAATCGAACCCGGATCTCAGTAGAGAAAGGCTAGCGACTTCGCTATGCGCCACGAGCGAGCCAAGTTGTGCATCAGTTTCGCCAAGAGTTGCATCATTTTCGTCATTTTGCCGTCATCAGCGACTTTCGCCAGCCTTAATGGCTGAGCCGCTCCTTTGAAATCTCGTGGTTCTCCCAAAACCACCCTATTTTCTAAATATTAGTCATATCTAGTATTAAATAAATATAATTAAACAAATTATATTTTTTAAATAAATATCAATTCAAGCAATCGCAAATTAACGTACTTATATTAAAATACGCATTTTGAAAAATCTCACGTAAGATTATAAGGGGGAGGGGGTCGAGCCAAATCTCACGACGTCTCTTCAAGGGGGGAGGGAGTCGAAAAACCGCCTCACGTAATTTATGGACGGCCCCTAAGGAAAGATAGGAACTCGGAGAGCTACGCATTATTGCTTTGTGAGTAAGAGAACGCCAAACGAAAGTCGGGTAATCATAAAAATACAAATACGTTTGTTCTTGTACACTGTTTTAATCCACGTTGTAAATAATAACCTTAAATATTGCCTCATATTCATAAATCCAATGATAGCGACGTAAGCGAATATACAAGAACACATACGAGAAGGCAGGTAAATACAGACGCCCACACTCATGGTGTCTTACGTAAGGTTACGATGTGGAACTACATATAACTGCTTGAAACTGCTTCGTATCAAACTATAGGGTTCACCCAGGATTAGACAATCGCAATTGCACTGTTACTGATAACGAGCAAGTGCTGTACGCCGTTGAGAATCTGCTTTTACGATCTTCAAATGGCTATTATCGCTTTGAACAAATTGTTGAATGACCTTGCCCCTTTTTCTTTAAGAGAATTTGGATCAAGAGGTAGTTTATTCAAGCTCCGAAATATTGGCACATCCGAGTCCCTCGCTCGCAGAATAGATTTCCTTAGTGAACATAGATTTACACAGTAAAATACCTAGGAGCCATCCTAGACACTCGTCTCACATGGAAACCGCACATTACCCATCGTCTGAACAAAACGTATGCTGCACTCTTGATTGATTGATTGATTCATTTTTTCTTGATCAATTCATTGATTTTTCGTGATTGATCATTGATTTTTCGTGATCTTCCCCGCTGGATGGCAAGATCCGGCGCCCACCTACCGTCGGCTAGTGGGGTTTCCCCGTCACCAGGACTCTCCCACCAGCGGGGCGCCGCCCCAGCCGGGACAAGCTCTAAGCTCCCAACCAGTCTCCCGGAATATGTGGTAGTGTAGTGCATGTTAGTGAAGTGTGTATGTAAGGGGAGGGATATGACAAGGAAGAGGAAGGGAAGATCGCGCACGGTCCGTGGCCCGTTTTTTAGGGAACTGCTCCGGCATTCGCCTGGTGTTGATCGGAGAAACCACGCAAAACTACCGATCAGAGCAGCCGGCCGCTAGAATTCTCCTCCACACACTATTCCTTGATGCCCTGAGCCACCGCTGCCGGAAACAGCAATAGAGGACCCTCAAAATCATCTCTCCATATTTTCCGATTCGGCACAAAAATGGCACATTCAGATAAACGCAAGCGAGAGTCAATGGGAGTATTCACTCTTCGAACACCTCTCTACCCAATCACATTCACCCATCAAAATCAATGTAATGGATTCTTTCAACCGCCACGGGAAAACTTTGCCGTATTATTCACATAGAACGACTCACATGGAGAGAAATATCATGCAAAGAAATACATTATCCGCTAGAAAAACACATCAGTTATACCCCTGTATATAAAATTCTATAACAAAATTTCTCGAATAGCTTCAACTACTCTTTTCAAACACGGTAAAAGAACGCTCATCATAACATTTGACAAGGAAACTACCCAGGGAATTTGGGAGTAAATTTTCATTTGTAAACAGAACAATCCGTCAATGGAACATCTTGTTTCGAGTACTCAATATCTTGCATTGGTTAGTAGATTTAAAAATAACTTAAAACATTAATGTTAATTGTGAGAAATATTATTTCAAAGTTAGATTTACATTTTTAATAAATCATTTTTCATCATTGTAAATATTATAAGTAAACTATCTTGATTAATAGCAATGGTATAACTTGAAAGTTTTGCAGTTTTATCTGTAACCAATAGATTCTACAATGCAATCTAGTATTGTTGAGTATTTGTTTTAATTAATGTACTTCAAATTGATTCCAGTGAATTGGAAATATATTTTTTATTTTTATATTATTCTTATTTTTTTATATTTCATAAATTGTGTAAAGTGTGGGAATTCTGATTTCGTGTTGTTGGTTGATTTGGTGTTGTTAATATGTTGACGAAGATGACCTCTTTTATTTCTTCTTAATTGTGTAAAGAATTATTGCTCTCCATTGCATCTTGCCTCTGGAAAACAGTCCACTTGCAAAAAATAAGCATAATAATAATTAATCATCATTACAAATTAATTTTTAGACTATAAGATTTCTGTGTCAAGCATTTATTGTATTCATATTTATAAAAAGGAGTATCTTTCATCACGTTTACATTCATAGTAATTACGAAAGGCTTTGTTTACGTCAAAATCACATGTTTCTGTCACATCATCTACGTCAAAGTTTTCATTGTGAATGAACCTTTACCGCTCATTTCAGTGTTCAGTGACGTCATCTTCAATAGTAGCTTTTGTTTGAGAGCTGTTTGTACTCCACAAAACTAAGCCCATGTTGTCACGACGCTTACAGATTACGCCCGTTGACTGTCTGCTGCTTCCGCACATTTGAATTCTGTCAACGTTTCTCTGCTGACGTTGCCAGGGATTGCTGACGTAAGCGTGACGAACCGGCTAAATAAGCAGCACAAATACACACAACTATGGCTCCAAGACGTCCACGCTACCATTAGCCGTGCGACATCGCTAACAAAAAATCGAAGTTTCTAAACATCGCTGTTCAAAATTAAAACATCGATGTTAAAAACATCGCCCCAAATAATCGAGGTTTGGAAACATTCGTTTATTGTTTTTTTTTAAATAAAAGGTTAATTTTTAATTAAGATTTATCTGACACACAAAGTCCAAAAATTGTTATATGTAATACCACGAGTTTTTTTGGAACTTGTCGATAAATTCCCGACTAAATAACGACTAAACTAACGACGAACGCATTTGACGCGCCCGGAAACACGAAAAATCAATCAATCGGGCGCGTCAACAGAGTAAGGTCATTATTCCCATAAGTGTAGTGCGTGTTTTTGTCTATATTGGTTGGTTTATCGTGTTTTCGGGCGCGTCAACTACTGTGGTCATTAGTCCCGTCAGTGTAGTGCATGTTTTTTCCTCAGCAGATGGCGGTGTTCTGCCCCCACTGGATGGCGAGATCCGGCGCCGACCTACCGTCGGCTAGTGGGGTTTCCCCCTAACCAGGACTCTCCCACCAGCGGGGCACCGCCCAGCCGGGACAAGCTCTGAGCTCCCGACCGGTCTCCCAGAATATGTGATAGTGTGGTGCATGTTAGTGTAAGTGTGTGTGTAAAAGGAGAGGATAGGACAAGGAAGTGGAAGGAAAGATCGCGCGCGGTCCGTGGCCCGTTTGGTAGAGTACTGCTCCGGCATTCGCCTGGTGTTGATCGGAGAAACCACGTAAAAATACCGATGAGAGCAGCCGGCATCTAGAATTCTCTTCCAGGCAGCGGCTGAATTTGACCTAGATGTCTAGGTAATGTCGAAAATCCTGCCACCCTTCCGACTGGAACTCCAGGACTTGTCGGTCAGTGGCGCTGCAGCCACATCAGTCGATGCCCTGAGTCATCTTTGTCGGTCTCTATCTTAGGTAAATTAAAAAATATTTGAAATCTGATTTTGCAAGCTTCTAATCAATGAATCAAGCTTTACTTTCGTATGCATATACTTTTAACGATCGATTTATAGATAGCCCTCTCCATATACAAATTAAATTACTGCTCAACTTGAGTAGCTCAGGGCATCCACTGGTCACCCCATTGTCCCTGACCGGGAGGTCCTAGGTTCGAATCCTGACAGTGACAAGATTTGCGACACTTGCTGTTCAGCTAGGTCAGTCGCTTTCCTTCCTCTTCCTTGTCATATTCTCACCCCTTACACGTTCACTCTTTCCTTACATTACCATACATGTCGGGAGCTTAGAGCTTATCTAGACTGAGGCGGTGTCCCACTGGTGGGAGATGCCTGGATAGGGAAATCCCACTAGCCGGCGGTAGGTCGGCACCGGATCTCACCAAGCAGCGGGGGAAGAACATCTCGCGAGAAAAAATGCACACTTACGGAACTAATGACCCTTGAACTTGACGCGCCCGGAATAACTAACGTTTGATAAGTCAATCAATCAGACCGGTAGCGGCACACTGCATCAACTGATGTCACTGCAGCGCCTCTGACCGGGAGGTCCTAGGTTCCCACTCCCCACGGCGGCAGGATTTTCGACACTAGCTTTCCAGCTAGGTCCAATTCAGTCGCTGTTTGGAGGAGAGTTCTAGCGGCCGGCTGATCTGATCGGTAGTTTTCCGTGGTTTCTCCGATCAACATCAGGCGCATGCCGGAGCAGTACCCTACCAAACGGGCCACGGACCGCGCGCGATCTGTCCTTCCCCTTCCTTGTCCTATCCTCACCCTTACACACACACTTACACTAACATGCACTACACTACCACATATTCCGGGAGACCGGTCGGGAGTTTAGAGCTTGTCCCGACTGGGGCGGTGCCCCGCTGGTGGGAGAGTCCTGGTTAGGGGGAAACCCCACTAGCTGACGGTAGGTCGGCGCCGGATCTCGCCATCCGGCGGGGGAAGATCACCGCCAACTACCGAGAAAAACATGCACTACACTAACGGGACTAATGATCGAAGCAGTTGACGCGCCCGGAAACACGAAAAATCAATCAAATCAATCAATCCGTCCATGCCATAGAGGTCATGCCGTGACCAGAAATGATTTCGTGCCTTGTGTACATGTCAGAAGCACGCGCTCCATCCAAGGTCTCCGTTCAAACATGCCGATAGCGGCAGAAATCTGCGTTGATCTACTGGACACATAAGAAAACTTTTCCGGGTCCGAGGGTAGAATTGACTACAGTTTGCAATCGCGCATTTCATTCCAGTTTTGGAAATACGCACACAACACGGTTTATTCAATTCAAATATGAGTTTTTGGGAAATTTGACAGCCATTAATTTTCGAAATGTGACAGTCATTGATTCATAGATAATTTCTTTTGTAGGCGCGTCATCTATACTAATAAAAGTGACTTCAACGCCGTGTAACCGACCCAAATACCAAAGAGTGTATGAATAGAATCGAAATGTTCACAGACTCGTCTCTGAATTGTCGCATTGTCCTTACAAAGTTGGAGAAAGATTAGTACAACACAAATGCGGAAAATAAATAATTTAAATAATATGTTTCTAGATTCACCACGATCATTATTTTTCGCTTCTCGCCGGGAGCACATTCTTCTTAATATATTCGTCTAGACTCCAGTAGTGATGCGACAGGACTAATGACTAATATAAGCTTCTAATATATGCTGTTAGAGGCCAGTAGGGGAGCAGCAGAATTGGTTTCCAATAGTTTAGCTAGAAGGCAGTAGCAGTGCAAAATATTTAATGTAATAGCAATGTACCGTAAACTAAAACGAAATAAATTGTACTAGATAGATAGATAGATTTATTAAAGTTCGCTTTGAGCTAATGCTCGGTGGCAAACATTATTACAACTTAATATAGGACAATTACAAAACTGTTACGAATATTTACAAATATAATTACAATTATAATTAGAGATTAATATCCTAGTTATAATTAATTTTGAGTTATCTATATGTTGACTTATAGCTTTTCTAACACTTCACTCCACTTCACTTCACTTCACTTCATTTCACTGCACTGCACTACACTACACTCCCCTCCCCTTCCGTGCCCCCACCACACTACACTTCACTTCACTTCACTGAATAAGAGACATGACTATATTATTAATAATACTAACAATTATAATAATGAAACTAATAATAATAATAATAATAATAATAATAATAATAATAATAATAATGATAAAAGTCCCAGTATTATTAATGATGACCTACACAGAATTAAGTATATTTTTAAATTTCACTACATTAGACGGAAGAGTCTCTAGTGCTTTTGCAGGTAGTTTGTTCCAATCTACTATAGTACGATTCACAAAGTCTATTTTATTAAAATTTGAACCAATTGCATTAAAATTAATAATTTTAAACACCCTGCTTCTCATAAAATTGATATTTTCATAAGGATTGGATATGAAGAAAGACTGGGCAACGCCGAGTATTTTGCTAGTTTGTCATAGACATTAATCCCGCAGATGAAGTGCCTGTATTGCATTTAATAAGTCGATTGCCCTACATTGAAAAATGGTTCTCCCACCCAGAATCAATAGTAAAATTTGGCCCATCTATTTTTGTGGTTGACGCACCGAAGGTGCCGTGTGTGGAGCCCTGAACCACGGCTGTGTCTTGTGATTCCCTTGTCCACGTAGGGTCCTGAACCACAAAATGTTTGCAGTTCCTGGCTGATGCTCTCGGAACTTCGGTGAGAGGTTTCAGAGCCCATATTTTTTAGCTACAGTTCATGCACAGCACTTGTAGACCACGGCCAAACGTTAAATGAATGGTTGCACTACACACATTAAATAAATCTTTTTCTGTATCAAGAAACTGTTAATAGTACTTCTAGTTGTTGCAGCGAGAGCGAATCTTGAATTAATAATTACGCAAATAAACCTCGTCAGCCTGCGCAAATCACGGTGTACACAGAAAGCGTAAATAATTTGGAGGAATTTAAGCCTTCTAAGTGTGACGTCACAAAGATCGCCACCAACACTAAGGGCTAAAATATGAGTCGTGGACGAACATCTCGATCAGGTTTTTCGTCCAGTTTCCCTGATCCATTGAGCAAATGCTGAGATGGCCCCTTGTTTTGCTTCTGGACATAAATGTAACTTCATTTTCTGTGCACGTCTTCTAGAATTCAGTGGGAAATACAATTATTCAAATTATCGTTTCCATGTTGTCGCGGCAGGAAGTAATAAGAGCCAAAATTTATTGCTTATTTATCTTTGAAAATAGATTTTATTACATGGGAGTTTTTTTGATTGTTTTTTTCTCCCTTTCTAAATTCAAAATTTATTGCTTATTTATCTTTGAAAATCGATTTTATTACATGGGAGTTTTTTTTGTTTTTTTCTCCCTTTCAAAATTCCAAATTTAAGTAGTATATGACTTAGTGTAGGGATCACAGAATTTTGAAAATGTGCACACAATTCACTTTTCCCCATAGCACGTCATACGCAGTTTTTAACTGTTTTTTTGACGTAAAATAAATAAATAAATAAATAAATAAATAAACATATTCTGTATTAGTATCGTTAAGCACCGAACCGGCAAACAATTAATAGAATTTCCAAGAATATCTTATCCTGTACACGGTGTGAGGAGCGTTTCTTTGAGACATTTGGTCACAAAAGTTTAGTTTTTAAGGCCCTAGAATGCTTCGCTTAGGAGTTATTTAACGATATAACTGACAGAGTGTTGCGGGTTGCGTCTGACATGAATTTTTTTTTTCAATAAATCCTTCCTATGTTTAAGGTCAAAATGCAATTCGTCACGCCTCCGTGAAATTCTCTTTCTTTCGAGACCTCGTTCATAAAGACTGGCTACATGAGACAACCGCAAAAGGTATCTATGCTGTTGAAATAATATAGGATACGATGGTGGATGGACTATCAAATGGAATTGACCAACTTGTGCAATATGGTTATATAAATTAGTGAATATGGTATTTTTGAAACTTATATCGCGTGCCTAATTTTGATGGGAATGTTGATGTTTATCAGAGGTACATCACAATTCTCACTCAAGTTTCCTATCAGTGGAAGTTCACATTGCAAATCACGGTGTACACAAAGCTAAAGAATTTGGAGGAATTTAAGCCTTCTAAGTGTGACGTCACAAAGATCGCCACCAGCACTCAGGGCTAAAATATGAGTCGTGGATGAATATATTCCGTATTAGTATCGTTAAGCACCGAACCGGCAAACAATTAATAGAATTTCCAAGAATATCTTATCCTGTACAACACGGTGTGAGGAGCGTTTCTTTGAGACATTTGGTCCAAATTTAGTTTTAAGGCCCTAGATGTTCGTTAGGAGTTATTTAACGATATCTACAGATGTTGCGGGTTTTGACAGAATATTTAGATTTTTTTAACAATCCTTCATATTTTTAAGGTCAAAATGCAATTCGTCACGCCTCCGTGAAATTCTCTTTCTTTCGAGACCTCGTTCATAAAGACTGGTTACATGAGACAACCGCAAAAGGTATCTATACTGCTGAAACTAGGATACCATGGTGAATGGACTATCAAATGGAATTGACCAACTTGTGCAATATGGTTATATAAATTAGTGAATATGGTATTTTTGAAACTTGTGTCACGTGCCTAATTTTGATGGGAATGTTGATGTTTATCAGAGGTACATCATAATTCTCACTCAAGTTTCCTATCACTGGAAGTTCACATTGTAGCAAAGTTGATAATGGAACCACGCAAATGTGCTACTTGAATCTGACGGCAGCTGTGAGATAAGGATTTGCAAAAGGGCTTGAGAGTGCGTTTTGTCCGGGGGGGGGGGTCTTTAAAAAGATCGATGTCTCCAATTGAGAAAGTGATAATTTGTCCTTAACAGGGACACAATGTATCATTTATGATATCATCTCTTTGAAAAAATTAAATCAAATTTTACCACACGAAATGCATTTTGCATTTGAAATGTGACGCCAAGCCACTGGCCGCCGATTATAAGATCTCCTTGGGCCCAATCGAATCTAAACTCTGGAATTTTACTTTCTCATCGTACCACGTACTTACGTAGAAAAGAGAAAATATTGTAAGGTTGCAGAGAAAAAAGGCTATATTTAAGCAGAAAACTCGTATTGTCACACTCTGGTAACGAAAAATGTATAAATGTTATTCCTGTATGTAGTAAATTACTTCCTTTAACACGTTGTTGTCAGAATCCACGTTAGCGGGTCCTTGATTCCAAAAAAATTGATTGACTCCAAAACGTCTGCCTGTTTGTGGTCAACTTAAGCGCCTAAACCGATCAGACAACTGATATTCCCCAATCGATCTGAACGAATTCAAAGCCCTGCGAATTTGAAACGGGTAGTTTGATCGGAGGTACTTTAAAAGAAGCCTCGACATATTCAAACTTTTCTCAAAAAATGTGAGCAAATCTTTTGTTAGCTTCTTTCTCGGATAGCGCAATAGAAGCTTACGAAAATGTCTTAGATCTCATTTTAATTGGAATGTCTGAATTTTTTGAAATAGCAAAATTTCAATTTCTTCCACGAGTTCCTACGACTTCAATATTGAAGAAAAATACTTTTCACTTTAACGAAATCTGTTCTGCAAAGACAGATTTTGAAATACGAATGTGTACACTTTTTCGGAAACATGAGTAGTTTTCGCGGAATTTTGCGTCGAAAATAGGTAGTTTCACACAATTATTTTCTCAAAAACGGCTCCAATTTGCTTTTCTTCGATGGAGCATTAGATGCTTTAAAAATTGGTGCAGGTCCCGTTTTCCGCGAACTCTCAGTATTGTCGGAAATTGCAAAGAATTACTATTATTGCAAAAGTAGAATATTGATGATAAAGATTTTTATCTTATAAAAAGTGTTCTATAAATCAGTACTTTAGAAAAGGTCATGAACTTTTTTTAAACGAATAGTTTTCGAGTAATTTCCGCTTGAAGATAATGTTTTGTTTTTTTTAATTCTCAAAAACGACTCCATCTCTAAATTTTTTCACAGATAGAGAAAAGGACGCTTAAAAATGGCACAGGTCTCATTTTCACTGAACTCTGCATTTTCAAAAATTGAAAAATTAGAAATAATGACAAAAAGTATATGATGTTGACTCAGCACTAGTTTGATTAGCAACGCCTTTGAGATAGAACATTAACTTTTCCAAAATTGCGCGGATTAAGTCATAAGAATTGAATGCAACGAAAGATCGGCAGCCCTCCAATCCTGAAAATATACATGTTTCGTTACTTGGCGAATAGATAGCAGCACGGAACTCTGGCTCTGACATCCTGTGACGTACTAGAAGAGAATAACACAGACGACTGTTTCTGTTTGATATTTACAATTCATGTAGAAATATTATTACACAAAATTTAACCCCTTGGCAACCTTTCAATTCCCTTAGCCGCGAAACCCCGCGACCGTCCCTAGGCCTAGCCCAGAACCACTGCTCGAAAGCAGGAAAAAGCAACGCGAGGTGCGAAGCTCTCAGACATAGAGTCCCATAACTACAGAAGTTACATGGCCTGTCGCCAAACCGATCTTCGATCTGAAGATCACGTGCAAAGATAGCACTGGAGATACCCCTCGTCTTTCGACACTCTGCTTATCCCCCGAGGTGTATGTCGGCGCAGCCTTAAGTATCCGTCGGCTCGCCCCCACTCTATAAGCGGCGGGCGTCATTCGGCTCGCTGGCCAGCCCTTCCAGGGCTGCAACCGACTTCACCCAGACTCGCGCCCGCGCGCGTCGATTTCTCCCAGTTATTTTCGTACCGGGATTTTCCGGCCGGCGTGGCGCCGCCGCCTTTCACCCCCATTCCACCTCCGGCTTAGGAGGGTTCCCCGAAGCGGCCCGCCGCAGCGACGCCGTACCCCGCGACGCCACAGTCCGTCAAATTTCAAGGAATCCCCAGCACGCTGATAATTCCGGAAATTTATAGCACAAGTCGCTTGATCTGTAGCACTGCTTGATTCGGTCGCGATCATGCGACATCTTGCGGCCAGACGAAGAATGACGCAAAAAGTCGCGCCGAATTCCATCTTGGAGATACTACAGTCAGCCGCCACGTTAGAAAAACTCAAGTTTATACTGTGTTTATAGTCTCTTTTAAGGCTTTTTATTGAATGGAGGAAGTGATTTGCTGTACACAAACCCTGTATTTTTCTCAGTTAAAAACAGTTTTTCACCCCGTCATTACTATATAAATTCGTGAGTGCTATTAATTCAACTTCCGCCCGTGCAGAGTTCTTTGACATTTCGTATTTCCACGCGAAAGTGGTGCTGACTCACTCTCGTGAAATTACAGTTCAATAAGTGAATGAACAGCAGACAGGTGATATCTGAGCCTATTCTTAACGTTTTTAGATGGTATGCCAATATTTTATTGTTTTTATGTGCTGACAGCATTTCATATTTTATCGAAATACGTCAAGTCATGCCAAGTGCTGAGAAAGGTTATCTTGTTTTCGAAGAAAATCAAAATATCGTCTTCTTATGTAGACCTTTCACCTCATGTATGTCTTCAAATGCTCTTTCAAACTTTCTTTTGTTTTCTAGACCTTAACATCAATTTTGTAAATTCGCGCTCTCCGTACAGAAAACAGTGTATTCTATTTAATGCGTTATAAATAGCATACGCTTGGAGATTCTTATTAAAATGTGAGATAAATTGAAATTGTTAAAATGATCGGAGACATAGATTAACCATTATCGTGCTTTAACAAACTAAAATCTAAATTCCCGTTACATCACGATCTTGAGATAAGTGTTATCATCTTTTATCGCGTTAACGTAAATTCTTGGAAGAAATCAAGTAACATTTATTTGAATTACAGTGGAAAATTACTGGACTGTTCGGAACCTGGAGTCTCGAGATAAGTGGGTTGTATTGAAATGCCTGTTCGCTCTACTCCGTATCATATCACATTTTCATCCCACAGTTCACTGGTAAAGTTTGTATAAATGTGGATAGAAAGGAAGGGATTTTCTTATCTGCATAATATCGAAGAAGTCCACTTTAAATTCCTCTTAGATGATGGGGTGTGCTTGAATGAGAAGCGATAACATAAGAGCACTTCAGAATTACCGGATACACACAACGCCAGTGGCGTAGTTTGGTTAAACCCCCTTCCTAAATTTCCAAAGTAAAAAAAAAATAAAAAAAAAAAGGAAAACTGTTTAATTTAGTGTACAAGAAGTTAAGGAAAATAAATGTTGACATTTAATGTAATGAAGTTTGTTATTATTTAATTACACATTAATGTTTTTGGATATAAACGTGGCTTCATTATCTCTGCACGTCTTCTAGAGTTCAGTGGGAATATAGTTATTCAAACTATCGTTCTTCAAATTTCGTTCGTCGTTGTCGCGACAGAATTTCCTTCTCGAAGGCTATGATGAGGGATAAGAATAAGGTTGCTAAACAATGTTCGCGTAAAAGAGAGGACACTATAAAGACAAAAAAGCAAAAGAAAAAAGAATTAACACAGATTCTTGCATAAAAAGCAGATGAAGATGGTCTGAGCGACTCTTTATTTTATTTTAGTCGCTAGACAGAGGCGCTGTATCATGCATTTGTCAGCGGACAGAAAAAGGATATTCATGTTTTGTATTCTAAATTAAACAATAAACGATACACCGTAGCAGATGTTAGTCATGTGATAAAACAAATGACAATAAATGTTAAAACTTTACTAAAAGGAGGACATTTATACAAAGGAGGATGAGAAGACAATTGACATCAATAGAGGACTGTCCTCCCAAATAGCGGACGGTTGACAACCCAAGATAAGAATCCAAATCTGTAGCTGATTTGCCTTTGAAAATAGATTTTACTACATCGGAGCAGTGCCGGCGCTATAGGTATGGACAGGTCCCTCAAATCAAGGCTTCAATTCTCGCTAAAAACACTCATTTCTTTCTGTATTCAGAATTCAACTTGTTTATTGTTTAGGGTAAGGGTCCCAGAATTTAGAAAACTTGCACTTTTCTCCGAAGCACGTAACACATTTTTTAATTGTTTTCGACCTAAAATAAAGAAAATAAAGGAAAAAATTAATTTACAGAACACGTTCTTCGGTTTGCACATAACTATGTAATTAAAACGAAACTACTGGCATTCCTTTCTAACCTCCGGATTTTCGGGTGGGGTCTAAGTTGATTTTGATTGATTGTTTTTTTTTATGTTTCCGTACGCGTCAACTGCTTTGGGCATTGGTCCCGTTAGTGTAGTGGATGTTATTTTTTTCTCGGGAGATGGCGGTGATATTCTCCCACTAGATGACGAGATCCGGCGCCGACCTACCGTCGGCTAGTGGAGTTTCCCCCTAACCAGGACTCTCCCACCAACGGGGCACCGCCCCAGTCGGGACAAGCTCTAAGCTCCTGACCGGTCTCCCGAAATATGTGGTAGTGTAGTGCATGTTTTCGTTTCTCGAGAGATGACAGTGATCTCCCGCTGGATGGCGAGATCCGGCGCCGACCTACCATCGGCTAGAGGGGTTTCCCCCTAACCAGGACTCTCCCACCAGCGGGGCACCGCCCCAGCCGGGACAAGCTCTAAGCTCCCGACCGGTCTCCGGGAATATGTGGTAGTGTAGTGCATGTTAGTGTAAGTGTGTGTGTAAGGGGAGAGGATAGGACAAGAAAGAGGAAGGAAAGGAAAGATCGCGCGCGGTCCGTGGCCCGTTTGGTAGGGTATTGCTCCGTCATTCGCCTGGCGTTGATCGGAGAAACCACGGAAAACTACTGATCGGAGCAGAAAACTACAGATCGGAGCAGCTAGAATTCTCCTCGAGACAGCGACTGAATTCGACCTAGCTGAAAAGCAGTCGAAAATCCTGTTGCCGTCAGGACTCGAACCTGGGACCTCCCGGTCAGAGGCGCTGCAGTGACATCAGTTGATGCACTGAGCTACCGCTCCCGGTGGTGTCTAAGTTGACCTCGAAGGCATTCTTTCAAATATGTATACGGCAAAACAAAAACTGCATGTTACTTTTGAAATGATTGTCAAAAAGTCATAGAACTACAAGCGATGAATGCACAAAACAAATTTCTTATCAAAATATTGTTTCCCTGCCTGGTATGACATTCCGTGTTCCCATTTGTTGAGGCTGCAAAATAGCTTGAGTTTTTTGGGAGAACATCAGACGATGGTTTGGGTTGACAACAAGACTCCTTCCGCCTCTTTTAACCCCGACACCAGGGAAAATTCTGAAAGCCAATTATTTAAGAACTACGAGTTATCTCATTTTTTAAAATTTTATTTTATTTTACGTCAAAAAACAGTTAAAAACTGCGTATGACGTGCTATGGGGAAAAGTGAATTGTGTGCACATTTTCAAAATTCTGTGATCTCTACACTAAGTCATATACTACTTAAATTTTTAATGGGGAAAAGTGAATTTGTAACAACAAAACTCCCATGCAATAAAATCTATTTTAAAGGATAAATAAGCAATAAATTTTGAATTTTGAAAGGGAGAAAAAAAACAAACAAAAAACTCCCATGTAATAAAATCTATTTTTAAGGATAAATAAGCAATAAATTTTGGCTCTTATTACTTCCTGCCGCGACAACATGGAAACGATAATTTGAATAATTGTATTTCCCACTGAATTCTAGAAGACGTGCGCAGAAAATGAAGTTACATTTATGTCCAGAAGCAAAACAAGGGGCCATCTCAGCATCAGCATATTAGAATCAATTCTTCGAAATCTGCGTGATTCTCTGCGTGTTATTCATTGAGGCCGGTTGCACTTAACACAGAGCAGCATTACCGATGCCTCTGCAGTGGCTCTGATCGGGGGGTCCTAGTGTTCGAGTCCCGACGGTTGCAGAATTTTGGTCATTAGCTACATACAGTTAGATCAAATTCAGCCGCTGTCTGGAGGAGAATTCTAGCGGCCGGCTGCTCTGATCGGTAGTTTTCCGAGGTTTCTCCGATCAACACTACGCGAATGCTGGAGCAGTACCCTACCAAACGGGCCACGGACCACGCGCGATCTTTCCTTCCTCTTCATTTCCTTTCTATCCCTGTCCTTTACTCGCACACAGCATCAACTGATGGCACTGCAGCGCCTCTGACCGTGAGGTGCTAGGTTCGAGTCCTGACGGCGGCAGGATTTTCGACACTAGCTTTTCAGCTAGGTCGAATTCAGTCGCTGCCTGGAGGAGAATTCTAGCGGCCGGCTGCTCTGATCGGTAATTTTCCGTGGTTTCTCCGATCAACACCAGGCGAATGCCGGAGCAGTACCCTAACAAACGGACCACGGACCACGCGCGATCTTTCCTTCCTCTTCATTTCCTTTCTATCCCTGTCCTTTACTCGCACACAGCATCAATTGATGGCACTGCAGCGCCTCTGACCGTGAGGTGCTAGGTTCGAGTCCTGACGGCGGCAGGATTTTCGACACTAGCTTTTCAGCTAGGTCGAATTCAGTCGCTGCCTGGAGGAGAATTCTAGCGGCCGGCTGCTCTGATCGGTTGTTTTCCGTGGTTTATCCGATCAACACCAGGCGAGTACCGGAGCAGTACCCTTACATATGGGCACCGGGAGCGGTAGCTCAGTGCATCAACTGATGTCACTGCAGCGCCTCTGACCGGGAGGTCCTAGGTTCCCACTCCCCACGGCGGGAGGATTTTCGACACTAGCTTTTCAGCTAGGTCGAATTCAGCCGCTGCTTGGAGGAGAATTCTAGCGGCCGGCTGCTCTGATCGATAGTTTTCCGTGGTTTCTCCGATCAACACCAGGCGAATGCCGGAGCAGTACCCTACCAAACGGACCGCGGACCGCGCGCGATCTTCCCTTCCTCATTTCCTTTGTATCCCTGTCCTTTACTCGCGTATACACACACACACACACACACACACATACACACACACAACACTACCGCACGTGCCAGGAGACCAGTCGAAAGCTTAAGAGTTCATCGCGGCCGGAGCGGTGCCACGCTGGTGAGAGATACCTGGAGTGGGAAATTCCCACAAGTCGACGAACTCGAGAAAATCGTTACCGTAGTTGTGTAAGCCGCGATACAGTAGTCTGATATTTCATAAAATTTTCAATTAATTTTTACTTTAAATAGATAAATATAGTCACTACTTATAAGGTAGGGCTATATGAAATGAATCAAATGCCGTTAACATTCAAATAGGATCTAATTAAATTCATATTTGTTAATTCGTGTATTTAACTACAAGTGACTTGATTAAACACTACATAAACACAATTTTAGCATCTTAACCTCACCGTGGAAATTGTTTTATTTAATCATTAAATGCTTTTACATATAACTATTGTTTACAATATATTTCAAAAAACTTTTTCTACTTTAATCGTTGTAATCTTTGTTATTAGTGGAAATAAAATAACTCATATAGTTTCTTGATACAACTTTCACACAAGAATTTTGTTTTCGAAGGGGGTACGTTATTAACCTATTATTACGTAATAATTACGTAATTATTTACGTAATCGTAATTGTATAAGTCCTATTTATTTATTTACGTCAAAAAAACAGTTAAAATCTGTGTATGACGTGCTATGGAGAGAAGTGAATACTGTGCACGTTTTCAAAATTCTGTGATCCCTACACTAAGCCATATACTACCTGAATTTTGGAGAGAAAAAAAAACACGCTCCGATGTAATAAATAAGTCGAATTACAATCGCAATACAATTACGTTTTTAACGTTTACGTATTTTCACGTTTCAGCATTGCCCCGGGCCCCAAATTGCATACCTCTTGAACGGCCAGGATGACTTCTTTTCGAGATGTAAAGCGTTGCAATTCCAACGACCGATATTTGATGACTTTGCCTTCTGACTACCTCTGTGATTTTTTACGTGTGTGTGTGGGGGGGGGATGAGATCGCGCGTTCCTTTGGAATATTAATTGATCGATGGTGGGATCGATTGGCATGGTCAGAAATCGACGATTCGCTGATGATGATGATGATGATGATAATAATAATAATAATAATAATAATAATAAACAATAAATAACTTACACTACGTGTATTTTATATATTTTGTATTGCCGATATTAATAATACTCTGTAATATTAATAATAACTGATAAGTATAAACAACCTGTAACAACTATTGTATTACAGCTTCCGGGTCAATGACCCCCATCTCATCAGGTTTTTCGTCCTTTCCCTGATCCATTGAGCAAATGCTGAGATGGCCCCTTGTTTTGCTTCTGGACATAAATGTAACTTCATTTCTGTGCACGTCTTCTAGAATTCAGTGGGAAATACATTTATTCAAATTATCGTTTCCATGTTGTCGCGACAGGAAGTAATAAGAGCCAAAATTTATTGCTTATTTTCTTTGAAAATAGATTTTTTACATGGGAGTTTTTTTGTTGTTTTTTCTCCCTTTCAAAATTCAAAATTTATTGCTTTTTTTTTTTCCTTTCAAAATTCAAAATTTATTGCTTGTTTATCCTTCAAAATAGGTTTTATTACATGGGAGTTTTTTGTTTTTTTTTTCTCCCTTTAAAAAATTCAAAATTTAAGTAGTATATGACTTGGTGTAGAAATCGCAGAATTTTGAAAATGTGCACACAATTTCACTTTTCCCCATAGCACGTCATACGCAGTTTTTAACTGTTTTTTTGACGCAAATAAATAAATAAATAAATAAATAAATACTCCCCCTTCCCTCGACGGTATACTTTAGCCACACCATTGAGCAACACAATTTATCAAATGCGATTTATGGATTAGTGATTTAAAAAAAGAATCTTAATGTATTATTATTATCTTACTGCAAAAAATGCAGTTTTAGAAAAAAAATTCCGTATGTGGAAACGATTTCATGGGAGTAATTTTTGTGGATGCAATTCTCTCACATTTGATTTGGCGGGCGAAGAGGGCAGAAAACAAAATACGACGCCAAAATGGCGTCGATCAGTTTCACCATTAAGTGGAATCTAAAAACCGAAGGTCTGCGAAAGTTTAATAACTTAATCTTTAAATCATGTAAAGTAAATATCGTGCGCATGATGAAAATTTTTAACTTCTACTAATAACAGTAGTATATTCCTTTTTATTTACACATCAAACAAAATTGTTTCTTTTTGACAGTACGTACGACATCCATTCCATTTAGTTGGCAACACACGGACGCCATTCATGCGAGTGCGTCATCTAGCCTTTAAAGTGTGTTTGTGTTAAGTGTTTATTGCTACTAGTGACACCATTGTTAAATTTCCTAGTGAATGTGCAGAGTTTCTAAGCAGCTTTTGCTTATTTTGATGTTTAAAATTGCTGGACGTTTGTAGGAGCTGATCTTATAGTGTCTGTGATGAGCATTCTGTGGTTTCCGATTCCTAACCTCCATATATGTCCGATAATCGCCAGTTAGTATCTGACATACAGGAACTTGATAGAGGAATCACCGACTGTGAACAGTTTTTAGCCAAAGTGCTGAATCGAAAAATAGAAGGTTCGCGGCAAACTCCCGCGACTAAGAAGAAAAATGTACCCGCGAAAAGTTCTTCACGCCCGCAGTCCAGAGGAGGAGGGTCTCAGGTATTACATCGAGCCCCCTCGGCTGGCGCCAGTAGTACGAGAACTACTACAAAGTCCGCGAATCCTCCTAGAAAGTCCGTTGCCGTAGTTCATTCACAGCCAAGGAAGGCTTCGGCTGATCGTCTTCCAAAACCTAAAAGCAATGATGGTCACCAGCGTAGGCGCAGTAACAGTGCTTCGAGGCTTGTATCGAAAAGTTGTACGTGTGAACCACCTCTCTTAGAATCTATGGGTAAATTACCTGTACATGTACATGTCCCCAGAATTTCTGCTTCAAAAGTGTCCGATGTTCAGGTACCTGTCAAATTGGAAACATCACCTCGTACCCATCGATCAAGATCACCTGGATCTAAGAGTAAGAATTTATCATGGGGGCAGATTCTGCGGGAAAATCATCAGACTTGCAAGGTGGATAGGGGTCAGTGGGATATTCACAGTACTAGACAAAACACTCATTCACATCCGTCTTTTAATACAAAGTTCCCATGATTGGAACCTATTAAAGAGTGTTCTAAGCAACAGCCTCGTGCAATCACTTTTTTAAAGTAACTGCACAGAGGCGCCCTCAGGAAGAGTCCTTTTCTAGTGAAGGAACTTCTGGCTTCAGTTCTAACAATGAACTGCCATCCCATTTGACAAACAAGAGTGTTCAGTGTGGTTTACCGAATCCAGGACAGAGACCAAAGTCATCTGACAATTATCAGCATCAACCAAGTTCATCTGCACATTATCAACATCGAAGAGTGTCATCGTCATCATCTGGGGCATCAAGTCAAAAACCAGAAGAGAAAGAAAAAGTTATTGGGGTTCTAGGAAGTGATGTGTTTTCAATATTCAACCCAGTTCGAACTCTTAATTTTCTTATTAAAGAGTTGCAAGGGCTATTGCAAAAGCATCGTAAGTAAACAAAATCTTTACTTGTTAAATTTAGAAATAGTGCATAAAATTTTGTTTCCTTATGGTTTGATGTGTGTATAAAATTTGTGAGCTGTTAGATAATGTCATTTATTTCTTCTCTTTGTAACTATCATTGCTGTTTGATTAATAAATTCTCTTACTTTGAAGTAAATGTTGTGCCTACACGTGCTTTTGTTCGTAGGAACAGACATGTTTCTCTGGTCTTCAGTGAATTTGTTTTTGGAGTAACTACATCATCTTTCTCTTCCAATCTATCTTCTGTTTTCGCCTTCCTTCATTTCTTTGCTGACAGTTTCACAAATGTTTGAGGTTAGTTTGTGTCTCTCGTGTTAGTTAAATTGTAGTTTGTGCTTGCGATTCTTCGAATGTAATGCAACCTAATGAGGAGGTTTCATAAATCAATTTTTCTTGTTATTTCCTCAGAATTAATTGGGAGCTAAGATTTAATTTCTGAAAAATGTACATATACGTCAGAAAAGTATGGAGCTGCAAGATATCGTATTTTTTTTACACAATTGTTGTCGCCTGCCATTCTGTTTCGTTTAAAATTAGCCAATCATTCTCTGCTTTCAAGAAATAATGTTTTTTCTTTCCTCCTAAGAAGCAATAACTCAAAGGATTGGAATAAAATTTGTCAATAAAAGTTGAAATTAGAAATGCACCTGTACTAGAACGTTTCTCAGTAAGTTCGTATTTCAATTTTGTGAAAATGTTGATGTGTTTTACATGTCAAGTACTTCAAAATTTCAAAATATATTTTGTTTGGCTCTGAAATTGATAAAACCAACTGAGAAAAGTGGATATCAACTTTCTTTTTAATTGATCAGTTTTTAGTATGTATCTGTCTTTGAAAAAATGTCAAAATAAAAGCTTAAATCACATGGAGGTTCATATCCCAAGGAATCTTTCCATTTTTCTTAACGTTAAAAACTGTCCTTTGAATCAAAGATAATAATGAGGCACTTCTTGAACTAGTTGGTGAGTTGTTTTTTTTCTTTTCTTTCAATGGTGTCATTCAAAAATTAAATTTCAAAAGTTAATTGCACATCTGTAAAACATATTACAATACATGTAGACATTTTGATTTTAGGTTCTTTTATTAATAATCCATTTAATATTAAAACTTAAAATTAATCAAACCTGTTTAAAGTGCTGTACTCAGTTAAGCTCTCACTGATTTTTCCTCTGAAACAATTTGTTTTCAGAAAATACAGTTTACAAAATGTACTTAAAATTGTGGCTCGACTGTTTAGAACTTGTGAGTGAAAAGTCAACTATTCATCACTATTGCTTTATTATTGCACTATAAATAGTATTTAGAACTGCATTAAATGTTAATAGCCTTTACTTTCAATTATTTTTACTTTTTTGGAAGCAAATTTGTTTTGTAGGAGATTGCTTTGTAATATGTAGTGTAATGTTTTCACCGTTGTTTCTTAAATTTTAGAATATTTAATAGAATTTTTATAACTTATCCACGTAGATTTCTTCACTTATGATCTCCAGTAGTGCCATTATTTGAATCTTCTTTTGTCTTCCACTTCTTAGTTTAGATGCATGAAAATAATGAATGTATCATGAAGTTGTGCTGTAAATATAAAAATAATTGCTTAACTTCACTATTTTATTACTACTAATTAAACGTTTAAAAGTGGATGAGATATTGCATATACCATTACTTCATTAGATCTAAGTAAACCAACGTTGTAACTGCGGGAGCATTCATAAATAAATACTTCAATACGTACACATTTTCACATGATGCAATTCAAAATTCATTATCTCAATTATAGTAATTTCTATTTTATTGTTTGATAAACTATTCATAAAAAAGGATTATTTTTTGATAGGAAGAAATGTGGAATAAAATGAATGTTTATTTAATTAAGAAATAAGATATTGTTTTGTTTTAATTATAATATTCTTTATGATCTTGAAGAATTCACTTCCAAGAAAAGTAATTTTTTTGGCAGTTTGATAACCTTCAATTAGTGCCTCTCAGTTTGTTCAAGTATAACCACAATACTCTTTCTTCATTGCAATGTTTTCCTTGAGTGCTCAGAATATAAAATTTAAAAAAATGTTAGACATTATTTTTGATGCACACCTTATTGTATGGTTTTTGTTATGTCCGAAATATTCAGAAATTAACATATAATTTAAACAGATTTGGTACATAAACTAAAAGTGTCCAATGAAATAGGTTGTCCACAAGGTATTGTGCTTTGAGATCAGTCAACTTTCTGTTTTGATAAAAATGCAATGTTTTGTATTTTATTACAAGCCCTTCAGTTGCGTGTTAGATACTTTATTCTTCACATGGCTAATGCAAGCACTGGGTATTTGCTTCCCTGCAGCCCAAGAGGATGAGAGCGCGCGCCGTGTCATTGCTGATATGGAGAAGGTGCTGCGCAGGTTGCCGGAAGGCGAGGAGCCCACCGAAAGCACCTCTGGATACACCACTCACTCGAAGCCCCACGACTCCCACTCTGTTTCCACTTCGGCTTCGATGCGCAGCTGCGATATACAGGCAGACAAGCTTCCAGAGGACGACGCCCAACGCGCAGCTGTGATCAGGGCTCTGCAGACTGTGCCTGCACTGGCACGCAGGATCGATGAACGAACAGAAGCCATGAGGAGAAAGGTGTGTGTTGTTGATAAAATAACCACCAGTTTGTTTGCTATTATTTCTGTATACTATTATACAAATATTGCTTGAGCAAATTTCAACACCCATGATCTAAATAAAATCAAATTGAAAATTTATTGAATCTGAAAATCATCCAATTGAATAGGTCAACCTAATGATGTATTTGTGCTTTTAGCACTTGGGAACTGTAGCATCAAAAATGAATTTTTTTAGTAGATAATTGTTGTTCCATGTCATTGATGATAAAATTGAAGACTTTGTGGAATTTCTGTACTCAATATCTTTTGCTAGTTGGGAGATAAAACCTGGATTATTTTTTTAATGCATATTAATATGTAATATTGTTTGTAAGAAAGGAGAAAAAAAAAGCCCAAAGATGGATTTTGACTGTTGTGCAACTCGGTTAAAGAGGAATAATCAATAATTTAGTATACCGAAATTCCATGATTTCAAAATAGAAAAATGTGTCTGAGCAATGTAAATAATTCAAAACTGGGCTTGATGGTTTCTCTTTTATTCCAATATACTGTAAGGATAGTGAGAAGTTTCTGTGATAGAATGGTCCTCGTTTAATTGGTAGAAAAAATGAAAACGCAGGGCAGATTTATGATACCCTGATTTGTGAAATGGGTACTTTGTCTTTTTATTAATGATACAGAAAAGTTTTAAACTTTGTAACTTTTTCATCCACTGAAAGGATTATTTATCTTCTCTTATGTCAGAAAGTACTGAGATGTGACTAAAAATGCACTTCTATATACTGAATCCCTTATTATTAAAATAATTCTAACTTAATTTTAAAACTGCATGGAGCATTTTTAATGATACACTAGCTGAATTATCAAGTGGTTCTCAAGTATTTATTTATGACAACATTCTGTTAAAAAAAGGAATGTTGTAAAATGAGAACAATTTTATTTTCATCCCTGACCCCTTCTTTCGTCCAATTGGCCACTGTTCTCCTAACAAACTCTCTTCGCCCTCTTTTTGTCTTCCTCCTTGCTCTGACTGGCCTTGTCCAGCCCATCCCCCGCCTGCAGTGTCTGCTAAAAAAACACATTTGAGGTTGACATTTTCAATTGCTACAATCTCATCCCCCACGGTTTTTTCTCTACCACTTAAAAGTACTTGTTCTGAATTTTGTTAAAATGACTGCAGATCTTCCTGAGTCGGAATAAACATCCCCACATACATCCATTTTTATATATTAAGAAGATTAAATTTTTTCAGATTGTTGAGTCTCGGACTCACATTTCGGTTCCTGCCTTCGCTCCACCTCCGCAGGAATCTTGCACGAGTAGCGTCGAAAACATTCTGCGCCTGCAGAGGCATGTGGAGAGCAGCGGCCACCAACTAGAAATCATGTGCCAGGCTATGGAACAAGCTTGTGATATTTTGCGCAGTGAGCGTGATGCGTTGCAAGGGTGAGCTTTAGTGTGTTGGTTTTTTTTAAATTAAGCATTTGATAATTGTGGAGTGCGAAAACATTGCAAACAAAAGAAACGTTGATGTTTTTAAATTTACATTACAAGCACATTAAGTGTTAACATGTTTAAAATTCAAAACTTCGTGAAGTTAGTAAAAATAGTTTTTCTGACATCTCAATTATATAAACAGAATAAATACAAATAATGTTTGACTGCATAACTTTTATTGAAGAAAATTCAAGAAATTTGTTGTGTTTTTACTCAAACTAATTTCAGTCAAAACCTGGACATCTACCACTTATATGGTCTCTTCAGTCATGTGTGTGGTTGTTTTTACCAAAGCAAAAGGGAGCATGGTCGGTGTTTACGATTTAGAAATGATTCACATTTATATCACAAATGCTTGTGAACTTGGGCTTGGGCCATTTTATTCTATAATATTTTTGTCTTCTTGAAGTCAATGAATTTATTTAGTATGAATGTAAGGAAAGTAATATTTCTTAAACATTTTCTTTTAAAGAAATATTATTTAAAGTGAATTTGAATTTAAAAAGGTCTTGAAAGTAAACAATCTGAGCTCTTTGGAATTTGATATTTATGGCCTATCTGTTTACATTAGTTTCACAATTTGATTTACTCACATAATATTGTTTTCTGCTTTTCAACATGTTGTGCATCAATTCTCATAATATATTTTAGTGATGTCAGAACAATGTAAGCTACTGACGAAAACTATTTTTAACTTGCAACCACACATGCCGAACTGACGTTGAGGCGTAAACAACTGGCACTCCTGCTCACATGGCAGTGGGAAGAATACTTTTCACAGAACAATGCAATCTTTGGCAATGTTCAACTGATTTAGAACTTTTCAAAGGAATCATCTGCTGGCTTGAACAGATATTGATGTAGATTATTTGATTGAGATATAGACATGATTCTTGCACGTGATTAAATGTACACAAACATTTCAGAACCTGTGGTTCACAAGTGTTGCACATAGTACAAAAATATCATTGGTTTCATAAATGTAATATTAAAGTATTAAGCAAACTTAGCATTTGAAGGACACAGAGAAAACTCTTACATACCATAGTTTATTTAGTGAACAAGACTAAAAATCAATAAATAATTATTGATTTTGTGTTTTCTTTCTTTGAAGTGCCTACATCACCACTTATAGTTCTTTCTCTGTACCTTTCACTAATAAAATATTTATATAATTACAAATCACTTGCAAGAATTCTCCATTATTATTTTTATTTGTACTTTCTCAATTGTTCAAAGTATATTTTCTTTATGCATGCAATCTTCATTTATGTTTCAGTGAAAAAATAGAAAAATGAGCATAAGTTTAAGGTCTTGGAAATGATTTTGGTGCAGAAATGTGGAATATAATCAAACAATTTATTCTAGGAAAGTGGAAGAGCGGGACAAAAAGTTGCGTGTTGCAAAGAGTCAAGAGCAGGACTTCGTTACAACTGTGACTTCCCTGCGAACCAACCTGGAATCTGCCACTCGGAGAGTGACACAGCTTTCTGTTGAAAACAAAGTGCTGAAGGAACAAGTGAAGGTAAAGGAAAATTTATGTTGCGAGCCGATTATATGCATTTGCTCTTTTGCTGTACTAGATAGAACATTCCCAATGTTACTCTGGATTAAATATCTCTTTAACTCTCCTGGAGCATTGATATTGAGTGTTTGTGTCGTATTTTTATACAGTAAATATAAAATTCACAATTTATTTACATTACATATAGAGAATAGAACGACAATCTAAACCTAAAATAGTTTATCCTGAAGAAATAAAATATTTTATACTAAAGTAAAGAATAGAAAATACGCTAAAATTGCCCTCCCTACTTAAGTTAATCACATTTAATTCTGACGTGTGCCTCTGTAACATTAAATGCTAAGATGGGTCTGGGTGAAAATCCAAAGAACAAATTATTTTTTTATATTGAAAGCTTGTGGTGGAATTTAAGAAACTGCTTCTTATTCATTAATAAGGGATATTTTTGACACATCAAAAAATTACCGACTTACTAACTGCACCAAAGTAGGGTCCAGCTAGACCCCTTGTAACATTAGGAGAGTTTAAATTTTATAGCTGATTTATAAAAGTATGGAGGGAAAAAAAAAAAAAAAAAAAAAGTTACTTGGTGAAACTACCAATGAGATCCTAGTGATGAGCAGTGATATCAGCTTCTCTCATCATCATCATCATCATTACAGATTAAGCTTCAAACCTGTTCTGAAGAGATTTCACAAGGTTTCCAATAGTCATTGCTCTATTTTGCGTGTGAATGAAGGATATTTTACTCCCAAAAATCCTATAACTTTGTTTGGGTTTGAACCTGTGAAAATCATTTGACAGGCTAACATGATGACAATTACGACAACCAAAGCCACAGCTTTTCCCATGTTATTAGGTTAACTAAATTTTTTCCCAGCCCTTAAAACCCTACCCTCTCTCTCTCTCTTTTTTTTTTACATAAAATAATATAATAATTTATAATAATAATTAAAATATTATTATTAATAATATTATTATAAATAATAATATTATATATATATTAATATTATATTATAATATTAATATTATATAATATTAATATTATATTAATATAATAATAATATTATATATATATATTAAAAATATTATTATAAATAATATTATTAATATAAAAATTTATAATAATAATAAAATAAATAATAATTTAATATTATAATATTTCAAATTACAAAACTTATTATTTTATGTATCAAAATATTAATCTTAAAATCGTTCAAATCTCAAATTTAATCACAAAAAACATTCGTAAAACTTTATTATATAAAGTTTTTTTGTGACAATCTTGGAATAATGTAAAAACTGTCCCTAACCTCTAACTCATTCTTTGAATTGTCTCTGTAAGTCGTTAACAGCTGGCTTTCCAGCTTGTATGACTGGTGGAAGAAAACATTTTGAAGAGCATTGCAGTCTTGTTTGATGCTCAACTATCTTAGAAATCATCTACTGACCGAATCAGATCATTAAGGGCTGTAAAGAATGTAACAAGGCCTCACCTCACCTGAGTCGCATATTTCAGATGCAAAGAATTTTGGTATGTGGTATAGTTCAATAGAGAATTATTGACTCAAGAGAAGCGATCATTATTATAAAACCTTGGTATGGGACAGGAGTCTGAAATAAATGTATGAATGATGATGCATGATTATTTGTGATTGTTTCTGATGATGTTAAACTCCCACAAAAGCACATGACCCTGCCAGGCCCTGTGATAAAGAAAAGGAAAATAAATATGAAACTGGTAGCAGGATGAACTAGCTGTTGCAAGTATGTAAGCGAGATGATACCCTGAGGGTTGTTTGTAATAAGTCATTTTTTTTTGTGTCTTCTGCTCTAGTAGGATAAGAAATTGAAAAATAGCACTGCTCTTGCGTACCTATCACATGGCATTGGGTTAGGTGCTGTTTCCTTTATCAGAATCCTGTGTCTGCACCGTTGTCCTATCCTCCCACAGCTCCTGCCGTCTCTCCAGGAATCGGATATCAAAGTGAAGCATCTCTCTGCGGAGCTGAGCTTGCTACGTGAAGAAGTAAAGGTAGTGTGCGATGTTTTGCAATGTAAGCTACCTGTACCCATACATCCTTCACTCGTACCCATCTCGTGCTCTTCAATGCTTTCCTTCCTTACTGTAGGACGTTCCCAGTCTCCGAGCATGTCAAATCAAATGTAGGCTTCTGGCTGAAAGCATCAGCAAACTCGAAGAAGAAACAAAGGTAGTGTTTTTGTTTGGCAGTTGTGTATTAGGAACATTAGTTTGGTGAGTTATGCAAACAATAGACATCCAGAGGACTTGCAAAATGCTCTACAAGGCGTGTTGTTTTAAGATGCCTTTACATGGGTAGTGTTTCTTGCCAGTTATAGAATGTCAGTGTTGTAATACTTGCCAAGTAAACACTTGCCCAAGTAATCCTGTCAGTGTTAACTGACAAGCATTTACATATCACTGATGATGCTGTTGTCCAATAACTGGCAAGAAACACTGCCTATGTAGAGGTACCTTTATAAAAGCAAATATCCAAATAATTTAAATGTAGTGAAGATAAAAATGCTTTCTGATCTTAAATGAGAGTAGCAATGAATTCAAATGGGATAATTAGCAATATGTCATTACTTTTAACTGTTTTATTTGTTTCACTAGGAAATTCCAAATCTGAAGTACATAGAAGAAAAATACAAGCAAGTGTCAATAGAAAATGCAAAGCTTAAAGAGGAGAACAAGGTATGTGATCATCTTACTTGTGTGACTTGCATGTTAACAGCATTTGTTTCTATCATATCAATTTTATTCTATTGCTTAATGATAATGATGGTAATACAATTAATAGATGCAGGAAATAATATTCTATAAACAATTTAATTTTTCAACATCCTTACTTGTTTCATCCTGTTGTCAGTGGCTACAAGCATATGTTTTCATAACAAGAAAATAACAGTGTACATTTACTTCAAATATGTTTTATTGATTTAAAAACACTGAGTAGATTTAAGGCAGACACCGTTCTTTTGTCTGCTCTTAACCCTTCTTCACTAAGAATGACATGTGCCTTTAAATCTACTGTGTTTACAACCCAAGTTATTTGAGAACATTTTTTAGTTGACCCAGTAATTAAATTTTTGTTTCTATCAGTTTATCAATTTTATTATTTGATGTTTAATTTCAATTTTTTTGCCTTCTTTCTTGCAACTTTAAGGCCTCTGAGAATTGGCCAAATATTCCGAAACAAGTTTGGATGCGAAGAATTAAATTGTTTGTGAAATAGTATTTCCTCTATTTTTAATTACCATGATGGTATTTCTTACAATTTCTGCTGCCTCTTCTGAGAAGACTAATTTTAATCTGCCATTTTTAACTATCAGCAAATGCACAGATGCTTTTGACAAATGTGTGTCAAACTGTTCAGCATGTTTTCACAACTAATATTCGTGCAACTTTTCTTGAATAATGTCTTGCTGAAATGTTGGTAGAGTGAAGATATTTGTTGAAATGTTGGCCACTAGAGTTTTCGATGCAATGCCTACTATTGGGAAATGAAAATTAAACCTGCGTGTCTTTTATTGAGGGTATATTGTAGAGTACGATAAATTAGTCTCCTATAGTGTTACCATTGTTATTATGGGTTTCTGAAGAATTTAAAAGATTATTGGCTCCATTAGTCTTTATTCTCCATATTGTCAAAATGCTCACTCCAGCTTCAAATCTATTTTTGGAAGGATGCATTAGAATTTGTTTCCTTTTTGTAACTTGCATACCTTTGGATCATATTAAAAATTCTGCATTTTCTCTAATTTTACATTCAAACTTTCTGAGGAGGCCGAACTGTGTCCTGTGAAGGACATGGACGTGTTTCAGCCTTAGATATTTCTGGAAAAATCATGAACCGGAATTCTCATCTGCAACTGCAAGTATCGGTTGTCAGTCCTCACTGTGAGCTTTTCACTTGCTCTGTTAATTGTACTAGAGAGAGGGAAGGTAGGCCATTGGTCAAGAAAAGTTTCACAGGAGAGAACAAAATCACAACCATTTATTTGACTGTAGAGAGAAAACGGCTATGAAGTAGAAACTTTAATTGCTTAAGTTAACCTTTCGCACTCCTAATTCTTTGGGCCCTGTGTTCGCATCAACTATTTGAATCTCACTGACACACCGCCAGAGTGCTCATAGGCTCATGGCTCATTGGCGATTTCTAAGATTTGGATGAGAAGAGAGGAGGCTTTTTTGATTATGAAAAATTGGAAATTAGTTTGGTTTGCATCACCACATTTCTGTTCATTTCATTGCGTAATCATCTGTGTTTTTAATGTTAATGGTGTTACAATAAACTTGATATACCTTTGCATTGTCAACTCTCTTTTTCTATTGTGTCTTTTGTTCTTTCGTGGTTAGACAGAAGAGCGGGCCTGATGGCCCGATAACATAAATAAAGTCATTATTATTATTTTTATTATTATTGTTAACAAAATTTCTGGAGAGCAAACCAGAAGACACTCAGGTTTCTTGCATGATTAGTCACCTTGTAGCCACTGAGCTGTCATAACAAAATACGTAAGATTTCAATTTTATTTATATTAACACATGTTTGTTACGCTACTAATTTGTTTAACGAATTAGTAGCGTAATAAATTGTCTAACAACGTGAAATTATACAACAATAGGTGGGGTCTATCAATTGTTTACTTCACAGTTATGTCCATCCTGTCGCAATTTCAGCAAATTCAGAGTTCAGAAAAGAATGAAAACTATGTGGCAAGTGGAACTTCACAAGAGCAGAAACCCCATTTTGCACTATTGAGCCTCATTTAACATAGGAGTGCAAAGGGGTCATATGAAAACTTCTCAATATATTTAGTTGTTGTTTCTCTATGTTACTGTAGTTTCCTTATTTTGCAAAGGTAAACATGAAAGAGAAAGAAATAGTCCTAGTTGAAATATTAATGATGGTCTTCATGAATACATGTTGTCATTTAAGGGTTAAAGTCGTTAATAATCATCAAAGACCCTTTTAGATTATTTAGTATTGTTTGTTTTGTATTTCTTTTGTTTTTGTTTTCCTATGATTTTCAACCTAGATTTTTAATTCATTAAAAGATCACTTAAATGTAGGTAATATTGTAGACAGTACAAGTAATATGTACATAGGGTATAAATTATACAGTAATCTATATAGAAGTAGTAAAACATCAAGTAATTTAGTTGATTCCTATTTCACCTGAAAGATATTATGAAGCGTATATTTTGGTGAAAAAAGAAACTCATGTTTGACAAAACATCGTTTGTGAGTCAAGTGAAGTAATATATTTAGTAATAGTCAATTTTTTTTAATAAAAATTTCATAGATGGTTCACAAGGCTTACATGTATAGTCAAACATTTAGTCTTTATCCACAAAGTAATTTGCACCAATAATATTTGTAAGCCAGTTATTTATTTTGTAGAGTATTTATTATTGGGTTATTAAAAACCTTTGCAATTCTCTAATGTATTACTTTTGCTGGATAAGTCTTTAAGAAAATGGTTTGTGAAACTGATTTTCAATGCATGTTTGTAGATTGTGGACTTTTAACACTTCATCTTGCTGTTAAACATCACTTCTTATGCATCTAACTTTTGCCTGAATGAGTTGCTTATTGCATGTTTTTGCTAAAATTTATTGTCTTCCCGACCAGGAAATCCCTGCGTTAAAGGAAAAGGAAGCACAAGTTGCTGAATTGAGGTCTTCAATAGCAAGTCTTGAAACAGAAAAAAAGGTATTAATTGTATTTGCATTTGAGATGTTTGATTGTAAATAATGATAATTGACATTTCATGCTTTCAGAAAAATTCTATGTGAAATCACAGTTCTTACTGAGCAAAATACACTAGCAAGTTGTCACTAACATTTGTGGGAATTCTAGAACAGATCTGGTTATGACCAGAGCGTGATGTTCATTTATTCACTTACTAACAAATTGAGCTCTGCCTAAAGCCAACATTAGCGGAAAAAAATACGGGATATAGGATTGACATACTTTCATTAATAACTTATTCTCTCTTATCGTAATCAGTGTGAGGGAATTTAACACTAACTACCTCAAGAATACAGCAAATTTGTCCAGAGATTCTATTGGAATTATTGCTGCATTTTAAGAGATGGAAAATATTAACAATAGTTTTACATTTTTTGTTTTTTAAGTGAGCAAATGTCATTTTAATTGAAGAGCTTGTTTCTAAATTGTCTTAGCCCATGAGGTAGACCCCTACAAATCAAATTTTTTGTTTTCAGATAATCAATTTCAAATTTAGAGTTTCCATTGTAAAATATTTTTGTCTGTATTGATTCTTAACTCTCCAACATTCCTTGCCATTAAAAGTGATTGGAGTAAAGATGTTTTGGAAGGAAAAACAAATTAATAGTATTGGTATGAGAATACACAGTTTAACACATGCAAATTATGTAGTTCATACATTTTTAATTGTGCTCTAATGGATTCAACTTGTCAATTTTATTTTTATTTATTTATTTTGTAATTTTTTTTGTTTTAGAATTTGGATGATAGAGTAATGAGATGTAATCAAGAAATACAAAAGCTGAGAGAATCATCTCAGGTATGTTTTCATTACAAAAATAATCTGAAAGAATGGTGTTTTTCTTCTTTGATTGAAGTTAAGTTCACAGAATTAATTGAAGTGTTTCAAGATGGGCAACACTTTATTTAATGTGAGATTTCCTTTTAGTTAAGGACAATGAGGGTGAATTGCGAATAGTAAATGATAATTCAACAAGTTTTAGTAAAATTTTTATTCTTTGGTAGAGTTGCTACAATCCAAAAGCAGATGTGCTTTAGGTATATTTCAAGTTAAACAATAAATACTACTGAAGTCTTTTAAAATTTAGTATAACAAGCAGAGAACACAGAATGCAAGTAAATGGGGAGATTTTCAAATCTAATGCTTAATTAACTAGTGCAACTGACACTAGCAAGGACATGTGCAAACTGTCCGTAAGATATGAGAGGTGTTTTGAAAGTAAGTACCATTTTGGAAAAACTCATAAAAATTTGTGTTTCAGAACAAAACTTATTTTTACAAGAAAGAGCATTTCTTAAACTACTCTTCTTCATAGTTGTCACTATTGTTCAGACATTTATCAAAGCAGGAAACCAGCTTTTCTGTGTTACCCTCTTAGAAAGATTCATAAGCCAAGCAAAATTTGGATCCTGACAAAGAAACCTAGTAATAGAAATACATATACTAATAATCAGATAACACAAATGTTTATAACATGAATACCAATTATTCCCCCCCCCCCTGGAAATTCTCTTAATGAGGTTTTACTATATTTGAAATCAGACAGTGAAGTTTACGATGACATATGATGATTTTTCTTTTTGACTTCATCTGATTTCTTGTTAGCAGACCCTTCTCTCTAACAGACAAATTCTTGTTCTCCATGGTTGTCCATTGAAGGAGTTTCTCTAAACCTTGTTTTTATAAATTTTGTTTCTGTTTTAACCTAAAGGTTAAAATAGATCATCACGATGAATTATTTTATGTTTTTCAGAACCAAGTGGGAGTAGCCGAAGCTACCAAACGACTGACGCAAAGACTCCAGGAAACGATGAAGGAACGTGATGAGGCACAGCATGATGCCCAGATGTTGCGCATTGAGCGTGAGAAACTGTTGATTCTGCAACGTAACAAGGATGAGGAGTTGTCACATTTTGTTCAAGACATAATGTAAGTTCACTAATAAGAAAAATAATAATAATAATAATAATAATAATAATAATAATAATAATAATAATAATAATAATAATAATAATAATAATAATAAAATGATGATGATAATGATAATAAAAAATCACATTTACATTTTCAATCATGTGTGATGAGTCAGATATGGCAGAGTGAAGTTACATTTACTGTCCGGAAATCAAAACAAGGGGACCATCTCAGCATTTGCTCAAAGGACTATTATACAAACTATTCACTCATTGAACATTTCTTATCTACATCACCAGCACCTTTGGATTAGTAATGGTTTTCCCGTTCTACTAGGTCAAAATGTATTGGGATTCCTTCATGTATTCCTGGTGATGCTATCTTGTCTTCCTCTAACGTTCTCGGCTTCTTATGATTGTACATTCTCTTCACATTTTCTCTAGTTCCTCTGGATTCTTTTATTTCATCTGCCAAATTTTCTGCTTTTAGTTCTTTTCTAATTTTTTCATTTTGACTCTTCTGGTTACCTCTGAAACTGCCCTTAAAAACTTGTTTTGTGTTTGTTGATATAGTTGGATTTCAAATGCATTTGAAATCTTCAGGTAAACTTTTTCAGGCTACAGCTTTTAAAATAATTTTTGTTTTCTCTCTCTCCATGATTCTCTAGTACTTTTTTTTCTCTTTTTCTGTCTTCTTTCTTTCTTTCTTTCTTTCTAACTTTTCTTTTTCCTCCTTTTTCATTTTCTTACCCTTTCTCTTTTAATTAATTCATACAAATCTTCCAATTTTGTGTAGTTTTTGATGAAGGACAAAAGAAGAAATAAATTTGAAATGTTTCTCTGAGTTAAACTTCGATTTTGATGCTATTGTTCAGTTCATTTTCAGAAGATTATTTATGCAATGTAATTTGAGACCTTTGGGGATATTTTTACGTTCTCACACTTACTTCGTAAGAAGAGAAAGTTATGTAATCGACTGCCAGAAAATGGCAAATTTTCGGCAGAAAATCTCTAATTGCCAGGCCCTGGTTATGAGCCAGTGGATCCATTACTAAATACGTTAAAAAAATCCATTACTAAATATGGAAAGAAATTCCTCTAACATACGCTGTAGCCAGTATCCATGTTTTGTGGGTCCTTGATGCCAAAACATCAATCGAGGGCAATTTGTTTGTCCATCTGTGGTGAACCCTCGCACTTAAACCGTTCCGCTAATTTTCTCCAAAATTGATATTCTGTGATCTATCTGAACAATCTCAAGGCTTTAGAAGTTTTAAGCATATTTTGAGTTTTGAGGGAACTTCACAAGACGTGTCAAATACCGTTTCAACATTTTCTTTAAAATGGCTGTGAATATTTTGTTTAAACTTTGCTCTCTGATAGCTTAAAGTATGCTTAAGAGAAGGGTGCAGGTATCATGTTTGGCCAGGTTTTATAAATTTGTTGTTCAACTTCAATATTGAAGATAGAGATGTGTTTCCTTAATGAAATCTGTTTAAAGACAGATCTTGAAATAGTCACGTTCAATTTTTCAAAAATGTGAGTAGTTTTCTTGTAATTTTGCACAAAATATAGGCAATAACAATTTCTTTCCTCAAAATATGCACCAAATTTTTTCTTTAAAGTTTCTCCTCATATGTATCAAGGGCAGTAAAAACAAGGTACTATTTTCAGCAAACTCTCCATATATTCAAAAATTGCAAAAAGTTAACATTGTAGTTTCAAAACTACAAAATTGAAGATAGGGAGGCTTTTGACAAAGTCTGTTGTAAAAAATCAGCTCTTAAAAAAAGGTTGTGTACAATTTTTTGAAGAAACGAGTAGATTTCGCATAATTTGTGTCTGATATTTTGGCAATTTCAAAAAAAAAAAAAAAATCTCAAATCCACTCCAAATTTTTCATTACAGTTTTTCCAAAGATGGAAGAAGGGATGCTTAAAAGAATGGCTGGGTCACATTTTCATTGATCTCTCTGAATTTTAGAAAATGGCAAATTTAGAAATACTGTGAGAAAGTATGTGATGATATAGCGCCACAAGTTGACTATTTGCTTTACAGCACCAACTCAGACCATTTAAATCCATTCAAACCGTTTTTGAAGAACTTTTTCAAACATGTCTTACTTAATAGAAGTGTTGGTCGATTTATGTTGGCGATTGTCTGCAAATTCACACATTGAAGCAAAAATTAAGTGATGAAGACCAATTAAGAAAAACTCTCCAACCAATAGAGTGACTCTATTTTTATTTTTATTCTTATTCTTATAAAATTAATTTTTGTATTATTAATAATTATGTATATCCTTATAATGGCTTTCATTTGTAAATGCTTCTACTAATTATACGGTCATGGTTTTCAAAGATTAATAATTTTTTAAATTATATATATATGATTAAAAACACAGTTGTGTCATTTTGTCTGTTTATTAGTGGCCTTATTCTTTGAAATTTCTTAAAGAATACAGACAACATTCCTTACCGTACACCTATGTTTCATAAACCAATACAGACTTTGTTGCAATTATAAATTAATGAATGTGTGTTCTGTAGAAACATCAAAATGATGGTAACCGGTCAGCTGAACATTCTCAAGACCAATGTGCCGAAGATGACTCCTCCAGGGTCAATTTCAGATCTCCTTAACTCGAGTTCAGAGTCGGAAGAGTTCACGTCTGCTTCTCAGTGCCAGCCTGTCTGCTCCTCACCGACATCGACTGCATCAGGAGCAGCACCAGTAAGTTGCTCGCTTTTGTTTTTGTTTTTTTTTTCCATTACAGGAGCATTTTTATTATTTTCCAAGGGGAATTACTCACATATTTTAAAAATTGTCATCCCTTTAATCAATTAAATACAGTAGAATTATATCAAAATACAAAAATAACTATTTTGTGCACCTTAAATCAGTTTTAAACAAGATTAAGTACTCTGAAAATTATTTTTGAATTTTCTCTGAGTGGTTTTTCATTATTATCTGTTGTTCAAAGGGGTTCCACAATCTTTTGGACTGGGATATCCTAGGGTTTGAGTTCTGACAACGGCAAAATTTTCAGAATTAGCTACATAGCTAGGACTAATTCACCCACTGTGTGGAGGAGAGCTCTAGCCGCTGGCTGTTCTGATGGGTAGTTTTCCGTGGTCTCTCCGATTAACAGCAGGCCATAATGCCAGAACAGCACCCCAACAAAAGAGACCATGGAGCACAAGCAATGTTTCTTTCCTGTTCCTTGTCCTGTCCTTGCGCTTAGTTGCTCCCACTTACAGTAACGTGCACTACACTACCACACATGTCGGAAGACAGGTTGGGAGCTTAGAGCTTGTCCCGGCAGGGGCGGTGCCCCTTTGGTGGTAGATACCTGGTTGAGGAAAACCCCATGAGCCGACATGCGTGTCTGCACCGAATCTCACCATTCACCGGTCACTGCCTTGACCTACAATGAAAATATGTATGATACTTACAGGACTAATGATCTTAGCCTAGAATCATCATTCAATCAACAACTTGTGTGCGAGGGGGGTTTGAGGCTCCGAATGGATGTATTGGGTTGTGGGACTGCACCCACTAGGTAACGCCTTTGAAATGCCTTGTCTTCCTGCTGTATATGAGGGCGTAAGGGGTTTGTCATCCACAATATAGCCTTCCAACTGGTGGAGATGGAGGTACGAGCTATCTCTGGTCGCCAAGGAGTGGAGGGTCTCGTCCCAGCATCTGAGAAATCAACTTTGGTAGAGGGATCGGGACAGAATTACCTGGGAACCCATGGAGATCAGGGGATTTAGGGAAGCTAAGATGAGTGGATTGACAAAAGGGCCGGAAGGATATAGAACAACATAACCAAAAATACAACAAAAATTCATGTGAGTTGTAGTATGTTCTTCTGTAATTCTGTTCAGTAATTTGTGTGATCAGGTGCTAGGAAAGGGATGACATTAAGAGAGAGGCATCCTCCCATGCGTTTTGTCATTACGTAGTTAGTAATTAATTGACTTTCATGTTTCTATTGTGAATTTTAACAGCCTAAAGTGATTTTATCTCATTTCTATGCGATATGTTTCATTCTCTCTGATAAGGTTTTATCATGTAAGAGCTTTTAATAAATGTTACAAGGTAGGGTATGGGGTTCTAGGGTATGTAAAGTGGTTGAAAGTGATCAATGAACCAGTGAAGTGGGAAATTTCATATCATAAGAGGTTACACATGTGACATTTCACCCTTATTTTTATGCAACTAATCGTACACAGATGTTTCACAGATCTTGTTCTGTCACATTGAAGCAGATTTCATGTTCCTGCCGAACATCTGTGCGTATGGGATTGCATAGCAATTAGGGTACATTTCTAATGTAGATAGAGAAGTTTCTCTAAGAAAGGGACCAGTTTGACAAGTCGGAAACAAATGAACATCAACCAGGGTGATCTCATTGCAAGAGAGAGCGATGAACCTATTTACAAATGAGCCAACTGTAAATGAATCCATTGAGTGGAGATTCATAACCTGTAGTTATGTTGAATGATCTTGGCTGTCTGGGTGACGCCGCGTCGAAGGCTGTGTTGCCTAGTTCTTGCTAGATTTATAAGTTTCCTCCCCGTAGAGGCGTATTAAATGAAGTCGTAGGCTTCTGCGGCCAGAGTCATGTGAATGATCTTGGCTGTCCCGGTGACGCCGCGTCGAAGGCTGTGTTGCCAAAGGCTGTCTCTTAAGATAAAAGTACAAATTAAAAAGACTGTTAGTACATAATGGAATTTATGTGTGTCAGTGCTAAGGAATATCTTGCATTGTTGTTCCATTGTTCTTAGTACAAGTATGGTAATTTAGTTTTTGTACCATTAGAGACTATACATAGCACCAAAATGGAAAATAATATTTATTTTAACTATGATATGTAATGCATTAATGAACATTTTTAGTGTACAATTCTAAAAGACTAAATATGCGTGTAACAAATATTGAACTTCAGTTTCTGGGTCAATGACCCTATCTCGATCAAGTTTTCATCCAGTTTTCCTTGATCCATTAAACAAAAACTGAGATGGCCATTTGTTCCAAATCTTTAGCTCACTTACCGATGTAAACAAGTTTTCTATTACTTGGGATCAAAAATTTCTAGTTCTCAAATGTTGCTAACCATTCTTCATTGGTATTTCTACTCACCATTTAACAATGTAAACATGAGGGGACGGTAGCGATTCTGGAGCTCGAAAATCGCCTTTCGCTTGTATGTCACCTACAAAATAAATCGTTTAACTTTCCCTGTAATGAAGTACTTTATTTCTTTTTCAGATCGGAGAAGTGTGGGAGGACATCAGCACCATTGTTCCAGAACAAACGCGTTCATCTCCAGAAGTCCTTGCGAGAGCTAGTCCTCAAAAATGCGAGGAAACAGAATCTCCACCTGATTTCAAGAGCCTTTGCCGCGATGCGTGGCACAGCCTTGCCCCAGCTGGGCAAGGCGAAGGGGGCGGTATCCCTGAGACTAATGTGCCTCGACCAAGGACAGCGGTTCCGAGTCAACGGCCTCCTACGGCTGTGAATGAAGTAGGGGACACACAGTGGACAGGTGCTGCGGCTGTAACACAAGAACTTCACCAAAATGTTCAAGAGTTGTTTAAGCTTATCAACAACACGCCTGCAGCAGCAGCAGGTTCAACAGATCCTCCATCGTCTGCTAGAACAGTTGCAACTGTGTCGTCATCTGTTCCGAGTTCAAAGCGTTCATCTGTGCCAGCGCAGGCAACAAATAGGAACTTCCAGTTTGAAATCCCTCGGTTGCCAGACCCACCAAAGTTTCTCGAAACTCCAGAGTTTAGCGATTTTTCATCTTATCATGGCTCTCTCGCTGATACGTCATCTGTAGAATCGATAGACGCTGTGTTGCGAAAGTTGCAGAAGGGTGATCGACAAACGAAGGAGAAATAAATTTCTATAGAATATGTCACAAATGAATTTTTAAGCAAGTTATGTTTTTTGCAAAGAATGCTAATAGTATTTTATGATGTATTTTTATTTTTATACATATATAGATCTTATAAAGACTTTTTAGATACATAAATGAATTTATAAAACTTGCCATAATATTTGTCTTCCCTTTGTAATGCTGCATTAACTTCCATGTTCAGAGAGAACATAAATAGTTTGATCTCAGATTTTGAAATGGCTTATTCCTGAACTTTCTCTTTCCTGAAAACAATTTTTTTTCCCAAAAATGTATTTGTGGATATCCTTGTAACATTACCATTGGTGTTAAAATGATGTTTCATAACTCTGAATCGTTAAAAAAATAAATATATAATATTATGAAAAGCAGATTATTCATTTTTTCAGATTATTGTATTTTGTGGATGAACAAAATGTTGACCTTTTCATGCTCTCCACAAGGTTCCCAGTTACTTCCCACCTGGCCCCTCTTTGAAAGGATTATTTCAAGTCCTTGATTTGAAAAGCAAAAAACCAACATTAAAGAGAAAATTAATCATGTGAACAAATTAATAAACTGCTTTTCAGAATATTATAATTAATAACTTGTAGAAATATTCAGAAAATAGTGCTAAAGCTAGAATTTGAACAAAACACATTCAGTACTCGTGACTGATACCATCACCATATGAGTTGGCTGTGCCATTTCTAGTTACTCAAGTGATTGACTCTGACTATGATTTTTCAACGCATTTTTTTTTTTTTTGTAAGCCCTTTCCACTCAGAAATCTAAATGCTAACTCTCATGAAGGACTACTTTAATGCAAAGATTTATTTAAGTGGCTTGCTTGTGGCACATAGCGAAGCTGCTAGCCTTTCACCACTGAGGTCCGGGTTCGATTCTTGTTGAATCTCATGTGAAATTTGTTTCAACAAAATGAGTTTGGCTGCTTCACGAGGGCTAGTCCAACCCCTGTGAAGTGTCCTAAACCCTACCCCTTTCCTAATTCCTTCCCATTTCTGGCTGCTGGGTAGTGCCACAGGAGCGCGTATGCAAAAATTCCACCTGGCGGTCCTCTTGACAACCGACAGACGAGACGAAACGAGACTTGTATACATAAATATACTCTCTGCTTACATACAAGAGAGATTAATAGCGGTTTACTCCGTGCTCAACTCTCGACATGGGGCGAAGAGACACGTTGCATCAATAATGATAAAAATTAAGGACACAACAAATTTTTTTTTAAAAAGTATAAATTTTCCAACCCATATGCTTTCCTTGTAAGTGATCGGTGCGGTGGTCATTTTGATGGACATTGGCTGTTAATGTTTTGAGACGTTCGGGCTGGTAGACTATTTTTTTGATAGAAAAGCATTGCACAAGACTATATCATTCCGAGAATGTATTCTGCCAATTAGAGGGGCTGGAGAACCAACTGATAATGCCTGTGAAGTATCAGTTCAGGGAGTGCAGTAAGAGTTTAAGGGATAGTTTTCATGAGTAATTAATTACATTGGTCCAATATCACTGAAAAGAATAATGTAAGAGTTGATACAAAACATATTGAAAAGAAAATGAGAACATGTATGTGAATTATGTCATGAAACAGATGTAAATAGGCATACTGAATTTTGAAGAACCGACATTGTTTACTTTCATGACACTTAACCCATATCTGCCCAGCGTATCTGTATGGATGTACATAGCAACAACGTTTCATCCTTTTGTATAGAGCTAATACTGTGAAACTCCGTTTACATGTTTTTCACGTAGACGTTTGTTATATTTATACATTTTTTTTCGGGTAAGCCCCGGATAAATTCCTGTAATTCCCATACTAAATTATTTCAGTTATGCATTTTACGTTTATACGTTTTTAACACTTGTACATTCATAATAAAATTCTCATTAAGACTGAATAACGTTCAAATGAGAGGTCTAGTTTCAAAACGCGACTTTTCCACCTATGGTGAAAAATGAGATATTGGTTTCAGTAGGGGTTCATTGCAGTTATGCGTCATTCTATAAAATGAATTGTAACAAAACATGTTTTTTGTTCACTCCGAAGGGCTTTATTAATAACATGTTAATATCAGAACGCGATCTTTCCATAATTCATTTCGTTCGATTGTGTTACAATTTTTTTTTTTTGTTTTGCTTTTTGTTTTTCAGAGTTCACCGCATAGCCATTCATATTATCGTGCTTTTCCTTAGATCAAGCCTATTTCATACAGATAATTACTATCGTCACTATTCACATCGGATAAAATCTATTAGTCAGGAACGGATATACCCATACTCTGGAACGGACGGGGAGATACGATCAACGACGGAGAGCGTTCGGCTTCTGTTAATTCAACAATGACCGGCCGTCAAAGAACATGAAAGGCGTAATGAGTAATAATTTTGACAACCGACTGCGACGAGACGCGACAGACAATATTAACGGAGGATTACTCAAAAAAAAAAAAAAAAAAAAAAAAGCGCCGTTAGTAATGGGAGGATTACTCCGAGAAGCGCAAAGCGCTCAACACTGTTCCACTCTCTGAAGGCCCCTTTGTTCGCCCTAATAACATACGATATCCTTTCCGAGGCGTGACTCAAGCAACTAATGGAACTGATCGCTTTTCCTCGCAGTGTGGCGGGTGTCGCCAGGCTGTGGGACTGTGGCAGTCCTGCGCCAATACCCCCTAGATACCTAGGTACCCTCCTAGATAGATGATTTAGGTGGTATTGCGTGCGCTTTCTGTCCTGACAAAAGAGAGTGGTAAGGAAAGGCAACTCCTTTCAAAATCAGATAAAATACAAATTTTAAAAGTTGTTTGGGAGTGTGGCAATAAAAAAAAGGAGTAGATATTGCTAAAGAACTGGTAAAACTGGTAAAACGATAGTGCAAAAATATTGAATGCCCCACGTGCGCAAATACACACATGCACTACACTATTGCACTTGATGGGAGTTCAGTCGGGAACTCTGAGCTTGTCCCGGCTGAAGCGGTGCCCTGCTGGTGGGAGATACGTTTTTGAGGAAAAACACTGCAAACTGACGTTTATGCCGGATCTGGCCATTCAGAAGGGGAAGATTACCTCCATCTCCCACGATAAAAAACATGCAATATCTTACGGGACTAATGACGTTAGCATTGATTCGCCCGGAATCATTTATCAGTCAATCGACTTAACGCAACCAGTCGTCATTCGTATTTATTTATTTTACGTCAAAAAAAAAAGTTAAAACTGCGTATGACGTGCTATGGAGAGTGAATTGTGTGCACATTTTCAAACCAACGAAGTACATTCGTACGAACGAAGTCAGCTTTTCAGTCTTCATGTGTTTATGTTGAGTGTTGCGTATCTTTGTTTCAACTATTTATTTATTTATTTATTTATTTGCGTAAAAAAAAACAGTTAAAAACTGCGTATGACGTGCTATGGGGAAAAGTGAATTGTGTGCACATTTTCAAAATTCTGCGATCTCTACACCAAGTCATATACTACTTAAATTTTGAATTTTTGAAAGGAGAAAAAAAAAATGTAATAAAACCTATTTTCAAGGATAAACAAGAATAAATTTTGAATTTTGAAAGGAGAAAAAACAAACAAAAAACTCCCATGTAATAAAATCCATTTTCAAGGATAAATAAGCAATAAATTTTGAATTTTGAAAGGGAGAAAAAAACAACAAAAAAACTCCCATGTAATAAAATCTATTTTCAAGGATAAATAAGCAATAAATTTTGGCTCTTATTACTTCCTGCCGCGACAACATGGAAACGATAATTTGAATAAATGTATTTCCCACTGAATTCTAGAAGACGTGCACAGAAATGAAGTTACATTTATGTCCAGAAGCAAAACAAGGGGCCATCTCAGCATTTGCTCAATGGATCAGGGAAACTGGACGAAAAACCTGATCGAGATGGGGGTCATTGACCCGGAAGCTGTAGTACAATAGTTGTTACAGGTTGTTTATACTCATTTATACAGTCCAAATGGTAAATAATGCATTATGTATCATTGTTAAAATTAATGTTCCTTTTCTTGTGATGCTCAGTTCGCTTTTCGCTTCAGATTGAACTACTACTATTCGCTTCAGATTGAACGGCAATGTAGATGGCCACATGCCAAAATATAGAAGTGGTATGCATTTGGAAACCCTTCCTTAGTTATGAAATCCGTGCCTTTTGACTTTGGCTTTCAAGAACTTGCATCATTGGGTTTTAGCTACACTTCAGCTGGAGCTTCAAAGTCGGCATTCACAGTTAAAAAACCCTTTTGGTGTTCTGTGTTAAAGTTAAAAATTCTTTAAAGCTTAAGAATATTCATTCAATAAACCTGTTTTATTATTGTTTACATCAAAATATAAATGTACTCAGCGATTTTGAACAAAATAAAAAATGTAATTAAATACCTAATTTATTAAGTCAGGTCATCCTTTACTAGTAAAGAATAGCTATGATGCATTTGAACTTGGCGCAATGTTTTTATAGCTGTTTTTTTATAGCCGGGCAAGGAAAATTCTTCCAAGGCTGGGCCACAGTATATATGTTAATAGACTGTGGCTGAACATATAACAACACACGTGTCTGGACCTTTTTCTTTGGTTGGGTCTTTGGACACATTTTTATGAGAAAATGGCGATGTGATGCGATGTAATATTGGCTAACCTGGACTACAATCCCAGAATTCGGCGGGATTTTTCGAATTTGAAACATAAACATTTCTTGAACTGAAAACGAGGCCAATTGGTGCACTTTAATATCTTTTTTATTCAAAATAATTTTGAAGAAGGATTATCTTGTTTCTCGCTTGCAGTTCCAAGAACTGCCATTTTATTACGAAACAGATTCACTTGCTAGTTAGAAGATGAGAAACAAGCAAGTGCGTGAGGATATGATCTCTGTCCAGATGGCAGATTTGGAATGTTTACTTCACGCTTTCTTCCACCGTACTTACTTTGAATATGTGACAAAATTGACAATCTAATGTTTCTTTTGTGCGGTAAATATCGCCGATTTCTTTTTGTCGTTGCTGGTCGCTAGTTGTCGGGTCGGACAATCCTAGTACATCATGCATTCAAGACAGGTGGACCCTGTACCCCGTGGATAATAGTGCAAAAAGGTAAGAAGTAATACAAATAATTAAAAAGTTGGAGACAAAATAATTATATTTTCTATTCCAAATCGATATTTGTTGCTAAAAGGGAAAAGTAGAGGATACAAAAAGATTCTATTTTATATTTCAATTTTGTTCATAATGTTACAGTGTTTTAAAATTTAGGCTAATTATATTGTACATTTCTTTAGAAAAGAAGGCAACAGGAAAAAGTCCAGAAATAAGTGAATGAAGTTATAAACCTTAACGTTTTTGTTCTATGAAAAGACATACAATTGTCATGTGCAAAGAGGAGCATTTTCAAGATAATACTTAGAGTTTTATAGTAAACCCTTGTTAACATTAACTTTCTAACCATGAATTTCGCCATAACATGCACAAAACATCAATCCTAGCAAGGCATTATGGTAATGCAGACATTTATAATACTTGGATAACACAAATTTTTATAACACAAACTCCGATAACTTTGGTCTCTTGGAATTCAGGTTAATGAGGGTTTACTGTATAATTGATTGGCAAACAAAATTTGATTTGAGAACTGTAACATAATGTATTAAAGCTTCAGCATTATATGGTGCCATTATAAAAGTTTTGTTGTTTCCAAGAGGAATTAAACAGGCCTAAACATGTATTTAGTTCTGGATTTTAGTTATTTTGATTAATATCAGTTACATAATGACATTATTGTATTGGGGTCAAAGTAATTTTTAATAATATATTTTCTTTCCAGACATTCTGTAAACAGTAGTATAGTTTTTAACCTCCACTACTTTTTTTTAGATAATTAAAGTCTGTTATATTCATAATTATCGTCAATATCATGAACGTTTAAGGGTTAGGCCTGTTGGTCTGTTCCTTCTTCCCAGTCTGTTATAGTTTTGATTTAAAATTCTTCTTTACTACTCTCCTTTGAGAACATGAAATTCTGCATGAGAAGTAATTAACATCTTTTATTTTGTGTTATTTTTCTGTTAAAACCACATAGGAACATCAAAACATATTCAAATCTCACTTCTTAAGAAGCATTGTTTATCATAGCACTGCAAAGTTTCCGTCATTCTTCTTCAGAGTACTTGCCATATTCAGCAGTATGATTAACCATATAACGTCGTTGCAAATTAAACTTGATTTGATTAAGCACTTTTTTGCAAATTAAATATTTGGCATAGCTGCTGCAATCTGCTAAAAGATATTTTTTTTCCTATGCTGCATTGAAAATTGTCAGTGTGGATGCTTTGGTTTGCGATGTGCTGGCATCGACTTCCATGTTTCTATGACTGCAGTTATTGGGACATAGTGAGAGAGTTTATTGCAAGCCGTGCAACCCTTGGGCTCCGACGTCACACTCTCTGTAGCCGACATGGCTAAGGTCTTGAGGGCCCAAGAGCCCCCAAACGGGACTCCCAATAATGTATTTTGCAAATGGAGAGTTTTATATATTATTTTTTGTTACACTATTATCAAATATATTTCATGCAAAAAAATTCTTATGCTTATGTAATACTTCATTTTATAAATTTGAAGATCAATGGTATCAAAGAATGATGTTTTATTGAGTTGTTTAAAATGCTTGATTACCATGCAAAAAGATCAAAAGGGCAAAATGTGTGTAATTTTGGTCTCCTGGTCTTACCAAAACTGAAATAATGAGAGGCTTTTTAAAATTGTTATTTAAAATCATCTTGCATAGAAAATAATTAAGTGAACTTTTAATAGAATTAAAATAGCTGCATTAACTCATTCACTAGTAGGCATACAGTTAATATAATTTCAATAGGTTAATTTAATATAATAAAAACAAAGTAATTTAACGAAGCTAATTTAACAATATTCTTGATTCCGGGAAAATAAATTACTTGTTCAACAGTGAGAACATTGATTAAACTTGTTTGGAAATTTCTTTTTCAGTTTTTTTTTTTGTATTATATCTCGATCTGTTTTCATTAAAAAGCAAAGCAGGTACAGGGTTCAATGTTCTGAGGTGTCAATAATTGCCACATTTCTTTGAAGTTTCAAACGTAAAGGATATCAAAATATTTTTGTGCTGTGACGAAATATGAACATACAAATAAATTCATTCTCATAATTGTGTTTTGTTCAATTTCCCTTAATTCTCAGAACAAATCTTGAGATTCTGCCTGGCATTGCTTCTGGTCATTTAAATAAAGATTCTCTATTCCACCAACTATGATGTGGTATGGCTTTTTATGCACATAAATAAAAAAAAGTCAGGAGAATTGATTTGTAAGTTTATTGATTTTTTGTTTAAAAAATTGTTGAACTCAATTTTCTGAAAATGTTACATGGATTTGGGCAGTATAGTAATGGGAAATATGGAAAATAATGTAGTTATTCTATTTATTACAATATGAACATGTTTAAAAATTAATCAAGAATTGTCTAATGAATTTTATTTTATTTTAGTGCTGTCCACAAAGGTTTATAGGCAATCAGATTCAAAGAGGTGCAGTATTGAGTAAATATTTCTTATTGAATTTGCTTGCCAACCTCATTGAGTTTGATTATCTACAAAACCTTTGTGGATATTACTAAAATAAAACTATTTATTGTGAATTATATAATTGAGTACTTACTTATTCAGTAAATTTCAGTTCCAGTGACCAATTAAAATTTCATTAAAGTCAAGTTTCAAATGTTTTAAGAAATATTCTTTTACAAAAATACTTAAATTTGAATTTTTTAAAATAATGCATTACATTATTTTAGGAAGCAGAAGAATCAGTCTTGATTTTCACATTTTCTTGAAGTTTATTTCCTACAAGTAATTTCATGTAAAGAATTTTATTTTTCGCATGTGAACAAATTTAATTTTTAAAATTTTTAAACCTTTTATTAAAAATTTACAAGAAAATTAATTTTGTGTTATTTAATTAAACATGTAACATTAAATATTGTATAATACAAAACAAAAGTTTGTTATGCACATTCAAGAGAACTTCAAGGCAAGAAATAAATTTATTTCTCCTTCTTGGATATTAACTTAGATGAATCACATCATTGTTGAGAACTGCAGCCTGAAGTTGCATTTGAGGAGATGAATTCTTTAGATCTTTGTAGTAACTGTAGACAACGATGATGAAATAACGGCAAACAACTGGAATAATGAAATGTAATGTATTAAATTATGAGTATTCTTTTGTGTCATAAAAGTAAAATCTAGAGCAGCATACTGTATAATTTTATGTAGCAAAATCATATTTTGGAAACAACTTTGTGTAACTTTTAAATGCATTTTTATGCATCTCTTAAATACATCTTTTGAGAATAACTTTAGTAAACTAGTTTTTGATTCCTTGCTTTTATGCGATTGTAAAATCTGTAAATTAGCATCCATATTGTATATAAAAAAAAACATATCTTGTTAAGATGGCAAAACTTTATATCTCAGAAAAGTCTCTTTTGAGTTTAATGTCCCAGATGTTGAATAAAGATGGAAATCCCTTGTATCTGAAAATCTGATCTCAATTGCCACAGAAGAGAATAATCAGAACTTTGTGTCTTATGATGCTCAAATATTAAGTTGCGTAACAAAGTTTTTCTTGTTTCCTGAAAATATTTGTTTTGAGGTATGAGATTTTGCCATCATGAAGATTATGTTATGTTTATGTATACATACACAGTCACAACACGTACACAAACATGTTATCATTCTTACAAACACTCACACGTACTGAGTCTCAGTTTTTTTGCTTGGAGAAAAAATTATTTTTAATTCTTAAATGTTCTCACAGATTGGAGGAAGCTCTATTCAAAGGATGGCCTTAAGGGACTGTATGGGAAAGTACACTTCTGACTGGATTGATTTACCTTCTAACATTTATTTCAGATTTGAAACCGTCTTATGAAAAATGGCTCTTCAAAACTATAGTGGTGAAATAAATATTGGTGGTCCCTTGCTGAAAGTGACTTGCAAGACAAAAATGGGATTCAGTCAGGGAACAATTTGTCATCACCATTTTCTATATCTGTTATTATAGTTTAGATTTCCGAATTACTTTTGAAAGAGATGATTCTTTTTTTCATTTATTTACAGTCACATCCATGATTAGCGTCTTTAGTTATATTTTACATTACATTTATGATTAAAATAAAAATACACAGCTTTTACCACAATACCACATCACCACCATAAATAACCCTTTTCATTTTGAATTAAGCATCTCTTCACATTTTAAAGATTTCATAAAAACAAACACCCTTTTCATGTCATTTTAACAATTTTTAATATTATCAAGCAATCCTGTTCTCTCAGATTGGTAACCATGGCACACTATCAATAGATGCTAATTAGAAATTATATTTAATCATCATCATCATCATCATCATCATCATCATGTACAGCATGGATTAGGCCTTTAGGCCTGTTCCGTCTCCCGGAGTTTCATTTGATCATTCCATCGCAGTCGTGGATGTCCTATATTTCTTCTGCTTTGCGGTCTGTATCCAAAACTTTGAAGTGGGTTATGTGAACTATCCATTCTCTGAAGATGGTCGTACCATTGGGATCTATGTGAATCTAATATTTGGCCTATATTGCAAACTTGAAGTTCTGATCTAATGTCTTCTATTTTCTTGTGGTCCCTCAAAGAGTATCCTGCTAGTGGTCTCAGCAACCTCATTTCTGCTGCTTCAATCTTTTTTCTCTGTTGAGTTTTTATTGTCCATGCCTCTGAACCATACAAGTGGGCTGGAACCACCGTAGTACTATAGAATTTAAGAACAGTGTTTTTTCTTACTTTCTTTTGCATATGTTGCTTCATTGTACCAAGTAGCTGCAGGAATTTAGAGAGTTTGTGTTCTAGGTCTTTAAAATAATCATAGGCTATATTGTATCCCAGATAATTAAAATTTGAGACTTGTTCAATTACTTTATTAATTATTTCAATCTTTGCTCAAGGGAAAGACTCCTTTAAAACCCATGACTTTGGTTTTGAATGAGGATAATTTTAAATTAAAATCTTTAGCGATGTTAAAAAGACTAAAGAGGGCTCTTTGTAGATTTTCTTCCGAGTCTGCTAGGATAACCTGGTCATCTGCAAATAGTATGTATTCAAGGCAATTTTTAAAATTTGTTTTCAATTGGCCAAGCATCAAAAATAAATTAAAAAGAATGGGTGACATGGGACACCCCTGTCTTACACCTTGATTTATTATTATGTATTCATTACTTGGTCCACCTCCTGTATTTACTCTTATAGTAGTATTCACATACATACTACGAATGGCTATTACTAGATGTTGTGGATTTCCTCTTCTTAGCAACACCTCCCATAATTTTGTTTGATTAAGTGTCGAATACCTTTTCTAAATCTACAAATGCTAAGAACATAGGAACATTATACTCTCTATGCTTTTCTATTATCTGTGAGACTGTAAACATGCAGTCAATACAAGACCTGCCTTTCCTAAACCCATTTTGCTCCTCTAATAAGAGCACCTCTGAAATAGGTGCTAGCCTCTGATTTATAATTTTGGCGTAAATTTTGTATCCAGAATTCAAAATGCTTATCCCTCTGTAATTAGTGCAGTTCTTCCTATCGCCCTTTTTATATAAGGGAATGACCACAGCAGTCCTCTATTCTTCTGAGATGTGACCATATGCCCAGCAAGTATTAAGAAAGTCCAGCAGCTCTAGGGAAAATCTTTCAGATGCATATTTGAAGAGTTCATTGTTGATGTTGTCTGACCCAGGTGCTTTTCTATTTTTTAACATGTTTTAGAATCCACTTCAATTCGTCTATTGTTATTGGGTCAACTATTTCTTCCTTGAAAGCTACTTCTCCTTCTTGCTGGTCCTCACTTGTCCATAGATTTGCAAGATAATGAAGCCACTTGTCATCTGGAATCAAATTAAGTTTTTATTGTCTTTCTCCTTCCTTTGAAATTTTCCTTTTGCGATTCAAATGACGCATTCTTTCTTAACTGTTGCTGATGATCTTTTATATTCTTGTTGATCGTGAAGAGATCAAGAGGAAATATATTGTAGATTGGCATTCTTCTTTTTCCTTATGAGATCTGCCAATTCTTCATTCTATATTCTTAGGCCACGGTTATTTCTCCTTTTCTTCCTTTTTCCCAAAGCTTCCTCTGCTGCTTTCAAAATGATGTGTTTCAGATTATTCCACCTCGCATTGATTGTTTTGACTTTCAGACATTTCACGTTAGTGTTGGTAAGGATATCTTATACTATCTTCCTGTAACAAATGCTCTCTAAATACTTCTTCTCGTGCTTTTGTTTTGTTTACAGGAGAGTAACGATATTTGTAGGGTAAAAGTATTTTGGATATCAATAAGAAATGATCAGTATCAACATTGTAGCCTCTGTAAACCCTCACATCTTGTACTAAAGAGCCCATTTTCTTATTAACTAGCACGTAATCAATAATTGATCGTCTTCCCCGTGCACTCCAAGTTGTTTTGTGGATTTCTTTATGGCGAAAGAATGTGTTAGTGATCTTCAATGAATTTAATGATGCAAATTCTCTAAGTGTTTGCCCGTTTCTATTACAGGTTTCTTCTCCATTTGTACCCACTATTCCCTGATGAGGCATTTCCAACTCTTGCATTCAAATCCCCGGCAAAATAGGTTTAAAATTTTAAAATTTTCTTCCTTCTTCAGATGAATTTTTTTTCTTTTAATTCTTTTTTATGAATGTATATCCATCTATTTTATTTTTGAGTTTCTTTTTAACCATTATTCCTATACCAGCAGATGCTCCCTTCTCATGCTCTACACCACAGTAAATATTTGAGTTTTTTCCACGTAACCCTCTTACATTTTATACAGCTACCTTCATTAATTCCTAACTCTTGTCCTTTTTCATAGCTTTGGTTGTCTTAATCACAGTAGTCCGGCATTTTCCCTGATGAGATTCAGTAATTTAGTACATCCCCTGGCCGCGTTACGAGCGCAGCGCAGGTTAAGCTCGATGGTGGGGCTGCCACCTCACAGTCTTCGGGCGTACTACGCAATATTTCGGGTTGACCTCCCCTATGCAGGCCGCCTTCACGGGGCTAAGAACTCTGCCTTCCCTATGAAGGAACATGGACGGAATTACTTAGGATAGGTACCAGGGGCCTCGGAGCTACTCAGCCCACCCGTCGGCTACTGGGGGCAAGGGAATGGTTGTATGACACGAAAGGAATAGTTCGGGTAAGGAGTTAGTTGCCTCTTACGACAGGGGGGATTACCTGTGGTGCTATTCTACTAAAACCCCCAGACACCACATGGGGCAAATTATATTTCTACACTTAATATATCAGTTATTAGGATATGAGGGATTATTCTTCGTCTAGTTAAGATGTATTGAGTCCTGTTTTTGACACCTGTGGTGCTATTCTACTAAAACCCCCAGACACCACATGGGGCAAATTATATTTCTACACTTAATATATCAGTTATTAGGATATGAGGGATTATTCTTCGTCTAGTTAAGATGTATTGAGTCCTGTTTTTGACACCTGTGGTGCTATTCTACTAAAACCCCCAGACACCACATGGGGCAAATTATATTTCTACACTTAATATATCAGTTATTAGGATATGAGGGATTATTCTTCGTCTAGTTAAGATGTATTGAGTCCTGTTTTTGACACCTGTGGTGCTATTCTACTAAAACCCCCAGACACCACATGGGGCAAATTATATTTCTACACTTAATATATCAGTTATTAGGATATGAGGGATTATTCTTCGTCTAGTTAAGATGTATTGAGTCCTGTTTTCTGCCAGCTGTATTGATTTATACTCCTTTCTTGCTCTTCAACTGTGATAGGTTCCTGCATTCAGTTGATGGGTTAAGGTGGGGTTAAGATTTATAAGACTGCTAAATCTGCATTTTCTTTACCTAACATCCCTTGATGAGCTGGGATTTATACTATGACTATTTTGATGTTACATTCCATTAATGCTGTAGTTTTTTGTAATTATTAATTGAATTCCTGAATTTTTGTTTGAATGATTGTTTGATTATTTAATGCATCTAAAGGTGATTGGAATTGTGAAGATAATGGCTCTGTTTAGTGCTGAGTTGGTGACTAAATCAATGGCTTTGTTCATGATAAAGGCTTTCCAGGAAAATATTGAGGATGAATCTAGTAATTTTAATAAAAATTCTGGGTTTTCAAAGATAATGGCATAAACTTTTTAAACAAATTATTGATTCATCTTTATACATGTGGAAGTATTTTACATATATACACAATAGTGCACTGAAAAAATATTTGTATATGTAAGTTCCTTCCTTCGTTCCTTCCATTTAAGTTCTTCCATTGGTAGAATTAGGTGAATTCGATGTAATAAAGAGGCATTCTCTTTGAGAGACAAATTGTGTTTGAAGGCTCAAGAAAGACCACAAGAAGACGGTTGTAATGTCTTTAATATGGGGTCACTCGGAAGTCAAGATCATTCACAAGACTCTGGCTGCAGAATCCTTTGATATCAATGATCTTGCTTGATTTTTGCAATCCTCAGAGAAAATGCTGAAATGGACCAATATTTATATCTGGACATTAACTGTAATTTTACATTACAATAATAAATTATTGCATTGAAATACGATTTTCGATAATTGACTTTTCATAACTGTCAAATTTTCAGAAAAAGGAGTTTAGATAAATGAAATGCTCCTCCACAAAAGCCTGATAGTTGCAGAGATATCTATCAACATTAAAAATTGTTCATGCTAGTACATGGTTTCTTTTTACTCAAAAAACCATTGTATTAAATTAAGAAACCTCTACTGAATAATACATTTTGGACATAATCATATTCATCAAAACTTAGAATATTATTGTGACAATTTCATGAAAGACATTCTTAAGGATAAGGTAAGAGACAAAGAAGGAAACTAAGAATAAATTGAATGTTGAATTATATAAGATTGGCAAGAATATGCAGTTTGTTTGTTGTAGCGAGTCATGTTAATAAGAAATTAGCAAGTCAGGTCACAGATACACGAATATATAGAGGAAGTGACATAAATTCAGACCATTACTTGTTGAAATCAGATATAGAAATCTTAGCATGGTGGAAGAAGAAATATTTGAATATCCACCATCAGTTTCAGAAAAGAAGTCTTCAAGGATCATCTCCAGTGACAAGAGAGCGTAAAATATTTGTATCAAACCAGAATAGCACCTAAGATTGAAGATACCATCACTAGTGACAATCTAAAAGAAGAACGGGTAAATATCAAAACCATAATTAAAGATGCGACTTCAGAAGCTTTAGAGAAATAAGAAAATGAATTTACAATTGAAAACCAAGAAAACATGGAGAGTATACAAAGTTAAAAGAAATATTGCCAAAGAAATAGTTAGAAAAGGTCACCAATCAGCATGGGAAAGATTTATAAGCGAATTAGAAAATGACATTCATGGCAGACAACAGGTGGCATATAAAGTTTTTAGGAACATAAATAGTGAATTAAAAGACACAGCTAATTTGAACATTATAAAAGAATGTCAATGGGTTGAACATTATCAAACTTTATGGTATAACCCTGAAGATGAAAATATCGTATGTGAAATGCCTTACAAGCTTTGGTAGAGAATTGATTTAGAAGAATTAGAAACAGCAATAATGGGACTAAAAAATCGAAAAGCTTTGGGACTTGACGAAATAAATGCCGAACTAATTAAATATGGAGGTTTGCTGTTAATACTAAGACTCCTCAACCTATTAAATTTATATTGGAAGCAATGCAGTGTCCTTGAAGAATAGCAAAAAGCAAAAGTGAGTTCCTTATTTAAAAAATGGAAAAGAAGTGACTGTGGCAACTATGGAGGTATTAGTTTATTATCCACATGCTATAAAATATATGCAAAAATTTTAAATAAATGGCTTGTTAATATCTCTGATATTTTACTAATAGAAGAACAAAATGGTTTTAGAAAAGGATGCTCCTGTACAGATAATATTTTTACTATCCAACAACGCATGGAAAAATGTAGGGAATTAAATCTAGAGACCCGTTTAGCGTTCATCGATTATGAAAAAGCTTTTGATAAATTAAAACACAGTACTTTATGGGAAATTATGGAAAAAAGAGTCTACCCACATCACTTAATCATTAACATTAAATCTCTGTACCAGAATACTTCTGTTATCTTAGAACTAGAAGGAAAATATTCAAAAGAAATAAAAACAAACCAAGGAGCTCACCAAGGATGTAGCCTTTCCCCAATACTGTTTAACATATACTTGGGTAATGTTATTCGAGAATGGAAGAACAAAATTAGCCTAGGAATTAAGCTTAAAAATAGGAGTGTATTTAAATACACTTCTATTCGTTGATGATCAGATTATAATCCAAGAAAGTTGGGACGACTCTATTCATCAATTAAACCAAACTTCTAAAGGATATAATTAAAAGATTTCAAAAACAAAGACCAAAACAATAGCATTTTTGGGAAAACATTCTATACGCACCAAAATAATTTTGGAAAATACGATGCTGGAACAAGTTAGCCATTTTAAATATTTGGGTTATAACATAACGTTTTTCACAGAAGTAGCTATAGATGAAAAAATCCATAAAGACCAGAATATATGCGGAATCATTTGGGGAACTCTTAAAGATAAAACACGCAGAGATACTCTAATGAGGATACATAAAGTAATGGCTGTCCCGTCTCTGTTGTTTGAAAGTAAATGCTGGACTCTGAGGGAGGAAGACAAACTTTCGTTACAGTCTGCGGAAATGAAATGCTTGAGATCTGTATCAAAATGTACCAGACTAGATAAACTCAGAAATGAGGAAATTCAAAATGAATTAAATGTTCAAGCAATCAACGACAAGGTACAATGTTACAGACAGGACGGTTACAACACCTAGAAAGAATGAAAGAGACTCGCATTCTAAAGCTGGCATTTAAGTATAGACCTCATGGCAGGAGAGACCCAGGTAGACCGTTAAAAAGATGGAATTCTTAGAAGTCAGAATAGGTCATAGACCTATCCCTGAAGTGGAGAAGAAGAAGAAGAAGAAGAAGAAGAAAAAGAAGAAGAAAAAGAAGAAGAAGAAGAAAAAGAAGGAGAAGAAGAAGAAGAAGAAAAAGAAAAAGAAAAAGAAGAAGAAGAAGAAGAAGAAAAAGAAGAAGAAGAAGAAGAAGGAGAAGAAAAAATCATGTTAAGAGGTTACATAAATGCAGAAAACTGAAGAGGATGACCTTGTTTGAATGATTTTGTAAAATGAAGGAAATAAAGAACTTGGAAGCCCCCTAAAAATGCAAAGACCCCCAATGTTATTGCTATCTTAAAAATTCTACGTGTTGATGGCAAACATTTTTTAGAACTCCCACTTCACAATTATTTTTTGTATTCTCATCTAATTTGTCTAATTTTAATTGAGATTCTTGTGTGAATTAAAATATATTTCCAATTTCTCGGAAGAAATGGTTATCAGAAGCAAATACTTACGGCAATAAATAGTTCCAATGAAGAATATTAAATATCCCCATGTAATGATATCATACATAAACTCTAATGTGGCATAGATTGATATGGCAATAGTCAGCATGAAGATCATTATTGTCTGGGCTGTCATGTAGATCACCCACAGCATCACACATCTATGCTTTTCCTGCAACAAGACACAATTCTAGTAAAAAAATATGTTGGTAACATCAGGGTTGGAAAATATCAGGGTTGGCTATCAGGTGCCCAAATGTAAAAAAGAAACTATGTAAAAAAAACAACAAACTTTTAAATGTTGTTTTAATCTTTTTTAAAGTATTTCAAATAAAATAACAAAACTAATAATTGAATACATTGCAATATTCATTGAAAACTCAAATTTGATCACAACCAACACATGAAAAACAACAAAATAAACTGACAATATAATGTGAACTTCATTTACTAATATTGACAACTTCAATTTTATCACAACAAAAACAAAAAATACAAAGGCAACACATGTACAAAATTAACTTACAATAAAATGCAAAGTTGTTTTCCATCTTCGTTACTTCTTAGACATTTATTTGTTACTTTATTACACAGACTTGATAATATTGATGAAATTTTATGTCAACAGTAATGAACACGTGAGTTTGGAATCTTAAAACCAGGGGGTATATTTTTATGTATCCTCTATGAACTTGCCTGAACTGAATGTATTACAGTTTGACTGAATGATGAAAATCAGTATTTTATATGAACTAAACTTAAAAATTAATATTCCTCAATAAAATTAAAAAACACCCAGTCGGTCAGTTTTTCTTTTCTCTTTATTTTTAACAATGTTTTTCCCACCCTGTTATATAGTGGTTTCTGAAACAGTGATGGGAAAAGACAAAAGCATTTGTACAAGATTTTGTTGATGTTTTATCTCATTTTTATCTCAATGTGCACTTGTTTTGTTACGTTTTATAAAAGTCATAGGTCTATGTGTGGGTCTTGTAAGTGTAAACCAGACCCATGTGCTAGGACAAGATGTAATTCAAATATGACGCTTATGAATGGTTTTATTTGACACCATATTTACAGTTGTTAAACAGTTATTATATAACATCCTTTGGTTTCTAGACAGTCATTTAAAGCAGGCACTTGGGAATTTATTTTTGTTTAATATTTATTGACTACAATCCAGGTAACAACAATGTTTCAGAACTTACATTTGCTGCCGTTTTCAGGACTTCAAATTTCTTGAGATTTTTATATTATCACAAGGGTATTGTTTTAGAGGATCTTGTTTCACTGAAATATATATGAGTTTTCATCATCATGTTATGAAGTCATTTAGAGGAATGATGAACATTTTGAATACATGTTTGTGCGAAAGAAAATCTTCTAAAACAATATATGTTTGTTAATATAAAAAGAAACTAGAAATGTGAAGACCTGAAGATGGGAGCACACCCGATTCCCAAAATGTTGATACATAGAGCACAGCCAAGAAACAATAATTGAAAATAGATATAGAATAGTGTCAAGTTTAAATTATTGTCTAAAAAACCAAGGGGCATTATATATTTATGTATTAATGACAAACAATAAAATTTAGACAGCATTTAATTTTACAGTTATTCAGAAATGTAAAACTTGAAGTTGTTGATGAATTATCAAAGTTCAGTCTGCAGGGCGAGTTCAAAGAGAAAGGTACGCTCCAAAGATAATTGATTGACAAGAACGGCGTTTTCTTCGTAAATTGTTTAAAAGTGTAATAAGCTTGTCATGAAAAAGCATGTAAATTCAGATGGAGAACTTTGCTGTTTCAGATTCTCAACAAATATGCCTCAGAAATGTACACGTGTGTTTTTCATGCCATTTTAAATAAATATTAATACGTTATTAATTCCACATTCGAAGAACAAATATTATTATTATTATTATTATTATTATTATTATTATTATTATTATTATTATTATTTAATAGTAAAATAATGTTACTTAAAATAAAAATAGTTTAAAAAAGCGGGCTCAGTAGTCAGTGCATAATAACACTGGTTAAATTGTGAAAGATAAGTCACTGGTTGGTGATACATTACAGTTTTCCTTTTCGTCCCCATTATCTCCATCGTAACGATATAAGTTTTGGAAATTTCCTCCAAACAGAAAAGTTTGGTAATCGGTAAAGAAAAAAAGGAAATTATTTTTTATTATGAAGAATTGGTGTCGTAAACAAGCGAACCGCATAAAAAATAATCAAAATGCCCTCTATTTGCTAGTAAACAAGCATTAACTCGTTTGGGAACATTTGCTGCTACCCGATGTAAAGTTTCTTCGTGAATGAGGCGAACCGCTTCCTCGATGTTTCTTTGCAGCTCTTCGAGATTAGATGGCCTGTTTGCATAAACTTTACTTTTGAGGCATCCCTAAAGATAAAATCTGGTGAGGACAAATCAGGTCATCGAGGGGGACACAAACCTCGTGAAATTATTCTGTTCCCAAAAAACCTCTTCCAGAAATTGCTTTGTCGACTTGACAGTATGCGACGCCGTCTTATCCTGCTGGATCCAACAATTTCTCTCATCCTTTTCAAGAAGGGATACAAAATTTCTCAATTTGTTCTACTTCGTATCTGCCGTTAGTGTTTCTTTGAAAAACAACGGACCGATTATTCTGCGTCAAGATATGGCACTCCTTACTCAAATCTGCTTTTAATGCAATGGTCTCCCAGTGCCCCAGAGTCCACTGTTTTGCTGGTTGATATATCCATCCACATGAAATGAAACATCGCCTGATCATTAAAAATCACTTTATCAAGTGCCTCAAAACCTTTGCTAACAAATCGTCGTAGCCAATTACAGTACTTCATGAACCCTCGAATGCGCTTTTTCAATTTTCCATTTTTGATACAGTGCGCACTTCCGTACGAAAGATTACATTGCTGCTCAAACTTTCTTAATGATGTGTTTGAGGAAGTTAAAAGAACATCTCGAATGTTACTCTTATTCAGAATAGTCTCGAAAGAAATTTTTTCTCTGAATCGTGCCTGGCACTCTTTGAAAGACTGCGTTCGGAAACACTCCACCACAAGTCTGCGTTGCTTTGTGTTGAGGCACATCGTAAGTTAACTTCAAAACAGTGAATGATCACGCAGCCTGTTTTGCTTTGAGCAGGCATGATGCAGACCACGGGAAGGGGGCGGGTGAATTGATTGATTGATTTTTCGTGTTTCTGGGCGCATCAACTGCTTTGGTCATTAGTTCCGTAAGTGTAGTGTCTGTTTTTTTCTCGGGAGATGGCGGTGATCTTCCCCGCTGGATGGCGAGATCCGGCGCCGACCTACCGTCGGCTAGTGGAGTTTCCCCCTAACCGGGACTCTCCCACCAGCGGGGCACCGCCCCAGTTGGGACAAGCTCTAAGCCCCCGACCGGTCTCCCGAAATATGTGGTAGTGTAGTGCATGTTAGTGTAAGTGAGTGTATAAGGGCAGAGTATAGGACAAGGAAGAGGAAGGAAAGATCGCGCGCGGTCCGTGGTCCGTTTGTTAGTGTACTACTCCGGCATTCGCCTGGTGTTGATAGGAAAAACCACGGAAAACTACCGATCAGAGCAGCCGGCCGCTAGAATTCTCGTTCACTAGCTGAAAAGCCAGTGTCAAAAACCCTGCCGCCGTGGGGAGTGGGAACCTAGGACCTCCCGGTCAGAGGCGCTGCAGTGACATCAGTTGATGCACTGAGCTACCGCTCCCGGTGGTGAAAGGAAGGAGGTGGGGACGGAAGGGCAGAAATGCAGTTAAAGGAGCTGTCCCAGAAGCAGTTTTGCAATTCTTTCACTTTACCCTCAGGACCTCGAACAGCAGGGTTGCATTTTATACTGATCACCCGGTATTTGTTACTTATTTGTTTCGTTGTGGAACAACTTTTATATTTTTGGAATATAAAGAGTTGTTGTACTGTAGCCTTTACTATGTTACTGCAGAATTTCTGAAGACTGTTTTTAACGATATGTAAATTGTTGCAGTGTTGTTAGAGAGTATTTTATTTGTTGTTCTTGAGCAGTGATACAGTGTGCGTGATACTTTTTGGAACATTTTGTGTCTCGAGCATTTTTGGTGCCTGCAGGGCACTAGTAGTTAATGTACACACTACGTTTACAATTGAAAATTCTGTCAGTTGACATTGCAGATAATACCAGTAAATAATGTGAATATTGGCCAGGGTATTTAGAGGTGGCCATGATGCAAAGACACGGGTGGACTCCCCCGGTGCACCGATTTTTGCTCTTTCGTCGGAGCACCAGATGCGTCACAAACCATGTGGCCACAACACGGGCACTTCCGTTGAAAAGCCAGCTGCCTGGCGAGCGAGAAGTGTTCAGAAACATCTTGAAAATAGCTTAAAGTGACAATTTTCAGCCGTGACCAACCAAAAATAACGCGATGAAAGTGTAGTTGAAATAAAAAATGCAATATTTAAAATAAATGCTTCATATATCTGTTTCAATGACTTGTAACGTGGTGATAATTTTGATATCTGGTTACATTTAAAATCCCCGCTAGGATTGTGACGCAAACTGTTGCCTGAAGCTTATTGGCTGAAGCCTAATAGGGCAATAGCTCATCCTCGTCTTTTGATCATGGAGCGGGCTCTGCTGTGATGCACTCACCGTGAGGACCCCATAAGCCAGCAGCAGGCTGCACATGAATTGGAAGGAGCCCAGCACCAATGGCACACAGTGTGCCAAGACGATTGCTTTGTCTGGAACACAATGCCAAAATTTGTAAGGTCTCATTCACAATGCAAACTTAAACGTAACCGTAACGTAGCCGCAAAACCTAGAAATGGGTTATAAAGCGAGATCATTCACAATGCCTTGACGTAAACGTAGACGTGAGACGTAAACTTAAAGAGCTCGCAAGCTCCAAGCTTCTACGTTTAAGTTTACGTCGAAATTCTACCGAAGACCAATCAGAGAGCAGCATGAAAAAAACAAATGCACAACAAAATCCGTGAGAAGGAAGGTCGACTCCAGATCGATTCTTGTTTATGCGTGTGAATTGGTGTGCGTTGGTGTGTATAGTTGAAAGGTAGAGCAAAGAAGTTTGTGGAGTTTTGGTACGACTTGCGAAGTGTTGGTTCGAAATGGCAAATAAAGCGCCTCCTTCTTCTTTTTAAATAAAGCGCCCCTAAAATTAATGCTGCAGAAGCTTGCAACAGCACAAGCTGCACGCCCAAATCTCTCTCCATGACAAAATCTGAACGTGGCGTTAAATATATTTGCGGTACACAATTTAAAGCTCACTGCTCGCATATAACCTCAATAGGTAGGGGCGCAACAGCTGCTCGCAAATGCAAAAGGTGAAATCGATAGGAGAGTCGAAAAAAAAGCTAGAAACGCATCGATCAATATGTTGAATTCTGATTGGTTCAGGCAAAACCTACGTTCCAGCTTACGTTTGCCATTGTGAATGCTCGTTTTTACGTGAAAAGTTTACTGCATACGTTTACGGCTTACGTTACGTTTAAGTTTGCATTGTGAATGAGGCATAAGTCGGGGGGGTTTTTTTGTATTGTATAAAAAATAAATAATTTTCCTTGCATTAGGGGCAATGATAATTCATTAATGTTAATAGTGTTTATTTTATTAATTCAGTTAACAAAACAGAAACATTAGTGTTAATTTATATAATAAACTTGACAGCGAAATTGAACCTGAGGAAGGCAACAGTTAAAACTAGATTAATTTCAAAATATCTGCTTGCTAATATAATTTTAACAGGTTCACACCTAGGTTTTCCAAAAGTGTATTGTGAAAACAATAGAGACCGTTTGTTGCTATATTATGAGGCTAAAATTCTAAATATTATTGTATATGACTTGTACAGTGCTTTAGTCCGCAACTAGCCGAATCAGGGCCTTGTAGTGAAAATTGCACTAACGGTTTTTTGTTTTCATTTTCGTTTAAATTTGTTGCGTGTACATCGAAACAATACGTCTCCATGCCCCTAGAAAAGCATTAAACGCTTGCACATGGGAGTAATCCTCCATTGACATGAATTATGTTTGTCATTAGTACTGCAGTAGATTCTGCATAGTCCTCTATCTCTAAGTATCGTAATGGAGTCTTGGAACCTTTCAATGCCTCTTGCACTGTTGGAACACCATCTTGCTCTACGAAGGCCCTTTCAATCGACTAATAACATACGAGATGCAATTAATTCCCAGGACTTACTTACGTTCACTATAGCCGAGGTTCACTATAACCGAATATTCTTATGCTTATTTGTAATTCAAGTGAAACGGGACCAGTGATGTAAGTTCACTATAACCGAGGGTTCACTACAACCGAGTTCACTATAACCGGAGTTGACTGTAATTTGTTTCAGTGAAAGATTGAGGAAGCTAGTTGACAACACCGGTGCCAATGTTGAGATTTAAAATACTATTTTGCTTTCTTATGGCACAAAGGTTGCTTGTACGTGTTTCTAACAAATGAAAATAAATGTTACAACACTACAACAGACGTGAAACGGGACCAGTTTACTATAACCGAGGGTTCACTATATCCATGTTCACTAAATCCGAGTTCACTAAATCCGAGTTCACTAAATCCGAGTTCAATAAATCCGAGTTCACTAAATCCGAGTTCACTATATCCGAGTTCACTAAATCCGAGTTCACTATATCCGTGTTCACTAAATCCGAGTTCACTAAATCCGAGTTCACTAAATCCGAGATTCACTAAATCCGAATTCACTAAATCCGAATTCACTAAATCCGAATTCACTAAATCCGAATTCACTAAATCCGAATTCACTAAATCCGAATTCACTAAATCCGAATTCACTAAATCCGAATTCACTAAATCCGAATTCACTAAATCCGAGTTCACTATATCCGAGTTCACTAAATGCGAGTTCACTATAAACGGAGTCGACGGTACACTCCGTCTGGATGGCCAATGAAAAGATGAGTGTGTAAAGCGGGCGTTAGCGGCGCGCGAGGGCTCCCGCAGTCGTACTCACAGTCGTAGACGAAGCGGTGGTTGGAGGTGCGCCCCAGGGACGCGAACGTGATCATCAGAGTCCCGAACGAGAAGAGCTGCGAAAACGCACAAACACATCACGTAAAGACATTTCATTTTATTTCATTTCATTTCATTTTATTTTATTTTATTTCATGTCATTTTATTTTACGTCAAAAACAGTTAAAAACTGTGTGTGACGTTGCTACGGGGAGAAGTGAATTCTGTGCACTTTTTCATGATTCTGTGGTCCCTGCCCTAAGCCATACACTACTCTAATTTTGAATACAGAAAGAAAACGAGCGTTTTTTTGCAAGAACTGTTAACAAAAATATTCCATCCGATGTAATAAAATCTATTTTGAATAGTAGATAAGCAATAAATTTGGGTTTTTACCCCCCGTCATGTCCTTTGTCAAAGAATAATACTTCTTCCCGCGACAATGTGGAGAACGATAATTTGAATAACAGTATTTCCCTCTAAATTCTAGAAGGCGTGCACAAATAATGACGTTACATTTATGAATATAAATAATGAAGTTTCATGGAGTGGGTGATGCCGTTCTGGCATGAACTGGTGTCTTAGAATAAATGTTAGAAACTTCTAAGGCGTGTAGAGGGGTAACAAATTATCACATTTTGCTCACAAGAATATAGAGCGAAATTTCATAAAACAGAGTTACACCCACAGTTGCTGTTGATTGTTAAGCAAATCTTTGAGCACTGGTGAAAGCACAGGCTTCCGCGGTCGGAGATGGTATAGAGCGATTTTCCTAAGGATGAGCCAAAGTGACAGCTAGTGCTGGCAACATAACTGAAGATTCTGTGGTCGTCGTGCCCTTGAAGCCATTAGACTCCCTTCCTGCATTCGTTCGTTTGCAGTTGGCTAACTTGTAAATGGCTTCGACACTTCCTTTTGTGGTGTCCTTGTCCGACAAAAATATAGTGCGCCGCGAGAAATAATTGATATTAGGAAGTGCAGTGTTATGTGCCCTTCTGCAAAAATTGTTTTTTCTTCGTATATTACATTGAATTTACTTTTTGTGTGATAAATATTATGTTTATTTTAAAACCGAGACTTGAAAGCGAGATGCGTACTGGTGCATGTGTTTCCGGCCTAAAATCATTTTTATTTCTATTTACATTCGTGGCAGTTTTCTTTTACTGATTGTGAGAGCATGTTAACAGATTTTCTACATACGTAATTAAATTTAAATATTTCCCAGACTTACGTACGTGTATATACCTCAGCGAAACTCTTAGATTTCTTCGTAGGGATGTTTTTATAGGAACCATTAACACTTTACGAAAGGGCTAAACAGCTGTCGCGGAGGGATACTTCTCTGAAATACATGTGATGTTCACTTGTTTTCGCGAACTGTCACTTTGGCTCATCCTTAGGAAAATCGTTCTATAGCTGCTTGCCTGTGCGGGAGACGCCGCGTCGTAAGAACAGGCGCCGTTATTCTGAGACCTTCCTCAGGGCACATTTACAAGGATTCCCTAGAAGTTTGTAACATTTGTTAGGAGATATCCGTATTCAGAATATCAGATTTACGCAGTTATTTACTAACGTCATTACGCAGAAACACAACAAATTAGCGACGCTGTTAAATGTATAAACCGAAACTATAGGCAACCGAGGTTTATAAAAAAGTCTGTTATCGTTCAGAATTTTTCGAAAAATCGCCGAGTCATTAGAAACAATATAAAAGTACTTTTTCTTTGTATAGTAGAACTCGTACACCATCTTTAACTACAATTTAGTTTCCATTATTCTTTACGGACGTAAATGATCTTGTCTGTCCCGGTGACGCCGCGACTCAGGTTGTGTTGCCGACGTTTCGTTCACCTTGTCGTGGTTTTCCTCAGGACTGATCTGCATACTGCAGGGTTAGGAGACCAGCCCTGAGGAAGGCCACGCCGAGATGGTAGAAACGTTGTCAACACAGCCTGAGACGCGGCGCCACCCGGACAGACAAGGTCATTTACAATACTCTGGCGCGGAAGCCTTCGACTTTGTTCTTTACAGACGCCGGCTGTTAAGAGTAGCCTTTCGTCCCTCTCTTGGGGATCGTTAACTGTATATAACAGCGCGCGTGCCTGTGGATTGATTGATTGATTTTTTTGTGTTTCCGGGCGCGTCAACTGCTTTGGTAATTAGTCCCGTGAGTGTAGTGCATGTTTTTTCTCGGGAGATGGCGGTGATCTTCTCCCGCTGGATGGCGAGATCCGGCGCCGACTTACGGTCGGCTAGTGGGGTTTCCCCCTATCCAGGACTCTCCCACCAGCGGAGCACCGCTCCAGTCGGGACAAGCTCTAAGCTCCCGACCGGTCTCCCGGAATATGTGGTAGTGTAGTGCATGTTAGTGTAAGTGTGTGTAAGGGGAGAGGATAGGACAAGGAAGAGGAAGGAAAGATCGCGCGCGTTCCGTGGCCCGTTTGGTAGGGTACTGCTCCGGCATTCGCCTGGTGTTGATCGGAGAAACCACGGAAAACTACCGATCAGAGCAGCCGGCCTCTAGAATTCTCCTCCAGACAGCGACTGAATCCGACCTAGCTGGAAAGCTAGAGTCGAAAATCCTGCCGCCGTGGGGAGTGTAACCTAGGACCTCCCTGTCAGAGGCGCTGCAGTGGCATCAGTCGATGCCCTGAGCCACCGCTGCCGGCGTGTGCGTGTGGAGAGGGCGTGGGACTCACCGTGCTCATCTCGGCGATGTAGATGGAGGCGTTGCGCAGCGAGAAGCCGCACCAGTGGCTCACGGAGGAGCAGTAGCTGAAGAACCTCATGGCTGCGCTGCAACGGATGCACATGGATGAGTGATTGCGTCAAAAGATAATGTCAGTTAGTTAATGCCTTATTTGACGAGGCGAGGCTTGGACCACTAGGTCCGCTCTTCCGTCTGACCACGCAAATTTCGCTACGCTCCTTTCACCATCTAGCGGAAAGGAGGTATTATGTTGGACGACGAAACAGGCGATTTTGAATTTAGCTCAGAGGCTTCTTTTAGGCTTGAGGATCTTTTACATGCAGTAAATCTACTACATGAGGCCGCCAGATTTGCTTCCCCTTCAAGGGAAGACGTACGAAGGATTTTGTCGCCCGTAAAAATCCACGACGTCGATTTGATCTCGCAAACTACGACTGCTTGGTACGATAACCGTTATATCACCGAATTCCATTAGCTCCGTAAGTGTAGGAAGTGTTTTTAATGCGGGAAGTGGCGATGATTTGTCTCCGATGCTTGGCGAGATCCGGCGCCGACCTATTCGTCGCGTCGCCTTGCGAGGTTTTCTCTAACAATGTGTCTCCGACCGGCGTGGCACGGGGGTTGTTGCTCCGCAGGGGAGGGGCGCCCCAGCCGGGACAAGCTCTAAGCTCCCGACATGTGTGGTAGTGTGGAGCGTGTAGTTTTGTGTTTCCGACACGTGCGGTAGTGTAGTTTCGTGTTTCCGGGTGCGACAACTGCTTTGGTCATTAGTACCGTAAGTATAATGCATGTTTTTTTTCTCGGAAGATGGCGGTGATCTTCCCCCGCTGGATGACGAGATCTGGTGCCGACCTACCGTCGGTTAGCGGGGTTTCCCCCTAACTCTCCCACCAGGACTCTCCCACCAGCGGGGCACCGCCCCAGCCGGGACAAGCTCTAAGCTCCCGACCGGTCTCCCGGGATATGTGGTAGTGTAGTGCATGTTAGTGTAAGTGTGTGTGTAAGGGGAGAGGATACGACAAGGAAGAGGAAGGACAGATGGCGCGCGGTCCGTGGCCCGTTTGGTAGGATACTGCTCCGGCATTCGCCTGGTGTTGATCGGAGAAACCACGGAAAACTGCCGACCAGAGCAGCTGACCGCTAGAATTCCTGGCAATGGCTGAATTCGGCCCAGCTGTCCTTCTAGAGTCGAAAATTCTGCCACCGTCTGGACTGGAACTTTACGACCTCCCAGCCAGTTCTTTAAAAAAGGTTATGTATATTTGAAAAAAATGAGTAGTTGAGCGCAACTTTTGTTAACTTGGAACGTGCGAGTTCAAATCTTTTGCGCTTCGTTTGCTCTAGTCTTTCATGAGATAAGAGATTGCAATGCGAAGGTAGCGCTGCGTCGCGCCTCGGCAGTCTGAAATTCTGAGAATTCCTTCTTAGTGTTCGGAGATATTTTTATTTATTTTACTCGGTCAAAAAACAGTAAAAACTTTACATGACGTATGTGGGAGAAGATTAACTGCGCACGTATTATTGAGTAACAGAATCCCAACCCAACATTTTAACGATAAATGTTTGAAAGTTAAAACAACTGCAATAACAATAATGCTAATAATAATAATAATAATAATAATAATAATAATAATAATGATAGTGCTAGTAATAATAATAATGATAGTGCTAGTAATAATAATAATAATTATTATAAAATTTTAAAAAGTGCGAGATTAGCAACATATGAAAAACTGAACAATTTCGTTCCCGTTTAATAGAAAATTTGCAATGGTAAGCGAAGTGCTGATTTGTTTTTCCTGCATTGCTTACAAAAAAGTAACTCACGCTCAGCTCTATTCCTACCACTACAAGCAAAAGGAAAGCTCAACAAAACGTGCGCATAGTGAAGCTGCATTTACGTCCAATCGAGGGACCGTCTCAGCATTTGCTCAATGGATCAGGGAAACTGGACAGAAACCCCATCGAGATGGACCCGGAAGCTGAAGTACATTAGTTGTTACAGGCATATTAAGTTTAAGTTGTTGTTTCTTCAATTATATGATACAAATTTAAACGAATCAATTACATATCAATATTTTGTTAAAATAAACATGCTTTTTCTTTTTGATGATCAGTATAGTCTTTAATTCTGTAGAAACAGTAATGCAGCAGAATATATTTAACTTTTTGCTTAAATTTGTGTACCATTTTTAATTATTTAACGTCATCTGGCAATGCGTTGTAAAGTAACGTGCATGTATTGTATGTGTATTTCTTGTAGTGAGCTGTTGATACTGACACTTGGTTGACGTGACATTTGTGGCTGCATGAAGCGCAGTTTTAACTGTGGAATTTGTGTTGCATAATTAGCGGTAAGAGAATAAGCTCTCGCACCTAATGTTCTATGACTTGTAATAAGTTTTACAAGTGATGAGTAAGATGAATTAATGTGATCAGATGTTTATTTATTTTACATCAAAAAAGAAGTTAAAACTGTGTATGGCGTGCTATAGGGAGAAGTTAATTCTGTGCACATTTTCAAAATTCTATGATCCCTACACTAAGTGATTTCCTCCCCCATACATCACATACAGTGTTTGACTGTCTTTGAATAAATAAATAAAAAGTCATATACTACTTGAATTTTGAATGGAAAAATGCGCTGTAATATTACGAAAAGTGCGAGAAAAGAATATGATATAGCACCGCTACTCTTTGTGTGTTTTAAACGATGCATGTCTTTTCTTGCTTCTCTTCAAACCAATACGCGATGACGTGGCAACATCAAAACACTTAAGCCGACTAGGCCTTTCTGCTGCCAAACAAACGACACTCACAACGGACATGCAATTTTAATGCCTTATAGATCGTGTCGAGTCTTCCAAGAACGAACACGGACTGTTTAGCTCTGAAATTACGAGTTACTCTCCAGTCATAACTCTCAACATAATTTGTTTGCACTTCATTTCATTTCATACGTCGCTTGTGTAATTTCATTTGCACCCAGATGTCTATTACAAGCTTTCTTTTGTACTTTCCTGTGTACATATTTGTACGGAGTGTAGGGGATATCTGTACTCCATATATACATGTAATGGTCCGGAAAATCGATTTATATGAAAATACACGTTTCGGGCTTCTCGGATACTGAAAAAGTTTTTTTTTCTCACGTCCGTCCGTCTATCCATTCGTCCAGCTATCCGTCCGTCCGTCCGTACGTCTATCCGTCTGTCCGTCCGTCTATCCGTCTATCCGTGCGTCCGTCTATCCATCCATCTATTCGTCCGTCGCGTCTTAGTGTAGAGAAAGTATTATAGTGTTGCAGCGAAAAACTGCATTTTTCGACAGAAAAACTCGTTTTCTGGGTCCCTTCTACCGAAAAAATGGATAATTTTCATTCCTATATGTAGCAAACAACTTCCTTTAATACAGTCTTTAAGCAGATTCCATGTTTTGTGGGTCTTTGACCCGAAACATTGCTTTACAGCAAAACATCCGTCCGTTTCTCTGTGAACTATTCTTGCGTTTTGCTTACGAGGCAGCTGGGGTATGATCTTCACGATGGAATATAGCACGACTTTTTGCGTTTTTCTCGGTCTTGCCGCAAGATGTCGCATGATCGCGACTGTATCAAGCAGTGCTGCAGATCATGCGACTCTAGCGGCACGGCCGAGAAAGACGCGAAAAGCCGTGCCATATTCCATTGTTAAGATAATACTTCCAGTCGCCTCGTTAGAAAAAACGAAGTGTACGGGCCAAACCCCGGCCAACTTCATTGCTCTAGTCGGCGCGACCGTGGCTTAACCCTGGGCGAGATTTGGACCAAAATTGATATTCCCCCAACGGTCTCTCGGAAGTTGTGTCCTCTTGCATTTGATGCGGATATTTGGATTTTTTGGGTTCTTTATATAAAACCCCAATGACATTTTCAAACTTTTCTCAAAAATGGCTCCAAATATTTTTCTTTACATTTTTTTCGACTTTTTCCTTTGAACTACGCTTACAAAAATGGAACAGATTCAATTTTCAGTGAATTCTCTACATTTTCAAAAAGTGCCAGAGTAAATTTTTTTCCTGGCGACTACCTATAACTACAATATTGACGACAGAATTTTTCTTAATAAAATCTTTTCTTGAAATTTTTTTTTAATTTTAAAAAAGCAGTTTCAAAAATAAGATTTTTAAAAACGGCTGCAATTTTTTCTTTAATTTTTTCTCCGATAGTACGAAGTACCTATACTTATAATAACGGCGCACGTCCAATTTACGATCGAACTATGAATTGTAGACATTTTGAAAAAATTTAAAAATAATATTCAAAACCAAATCGCGGAAGAAATGTGGTTGTTTCAGCACTAGTTTTGTGTCGTAAGTACTTACTGGGGTGAATTAGTAAGAATGATCACTAACATCTTGTCCGTACATGTGGATGTTGTGGAACTTGTCATTCATCTTTGTTAATCGATACTCTTTATCTTGAAATATTCTACTCTTAACTACTCTACCCTTCAGTTTCTTTTACATTTTCTCTTAAGATAGGAGATGAAATTGGCGCCCCCGTTTTCAGAATTTCGATGTGTGCCTAATGAGATGCGAGGTGATGCATAATTCCGGGCCATCTACGAGATCTGGAGGGCACTCAAAGTTTATTGCCGGTGTTGGCTTCCGGTCGGGAGAGCTGTGAGTTATTTCTCATCGACCTTCTTCGATGACGGTGAAAAGCGTTGAATGCAGAATAAGTGTGAATGAAGGAGGAAAACTTCAGGAAGATTTGCGAAAAAGAAATAAGAAATACAAGAAACTAGCAGAACCCGACAGACGACCTGCTCTCTCTCTCTCTCTCTCTCTCTCTCTCTCCTCTCTCTCTCCCACCTTACTCTGTCTCCCCTTACTCTCTCTCCCTCCTTTCTCTCTCCCTCCTTACTCTCTCTTCTCTCTTCTCTCTTCTTCTCTTCTCTCCCTTCTTCTCTTCTCTCTCTTCTCTTCTCTCTCTTCTTCTCTTACTCTCTCTTCTTTTTCTCTTACTCTCTCTCTCTTCTTCTCTTTCTTCTCTTCCTCTTTTCTTTTTCTCATTCCTATTTGTAAGATGTATTTTGGGGTAAAATGATATAGTTCGGATATACAAGCCGCTCCTCTTAAATCGCAACCGATTTGTTGGCCGCCACGGCCATCTAGGTATTCACGAACTCCACAATAATTATGTGGGGCTGCGCCTTTATGCTGGTACCACATCTCCGCCCGTACATTCAACGGGACATCGTCCAAAACTGTAGGGAGTATCTGAAATACAAAATTCAGACGCCGAACGCCTCTCAAACGCTCGGTTAAGAAGCCAGGATTGATAATAAATTCATCCACAATGCCAACCCACTCAGTCACAGAGAATCACTCTTGCGAAGACGTGCTACGTGCAGCGTGTGGAATTTCTTTGGCGCACGCGTGCAAATTGTGCACATTATTTGTGACAGTTCTTGTAATACACGCTTCATCTGTTCAAAGAACGTGTTTCTGTAATTCGTGGTTTTCCTTGCATTTGCCTCGCAGGAATAGTCTAGCGAATTCAAAACGACGTTGTCAGTCTGTACTAGGCAAATGCTGCTCCCGCTGGAAATTGAAAGGTCTCTCCACACGAACTGTTTGCCAGACGACGCACAGTGATGCGTTGACCTCGAGCATTAATTCCTTGTGCTCGCTTCGCGGATAGCATGAGCGTGTTGAGTTTTTCAGAACGTGATGCGAAGCCGCTCACTCACTTGCGGTAGCCTGTGTTGCAGGAGCGCAAGTATAGAGCGATTTTCCTAAGGATGAGCCAAAGTGACAGTTCGCGAAAAAAGTAAACATCACTTGTATAGAGAAATGACATTCCTAAGGACGAGCCAAAATCACTTGTATAGAGCGATTTTCCTAAGGATGAGCCAAAGTGACAGTTCGCGAAAACAAGTGAACATCACTTGTATAGAGCGGATTTTCCTAAGGATGAGCCAAAGTGACAGTTCGCGAAAACAAGTGAATATCACATGTATTTCTGAGAAGTATCCCTCCGCCGCGACAGCTGTTCAGTCACGCCCCTTCGTGAAGTGCTAATGGCTCCAGTGAAAACATCCCTATCCAGAAGTCTTAAGAGTTTCGCTGAGGTATACGCACGTACTTGAGTCGGGGAAATATTTAAATTTAATTACGTAAGTGGAAAATCTGTTAACATGCTCTCACAATCAGTAAAAGAAAACTGCCACGAATGTAAATAGAAAGAAAAATAATTTTAAGCCGGAAACAGTGCACCGGTACGCATCTCGTATTCAAGTCTCGGTTTTAAAATAAACATAATATTTATCGCACAAAAAGTAAATTCAATGTAATATGTAAAGGAAAAAAGAATTTTTACAGAAGAGCACATACCACTGCACTTCCTAATTTCAATTATTTCTCGTGGCGCACTATATTTTTGTCGGACGATGACATCACAAAAGGAAGTGTCGAAGTCATTTACAGGTTAGACAACTGGAAACGAACAAATGCGGGAAGGGAGTCCAATGGGCTGAAGTAAACAACGACCACAGAACCTTTAGTTATGTTGCCAGCATTAGCTGTCACTTTGGCTCATCCTTAGGAAAATCGCTCTATACATAGAACATGCATATATTTCGACTACCGTCATTTGCCGAAAGTTGGCGGTCTGCTCCTGGTGGGGAGCTCTTCCGCCCATGGTTTCCTGAATGTTTGGGTTCAGGTTTTTGCGGCCGCCCTATGATTTTCTTATGTTTGGGCGGCGCGCTTTGTCGTTTTCTTTTAGTTCATTGTATTTTTCTTCGCTCATTTGTTTTCCTTAGATGCTCCCAAAAAGAAGTTATGCTGTTCTGCTCATCAAGCCATCTCCCGTCGTCGCACATGCATATATTTATCATGTTTCGTTTATTTGCGAGATCAAGTGATATTTGATGTGTAAGATGGGTAGAAATTGTGACTTTACAGTGTTACATAACGATAACATTAAAATGTTGTGAGAAAGTAAGTGCTATAGCTCTTCTAGTTTGATATTCCTGGTATGTAAATAGCCCTTTTAAAATTTAAAATTTAAGGTTTTGGTTTTTTTTTTTAAATATTACATAGCACTTTATCATTTACATCAACAATATATAGTAATCACAGTTTTGACAAAAATGTACTTTCAAAGTCACAATTCTTATACTCGTATTACGAGGTTCAATATGTTTAATCTAGTTTTTTGTATCACTTTTTGGACTACCATACCGTGTGGTTTTGATCAGTTGTTGGTTTAGTGGTGAGTTATAGTTGACATTTACGTAAGTAAAATGATTGAAGGCGTTGTCATGGTTAACAAAACTATTTATGTCAATAATAGCAGCTTTCGATGGCTTAGCCATCATCATCATCATCATTCATCATCAGTATTTTTCCAGTAGTCCTTTTTGTGGTTTCCTGACAGTAGAAAACTAATACGGTGGCCTGGGTCTCCTCTTGCAGGTATCTGCTACCAGCGGGGCACCGCCCCACCCGAATCAAACTTTAAGCTCCCGGCACGTGTGGTAGTGTAGTGAATGTTAGTGTGTGTGTGTGTGTAAGGGGAGACGATGTGTCAAGGAATGGCAAGGGAGAATCGCGCTCCTTTGTTAGGCAACTGCTCCGGCATTCGCCTGATGTTGATCGGAGAAACCACGAAAAAGTATCGATTAAGGCAACCGGCCGTTAGAATTCTCATCCAGTCAGCGACCGAACCCGACCTATGCTTCGATTTATTTAGAGCTGCCCTTGACCTAAATCAGCTGTTACGGTTTCATCCAATCGGGAAGTTGAATGTCACCACAGTGAAGTGACGTGTAAACTGCCGATTGGATGTGGATTGTAATCTGTGGACCGATTGGCAATCGAAGAATAGCTATGCACACTTGGGGGTTGGACCCCTGGGACCTCCCAAGTGTCGCCCGCGAGGCGCCGGAGGAGGAGGGCGGGGTTGCCGAAGAGAGGAGTTGGGGGGTGGGTGCGCAGAGGGGCGTGGCCCAGGCTGAAAGGGCACGGAAAGGCGAAAGGCTGCGGGATCGACTTTTCGATCGCCGCCATCCGGAGCGCCACCGCCCCGCCCCGCCACTCCACGCCACGCCCCGCCTCCCCCCGCCCCGCCCCGTTCGCCCTACCCCGCCTCGCCCCGCCTCACACCGCCCCGCCCCGCCCCGCCCCGCCCCGGTGACCTACAGACGCCACTCAATCCCCTTGTGCTTTCAAAGGGAGCGGTCCTCCGCTGCCCGGAAGACTCAGCTGGCGGCGCAGGGGATGAGCTCAGGTCACTGCAGTGCAACTGACCTTCAGGGCCTAGGGTAGCACCCCCCACGGCGGTGGCGGGATTTCACATACTAGCTAGAAGGCGAAGTCCAGCCGCTGCCTGGAGGAGAATTCTAGCGGACGGCCGCTCTGATCGGTAGTTTTCCGTGGTTTCTCCGATCAACGCCAGGCGAATGCTGGAGCAGTACCCTACCAAATGGGCCACGGACCGCGCGCGATCTGTCCTACCCCTTCCTTGTCCTATCCTCTCCTCTTACACACACACACACACACACACACTAACATGCACCACACTACCACAGATTCCGGGAGACCGATCGGGAGCTCAGAGCTTGTCACCGACAGATGTGGCTCAGAGTATGAACTGATGTCGCTGCAGTGCGTACCAAGAGGTCCTAGGGATCTTCTCCCCATAGTAACGGTATTTTTCACACTAGTTACACATGTAGGAAGAAGTCAGCCGCTGTCTGGAGGAGAATTCTAGCGGCCGGCTGTTCTAATCAGTAGTTCTACTTGGTTTTTCCGATCTCCTGCATTATCACAAGTTGTATAATTTTATTCAGAGAAACTAACTTATTGTTCTTAGATGTGTGTATTTCCAGTTTAATTCAACTGAAATTTTGATAGTTATTTCTTTGGGGGTTTTGAGACAATAGCGCAACTTGTTAAGGAGAAAAAGGTATTTTTCAGTGTCGTTTTCAATTTGACATAAAAGAAACAAACACAAATCGACAAAGCAACAAAAGAAAGCAAGTACGTTAAAAAAAAGCACTGAATACAACATTAAAGAATATGCTTTCTTTTAATGTGGAATAAATTCCAGCTTTCTTGGTAAATTTATTAAAAATATACAACACAGGAGAAACGTGTCCACCATTTTCTCGTCAGCCCATGAAAGAACAAATCCACGAAAATATGTGAAAAATCAGCGGTCTTATTTCAGAATGATGCCTTAAATGAGTTGTATATTTACATTTTTAAAGTGTCAGAAATTCAGATTTTGCCTTTGTGACCCTCCTAAATAAGTTGTGCCCCGTGGCCAGGCCACCTGTTACATGTTGCGTGGGGGCCTCGGGATTCAATTTCTGCACTGCGCCACTCGGAAAAGGAGTATCGATCGCAAAGTCACGAGGAATTGGCCGCACGACTCAACGATTATGAAAATAATGGAGCTCGTAAATGCGGTGAAATACTGCGAAGGAGAGTCGGAGATTCCTTGCTTCCTTCTTCTGAAGGACATTGACCCACGCAATGATGACAGGCCTATCGTCAATGACGCCGCTGCGGCGTCTCTGAATATTTAGAAAGGGGCCCAGTAGTTATAATATATTATGGAACTCGTTTATAACGTTAAGCTTTATTGCATGAGTACTTATTACGGAGTTTTAGCGCCACGCGTTAAGTAGCGACGTTATACACTAAGAGTCACGTGACGAACCGTCAAGTCATAACGTCGTACCTTAGGCCTAAGTACGACCTTATACCTTCATAAATAGTGTACGCCTACAGGAGTCTTTACGGTCTCCTTACAAGCGGCAAAATGGCTGCGTAAAAACAGGAGGACTATTCCATCTCCGACAAACCGATTATCGTATGTGAGGCAGTTACAACTATTCCATACTAACTCTACAACGTTGGTAAGAATTAACGGTAAATGTCGGAGAAGTGACAGGAAAGAAATTTCCGAAAAAGAAGTTGAAATCATATCTTTGGGATATGTTATGTCTTACTCTCATAATGAACGCTGATTGAAAATATTTTCTACATTCTCAAGACAGGCGATTGAAAATTCCAGACTGCATATTCATCGCAGAAGCCCACAAAATCTAAAACTCCAAATACAATGTACATTTATTATACTCTTGTATCGTATGGTGGTTTAAAAGTCTCGCCGCTAGCTTAGACTCTCTGATATATTATGCAACTTCTTTGGTCAACGCTTGAAACGTTTCTTTTGTTATAATGCACAACGCAATGTCACAATTGCTAAAACTCTTCTGAACGTTGTTTATTATGACCGTATAAAGTCGTTAGTCACGTGATCCATAGACTTTCAGGATGCCTCCTTACACCTGCCTGGCGCTAAAACTCGCTATTGAGAAATTGAGCGACGTTACGAGCGAGTTTTGAAGTTCGTTCAAATGCAATAAAGCAACATTATAAACGAGTTGCATACGCTATTTTTTCGTACAATAGCATTATAAATTTATAAGAGAATCGAAGTTAATTTTGAGAAACAACTTTATTGTGATGTCATGAGTATTTGAATCTGTGCGTAAAAAGTGCCATAAACGGCAAATACGTCATAATATTTGGCGTAAGAGGTCCTTTTACGAACTATTTAATATAACGAAAAATATCCTTTATAACGCTGGAATACAAAAAAAATGTTTTGTTTCTTCAAAAGTGATCAATTTCTTGTTTCCCCCTTTTTTAAGCTGATTATTTAGGAAAGAGGCTCTCTAAACCGCTCGTGGCTCAGAGCGAAGCCGCTGGCCTTTCACCAGTGAGGTCCGGGTTTGATTCTCGTCGAATTCATGTGAAATTTGTTCCAACACAACGAGTTTGGGTGCTTCACAAGGGCTAGTCCAACCCCTGTGCAGTGTCCTAAACCCTATCCCCATCGTAATTCCTTACCAATTTGGCCGCTGGGTAGTGACGCAGGAGCGCGTGGAGTAAGAGGCGCGTACGCGGAGATGCTACCTGGCGGTCCTCTTTGTCAACTGACTAGACGAGACGAGACATAAAAATACAGCGTCCTCTGGAATACAGAGGGATATATATTAATGGAGATTACTCCTCGCTCAACGCTCGACCAGGGGCGAAGAGACGCGTTACGTCGATAAGTTGGATTAAGGGCGCAACGAATTAAACAAAAAAACATTAGGCAACCGTGTAAAATGGTTCAACGTAAAATCAACTGTACTTATTAAGTCTATCATTAAAGTAATAATTTAATAATCATTGTCTTTTATTTTCAAGTAAAATATGTCGTATAAAAATTTAAAAAATTCTGTTTCAGAATTATAAATGAACTTTTACTTTAAAAGAAAGCGTTTATAAAGTAACAGCTGACGGAACCGGTTATTTCCTATTTGCCGCTTGTGGCACGTTTAATTGCACACACATTCAGCCAATCGCAGCGAGAGAATCGTGAGGGGGTAGGGGAACACTGATCAGGCGTCCATCGTTTTTTTCGCGTAGATATCAAATATCCGTGTGGTCAAAATAAAGGTTATTCCAGAAATTAACTATGATACTCTTGTAAATTTGTAATGCTGTTATGCCAAAAACAGCGTATACAAGTCATTTATGATGTTGCTTTATTGTATTTCTACAAATCTCAACACTCGGTAATATAGTTCGTTTTTAGAGCATGAACTCATGCAACCAATTTGCTAAATGCACTAGGCATCATTAATAATATCGTTAAATCATTCTTGAATGAATAGTATTTTTTATTAGTATTGTTACTATTATAATTGATATTATTATTATTATTATTATTATTATTATTATTATTGAATATTGTAAGATCAATGACCAACTTGATCAGGGTTTTTGTCCAGTTTCCCTTGATCTTTTGAGCAAATGCTGAGATGGTCCCCTTGTTTTGATTTCTGCACTGTAAATGTAACTTCACTCTGCCATATCTGACTCGTCATACACGATTGAAATTGTATATGTGACTCAATAAATATTATTATTATTATTATTATAACCAGGCTTTACATAATTCGCATACATTCTAACCAAATATACTATTTATGAAAAGAGATGCCAGTGGGTCCCAGAAATGTAATTGTCTCTAATGTTATATACAGGAGATAATGAATTTTGAAAGGATCTTATTCGTTATAAAGCCAACTACATACTTTCAGATTACGAGGATTGTGTTCTCAGTCCAAACCCGTCTTGCAGCCAGAGCGAACCTCTCTTAACCGGAAAGAACGTCTCTCTTCTTTTCGTGACGGATGTCAACACACGCGAAGGAAAGTTCCACACGAACTCTTAGAAACTTCGTGCATGTAAAGTCGAGAGAAAGCTAGTAAAACCAACAGCTATACAATATTGTGAGAAGGTAATTACTTAAATATTACATCACAATGACAGGAGTAATGAAGTGTAATTCGTATATTTTATTAGTTAACTTGCTGCATCTTTTGATATGTGAAAAAGTTGATAGTCTGTGATTTCGATATAATCAGTTAGAAGAAATGAAAATTAATTAATTCGTTTTATGTTTTCCCGCAGTTTCAAAAGTTAAGTGCGACGTAGTAAAGTAAAGAATGAACATTCTACATTAAACAGGCATAATACATTTTACCAAATTTGCTTATTAAAGACATTTCATATCTAAAATAAAGGAAAGTGTACTGGAAATGTGTTTAGAATATTTCAATAAAATAGAATAGTTATTTTAGGAACAGTGGATTTCATATAGTATCTTTATGATTATTAAAAACAACAGATAGGATCGCGGAATTTGCATGTTCTGAATTTTTTTGTGTACCAGCATTTTAAACGTCCGTTTCCATTGCAAGAAATCGTTCATACAAGGTTATTTTATGGCACGATTCGTCCTCCCCGCCCGTCCTCACCGCCCATCGTCCCCGCCCGTCCTCCCCGCCCGTTCTCTCCGCCCGTCCTCCCCGCCCGTCCTCCCCGCCCGTCCTCCCCGCCCATCCTCCCGCCCGTCCTCCCGCCCGTCCTCCCCGCCCGTCCCCCCGCCCGTCCTCCCCGCCCGTCCTCCCCGCCCGTCCTCCCCGCCCGTCCTCCCCGCCCGTCCTCCCCGCCCGTCCTCCCCGCCCGTCCTCCCCGCCCGTCCTCCCCGCCCGTCCTCCCCGCCCGTCCTCTTCCTAGCTGAAATGTGAGATCTGGCGCTGACCTGCACGTCGGATTGCAAGACTTTTCCCATCTTCCGGCGTTTTGTTTCGCATGAAGGGCACCGCCCCAGATGGGACAAGCTCCAAATTCCCGGAGTGTCTCCCGGCATATGTGGTAGTGTAGTGCATGTTAGTGTAAGTGTGTGTGAGAGAGAGGATAGGACAAGGAAGAGGAAGGACAGATCGCGCGCGGTCCGTGGCCCGTTTGGTATGGTACTGCTCCGGCATTCGCCTGGTGTTGATCAGAGAAACCACGGAAAACACCGATCAAAACAGCCGGCCGCTAGAATTCTCCTCCAGGCAGCTTAATTCGACCCAGTCGAAAATCTGCCTCTGTCGGGATACGAACCCGAGGACCTCTTGGACAGAGTCTGCTGTTGAAATAACATTAAGAGATTCATTTTAGGGGACACCTCAGAAGATTTCTGGAATATGTAATTTGTGGGAAGGATGTGCGATTTAAAATATCGAATCGAAAAAGTCATAAAGTAAAGAAAAAACTCGTTGCAGACACAAACGGTAATGCTATCACCAACCATCGTAGCATGTATTTTCATTGACGCGGGTGGGTGTAAATAAAAGTATTTGACATTTTGACGAAATTTAGTTTGTTTTTTATAAAGTTGACGTATCGGCCTAGCTGGCGTAGAGCATCGTGTGATGTCATTGCAGTGCCTCTGACCCGGGGATAGTAGGTTTGATTCCCGATTGTGGCAGGATTTCCGACGCTTACTAGGTAGCTATGTTGAATGCTGGAGCTACTATCTTGATAATTCTAAAGGTCAGCTGCTCTGATCGGTAGTTTTCCGTGGTTCCTCCAATCAACACCAGGCAAATGCCGGAGCAGTTCCCTAACAAACGGGCCACGGACCGCGCGCGATCTTCCCTTCCTCTTCCTTGTCCTATCCTGTCCCCTTACACACACACACTTACAGTAACATGCACTACACTACCACATATTCCGGGAGACCGGTCGGGAGTTTAGAGCTTGTCCAGGCTGGGGCAGTGCCCCGCTGGTGGGAGAGTCCTGGTTAGGGGGAAACCCCACTAGCCGACGGTAGGTCGGCGACGGATCTCGCCATCCAGCGGGGGAAGATCACCGACATCTCCCGAGGAAAACATGCACTACACTAACTGGACTAATGACCGAAGCAGTTGACGCGCCCGGAAAGACGAAAAATCAATGAATGAATCAATCAATTCACCCGCCCCCTTTCTGTGGTCTGCATCATGCCTGCTCAAAGCAAAAGAGGCTGAGTGATCATTCAGTGTTTAGTTAATGCGTCTCAGCACAAAGCAACGCAGACTTGTGGTGGAGTATTTCCGAACGCAGTCTTTCAAAGAGTGCCAGGCAGGATTCAGAGAAAGATTTTACACTAACATGCACTACACTACCGCACATGCCGGGAGACCGGTCGGGACCAGGGAGCATGTCCTGGCTGCGGCGTTGTCCCGACTTGTGGGAGATATTTGACTAGTCGCTTTTCGACGGTAGGTCGGCTCCTAAGATCATTTCCACTTCCTACGATAAAAAAACATGTATTACACTTACCTCACGAATGTTCTTATTAGCACATGACGTGCTCGGTATCACCAATCAATCAAGCATGAAGAAGAGGAGGTACTTCTTTATTATAGATAGATAGATATTTATTATTGTGCAGATAAGTATATACAACCTTGTGGCGGAACACTACAATTAACATATTACTAATATTAACTTTAAATTACTTAACAACGTAACATTAAATTCTTTAAAGACATAATAATAATAATAATAATAATAATAATAATAATAATAATAATAATAATAATAATAATAATATGCTAATAATAAAAGCATTAACTACATTTTATGGTGGACCTACTCAGTTAATTTAAACTATTGAATACAAGATTACACGACTTTTTAATTAAACTTCACTTCACTTCACTTTCACTTCACTTCATTTCACAACATTTGAAATTCACTTCTCTTTCTACTTCTATATTGCACTACACTGCACAACACGTCACGTTCAATACAATACTACTTTGAATATAATTATATATTTAGAACAGGAATGCATTTAATAGTAATTAACACAATAATAACAGCAATAAAACTATCAATAATAATCAAATAATAACTAATATAATAATCCAACTTACTAAATTAATGAAGTTTACAAATCCCATTAGTTAATTTATTTTTAAATCTTAGAACACCTAGAGGAAAGGGTTCCAAGGCTGTCGCAGGTAACTTATTCCAGTCCGTTATTGTTCTATTTGTAAATGAAAATTTTCCAATATCTGTTCTCTGTGGTCTAAACTGAAACTGATTATCATGTGGATTCAAGAAGAAACAAGCGCCAATGAGAATTCACTCACCGGGAAAGTAAAGATAGTTGCGTGTATCACTTGGTATGTCCTTCAAACGTGAAGTGACAGATATGTTTTGCGCCTGAACGCTTCAATTTTCCTGTGCGCCGCAGGTTATGGCGACGTTGTTTGCTCCTGCGGCTCCTCGTATCCCCTTGTCCTTCGCGCTCCAGATATAGACTTGACATGCACACAGAGGATCCGGAAGGCGCTGACCCAGTTCCGCTCTCGTGTAAACAGACTCTCGCGCTCTCGTCAGCGGCGGCTAATGAAAAGCTGCCAGGTGAAACGGAGGCCAACAAACCGAACGATAGGTTTTTTTAATTGACCAAAATAAATGAATACGAAATAGGTATTACTTTCTCGTATACTCGTAAGTATATACGGAGTAATGCTCGTATACGTAGTGTGGAGAAAGTTGTGTAATGATGCGGAAAATAGATTTCGAGATTTCAAAGGAAATACACGTTTGGAGACTTGTGATACTGAGATAGTTTTTTTTTTAAACGTCCGTTCGTCTTTCCCTCCGTCCGTCTTTCCGTCCGTACATTTTTCCGTCTGTCCGTTTTTCCGTCCGTCCGTCCGTCCGTCTGTCTTTCCGTCCTTCCGTCCGTCAGTCTTTCCGTCCGTCCGTCCTTCCGTCCGTCTTTCCGTCCGTACGGCCTTCCGCCCATCCGTCTTTCCGTCCGTCCGTCCGTCTTTCCGTCCGTCTTGCCGTCCGGTCCGTCCGTCCGTCTTTCCGTCCGTCCGTCTTTCCGTCCGTACGTCCTTCCGTCCGTCGTCTTTCCGTCCGTCCGTCCGTCCTTCCGTCCGTCCGTCCTTCCGTCCGTACGTCTTTCCGTTCGTCCGTCTTTCAGTCCGTCCTTCCATACGTCCGTATCTCCGTGAACACCACTGGCGCTTAAATTATGCATAGGATCTTTTCGAAATTGAAGAAACCCCATGCCCATCTCGCTTGAGTCGAAGCTTTGAGATTTTGAAAAACATTCTTCAAGATTTGCGGTCCTGTACATGAAACCCCATCGTTTCATAATGTACTATGTACGTCGAAACCGAATGCGAGTTACCGGGAGCGGTAGGTCAGTGCATCAACTGATGTCTCTGCAGCGCCTCTGACCGATAGGTTCGAATCCTGACGGCGGCAGGATTTTCGACACCAGCTTTCCAGCTAGGTCGAATTCAGTCGCTGTCTGGAGGAGAATTCTAGCGGCCGGCTGCTCTGATCGGTAGTTCTCCGTGGTTTCTCCGATCAACACCAGGCGAATGCCGGAGCAGTGCCCTAACAAACCGCGCGCGATCTGTCCTTCCTCTTCCTTGTCCTATCCTCTCCCTTTGCACACACACTTACACTCACATACACTCCACTACCACATATTCCGGGAGACCGGTCGGGAGCTTAGAGCTTGTCCCGGCTGGGGTGGTGTCCCGCTGGTGGGAGAGTCCTGGTTAGAGGGAAACCCCACTAACCGACGGTAGGTCGGCGCCGGATCTCTCCATCCAGCGGGGGAAGATCACCGCCATCTCCCGAGAAAAAAAGCACTACTCTAACGGGACCAATGGCCTCAGCAGTTGACGCGCCCGGGGGGAGGGAGGGAGAGATGGAGAGAGAAATGAGAGGGGAGGAAAAAGAGGGACATGAAGGGCAGAAAAATGCCCGCTGGGTTTCGCAAGTTACTAATAAAGAAGATTGCGAGTCTGCTGCACATCTCCCTCCACACACTTGTGCTTAGAGGGTTGCGTTTCCCCTAACATCCGTTCACCTCGTCAGCGTCTTGCATTGGGACACAGACGTATTAGTGTAGTCGAGAAGTTAATTTACCTTGGAAACGGTGAGGTAGAATATTTTTAAATTTTTAATTTTGTTTATATTCTTATTAGTAAGAAAAACCCTTGTTTTCCACCTTAGAATTTCACAAAATTTTCCTTTTTTATTCGGAAGTTGCCCAAAATTAAGATGATTATAAATAGAAAGTGATTAAATACCAATATTTTTAATTCTTACTGAGGTTAAACTCGCGATTGGAAGTTCAGGTAAGAGTGCCAGTAGGTCTATAGTCGAGCAACAAACAGGATTTTCTTGCATAAAAAACTTTTGAAAAGAATGAAATAACTTATTTGTCTTATTTATATATTAATAAAAATAATTGTTAATATTAATATTTAAATTCAATATTTTTTAAATACATTTATTTTATAATTATTCACAATCGCAAGAAAGACTGCCCCATACACAATAACATTTTGTCCATGAGGTTTTGAAGTTTTCCTTAAAAACCATCAATAATCAATGCGGATGGAAAGCGTCGACGAAAATGCCAACGAAAATTTGGTCACAGAAGAACCTCCAGTTCTGACAAAAGAATTATGCAGGCCTACAAGAAGAAGAAGAAGACAGTAAAGGGATACTATTGTACATTATTACATTGAAGGCAACTCTGATGAATGCCCCTTTTTTATTTAATGATTTGATGGGCGAATTCAGCGAGATTGCCGACCCAATAGCCGTAATTATAATTGTGCCTCCTTCAAAAGTATGGAGAAGACATATTGATAACAGGCAGCAAACAGAAGATCTGTTCTATATTTCCGACACGATGAGTACAAATTATTAAATAACTTCTGGCATCGAAACAAGAAATATGATATCGCAGATGCACGACTCAGAGGCTTTAAAACGGCAGCCGACCCATTTGCACGTTATCAAGTAAAGGAATACCTACCAGCAAACAAGGTTTTACTTAATGTTGAATCGGTAGTGCCAAGTTGTCTTCATTACTTGACTTAGAAATTTGAAAACTCAGGAAGGGTGCAATTGACTCATGGAAGAAAGAAATGTATATCATTGACGCATGCCGTCGTATCGCCAGTGAGACTTAAGTACTTTTTCTCTTACCTTTTGAGAGGGGTTAGCGCGTATTTATGCTACAAGTTTGGATCAAAGCTCCTTATTGATATTTTATTTGCTATGTATGTATGTGGAATTTTCACGCGTCCTTTATTCTTCACCACAACCACTTCACCTTCGTCTAAACTGCCCTCGCATATAAATCACATACGTACCTAAATACCGACATGCATACCTAAACGTTATTTATTGCAAACCTCTCATTCAAAAAGAGGGGAGATTAAAACGAGCGATATAGCAGCAGTGCCAAAGCGCTATAGTACCCATAAAGGGGGTACGGAGTGGCCACGATATAAGATTTCAATATCTGTTATGAATAATAATCTCTTTAATGTCCTTTCATAAAAAGTAATATATTACTATTATCATTATAATGCGCATTCTAAAAAACAGTAGTTCGAATGCCCGATCCTTGGCATATACTTCACTTGTTCGTCCTATACGTCGAGTACGGAGCGGCCTGCTGGGACCCGTACAGAAAAGGGCAAATCGAGGCGTTAGATAAAATTCAAAAACGGGCCGGAAAGTTTGTAAATCATGGACGCGTTGATGGACGAGATGAATGGGAACCCTTATCTAAGAGACGGGAACGGGCGCGTTTATGCGTAATGTACAAGACATACAAAGGGGACTCAGCATGGGCAGACATCAGTAAAAGATTACAGAAACCTGATTATAAAAGTAGAGGAGACCATCCCTGGAAAATACGATGTAGAAAGCAAAGAACTGATGTAGGCAAGTTCTCCTTTGTGAATCGTACTATAGTAGATTGGAACAAACTACCTGCAAAAGCACTAGAGACTTCCTTCTAATGTAGTGAAATTTAAAAATATACTTAATTCTATGCAGGTCATCATTAATAATACTGGGACTTTTATCATTATTATTATAATTATAATTATTATTATTATTATTATTAGTTTCATTATTATAATCGTTAGTATTATTAATAATATGGTCATGTCTCTTATACAGTGAAGTGAAGTGAAGTGTAGTGTGGTGGGGGCACGGAAGGGGAGGGGAGTGTAGTGTAGTGCAGCGCAGTGAAATGAAGTGAAGTGGAGTGAAGTGTTAGAAAAACTATAAGTCAAAATATAGATAACTCAAAATTAATTATAACTAGGATATTAATCTCTAATTCTAATTGTAATTATATTTGTAAATATTCGTAATAGTTTTGTAATTGTATATCTAGTTGTAATAATGTTTGCCACCGAGCATTAGCTCAAAGCAAACTTTAATAAATATATCTATCTATCTATATTATTAATAATAAAAAATAATTAGAATATTTCAACACAATAAAATGACGTTCTTTTGAATGTAAGTCGTGTTAATTGCCGGAATATAGACCTACTGTCGCTCTTACTTGAACTTTCAAACGCGTGTTTAATCTCAATAAGTATTAAAAATATTAGTATTTAAACACATTTTGTTTTTCGTGACCTTAGAAATTCAAAAATACATGAGAGCGACCGTTGGGCAACTTCCGAATACCAAGGAAAATTTGGTGAAAGTTTAAACTCTCGTAGGTCTGTTACCATTTGCTTGAGAGAAATAATTTATCAATCAGATTTGTAGAGAATTTTATAAACTTTAAAATATAACAGAACAATTTTTGCGGTAAGATCAACCATTAAAACGTTAATACACAAAAACCAAAAAAATCCCATTTTTTTAATTTTTTGGCTAACAAAACTGTTTCCAAAGTATTTCGAGGTGGGAAAACTTAGGGGTTCTTACGAATAACAATATAAATAAAATAAAAAATAAAATCGTCTACTTCATCGTTTGCAAGATGGACCCACTTTTGGCTCCCCATCGACTGCAATAATAAACGAATTGTTTTAGACTGGCAACGTCCTATTTCGTAGCTCGCCGCCATCTTATTTCACTGCAGATTCGTTTGCTATTAGTATTATATAATGTTATTTATGAGCTTCTTTCTTTATTTCAATCGATTTCTCTTGGGATTTGGCAATTGCTGAATTATTTATATCACGACGCTGCATAGTTGTATTGGTTTTGGATGTAATTTTGCATATTTGCGACACAAGGGAAAAGAAATTGGTATTTCAATACATTGGTTAGTTAGAAAATGTTTGGGCTTTGTGCTCATGACATTGGTAATTTAATGATTAAAATCCAAGGGCAGTTAATTATAATTTTTGTTAAGATTGTTTAATTAAACTTACTAATTAAAATTGGGTGGGAAAAGAAGTAAGGTTGTGTGTGCGATCGTCCCTGATGTGTGTTTTGTAATTCAACATAAGCTCTAATGCATTCTTGTTTCATTTTGACTTTTCATTAATTTCTAATCGGATATCTCATAAAGGCATGGATTTAAGTCGTTGGAAGAGAGAACTGACTACCAATATCTCATTCATATATTTACTCCCAATTTTCTAACCCATATGACACATTTTCAGAAACATTGGAAGACGTCAGAAAAAAAACCAACAACAAACAAATCTATTTTAGAAAAGTAACAGATGCTGATCTGCAATTTATTAAGGCCAATAATGATAATCAGATTTTTGTTGCAATGCTTCTCGCTGTCCGCGAGTGTAGCATTAAGAAGTTAATTCAATTAAACGCACTATTTAAAATATGATTTTAACTTAAACTTTAGAATTGCAAAGAAACAGAACTAAGTAACCAAGTAGTGTTTCAAATCTATTGAAAACGCTATTTCAGTGCTGTATACACCTGTCAAATGTAATATAACAGCAAAAAAAGTGGTAATTAACTTCAAGGTCAACTGACTTCCATCTCAATCAGGTTCGCATCATTTCCCTTGACTCCCAAAGCGAATTCCGAAAATATCCCTTGCTCTTGCAATTGTTAAATGTAGTGTTCATCATCATGACTACCAGACTGTGCCGAGTCTTGTTTTTGACATTAAATAAAAAGTAAAAGTATTAAAAGCAGTGACATAAATGTTTTTTTTATATTTAATACTACTTTCCATTTAATATTCAACAGTAATGTAGTGAAAACATAGGTTTACAGATTCCCTTGAGGACCATTGACGTATAGCATTGTATACCTTTGAGCGAAACTGTAATGACAATATGACGGAAATCTTCCGGCTTCAAAAAACGTCGTTCATTACTAATCTAGTATTGTATGTCTAGGGTTTGCCATCACGAGTATTCTCTTAATTTTCGGTATACCCCTAGTTACTCTTTGGTAGTCACGAATTTGAATCTCGCAACAAACAGTGAATTTCAGTACAGTCCATTCCTCAGATTTTGACGCACATTCACATGATTTTTTGATGTTAAAGAACTAATTTAAACCAAACTGCGACTAATAATCTAAAATAATGTACCACTTTTGAGTGAAAGCTAAATATTTTGATCTTTTTAATTTGAGAATATAAACGCATTCGAAGTTTTGATATTCAAACCTTCATTCTGAAAATACTTTTGAGTTTAAATCTAATTTGTATTTACGATTTTTTTTCCGGCGGAGATCGACATATTACTTTACGACCATATAGAGGCACTGCCCGTTTCTGCGTATTTGGAGTGTAATACGAGAGTATTTCGGCGGTCATACAACACTATTTCTATGCCTTTGTTCATCAATATTTTAGCTTCCGCACGTCCATTATATGTAATATGACTCTAGTTAGTTGAAGAGTGGCGGAAAACAAAGTAGTGTATCGGGAATCGAATTACATCAATGGTAATTTTGCCTGCCGATTATGTTTCTCATTGTTCCGTAGCACAACGAATGATGACAAATCCAGTGATCGAAAACTTGTGTAAACATTATACTTTATAAAATAAAATTATTCACGAAGGGTCCGGTTACTCTTGTTCTTCAGTTACAAAGAACAAGAAAAAAAAAAAAAGAAAAAGAAAGCTTTTCTATTTCTTTCACGTAATGCTGTAGGGAACCAATGTACCTTTTTACAGTACGCGTTTGCAGAAACTTACTAAATAAATAGATAATTAGCTATATCGATTTCAGCCAATATCTGGAGGAAAATCCTGCTCTCATAGATATTTTTCCGTGCTTTCTCCGATCGGTACGAGAAGAATCGCGGAGTAGTATCGTATAAAACGGGCCACAGATCGTGCGCGATCTTTTCATGCACGTCCTTGTCCTACCCTTACCCTTTACACACACATTTCCATCAACTACACCGCCACACATTTACGAATCAGTAGTTTTGGTAAAAAATGACTTGCTTAAGGCCGGTAATATGTTTTCAGCAAACGCCGATGTCTATAACTATAACACTCCTCGTAGTAATCATTTTCATCAGGTGACAGTATCAACAGCCCATTACAAAAAATTCACATACAATACATGTACATTATTTTTCAGTACTTTGCCAGATGACATTAAACGATTAAATTCGATAGAAAAGTAAGATCAATTTTGTTGCATAACTGTGTCTATACAATTAAAGACTATACTGTGCATAAAAAAAGAAAGTAACATCAATTTTAACAGTGATATTTTAATGTATTATTTACCATTGTACTGTATAATTCTAAACAATATGTAACAAGTATTGGATCGCTGCTTCTAGGTCAATGACCCCCACCTCGATCAGGTTTTTCGTCCAGTTTCCCTAATCCATTGAGCAAATGCTGAGGTGGCCCCTTGTTTTGCTTCTGGATATAAATGTAACTTCATTATCTGTGCACGTTTTCTAGAATTCACTGGGAAATACAATTATTCAAATTATGGTTTCCATGTTGTCGCGGCAGGAAGTATTATTCTTTGACGAAGGACATGATGAGGGAGAAAAGCCCCAATTTATTGCTGATTTACCCTTGAAATAGATTTTATTACATCGGAGCGAATACTTTGTTAACAATCCCTGCAAAAAACGCTCATTTTCTTTCTATATTCAAAATTGAAGTAGTGTATGGTTTACGGTAGGGATCACAGAATTATGAAACCCTGCACAGAATTCACTTCTCCCCATAGCACGTCACACGGAGTTTTTAACTGTTTTTGATGTAAAATAAACAATACACAAGCCGGGAGACCAGTCAGGAGCTTGGGGCCTGTCCCGGCTGGCGGGACCTCGTTGGGGGAGATATATAGTGGGGGAAATCCGCTGTGTCGTTTGACGTGTAGTTTGTCGTTGGATCTCACAATTCAGCAGAGAAAATATCACCGCCATCTCCAGCGATAAAAAACATGCACTACGGTTCCGGGAATTATGACGTTACATGGACGTTATCTTTCCCGGAAACACGATGTAATTGATCCAGTCTTTGACATGTCCGAAAATCGAGAGGAAGTAATGGGGTAAACTGGAGGTTAGGAGTATCATGCTCGGACCTTTCCTGATGCATCAATCCAGACATACGAGGTGTCATTGGACGTGTGTCCGTCCCCTGGTGGGTAACTGATAATTTTGTTAGAATCCATCCCAAATTTTCTAAAAACTCACAAATGAAGTATTTTTAGTTTCTTAAAGCAACTAAATTTCCTTTTTGGTGACATGAGGCACATACGGAGACAATCAATAGCTCATTCGATTCCTCCGGATTATGTAAATTGATTGGCAAAAGTCGTAGCCGGTTTCGTTTAGGATACTCTGGAAGACTTTCAGAATAATACGTTTTGTATGGTTTTAGTGCTTCTAGTAGAGTACATTGGTGAAGCACTGTGAATTAGTACACTGTACGGCATTTGCATCAGTTGTTAAGAGTAGATTCGTCATATTGACTATAATTAAATGTAATTGTTATGAAACAAATATTCTAATTGGTATTTTTTCATGTCACTTTTTATGCCCCAAAACAGAGGAACTGGTAAACCGTATTTTGTTATGAAGTTGGAGATCAGAACGAAAGTTTTTAACATGAAAATAGCTTTTAGAAGCCACACTAAGCTAGTTTGAGCAGTAACATTAAAAAAACAATTTCAAAACAGGGAGTAAACAATTTAATACGTGTCAATGAAAACTGTTAAAAAGAATGTGAACATTTACATACCAATTAATCTGAAAATCCTGCTCAAACGGGGATTGTTTGTTGAACGCCTACACTAAATAAACACTGAACTCTCTGAGAATTCTAGAGGGGGGTTGCGATTATAACATGTACTGTACTTGCGGGTCTAACGACCAAATCAGTTGACGATTCCGACAGAAGCAATCAATCAAATGACGTTCCCAGAAGTACGAAACAATCAAACATTTCGCTGAGGACACCTGCGCTTTGAAGTTGGGGGCTTGCTGTTGTTTGCTTCATTTTCTTTTCTGCGTACGCGCAGTGGGAGTTATTAAAAAACCGCACGAAAGTAAAAATTAGAACACACATTACACACAAATATTAAAAGAGAGATATCTTCGTGGTTTCAGCGGAGATCTTGTTGTAATTGTTATTATAGAGGTAATCAGACCACAATGAATAAAGTACAAATACTAGTGTATTTAACACATGTACACCAATATACAGTCAGTAAACCTTCATTAACACGAATTCCAAGAGACCGAAATTAAGGGAGTTCGTGTTATAAAAATTCCCGTTATCCCAGTATGTGTGCATATTACTGTAATCCCTTGCACGGACCCAAGTTTTGTTCGTGTAACGGCGAAATCCGTGTTAAGCAAGTTCGTGCTAACGAGGGTTTAATATATTACCAAACTACTTTGCCCATCCCCATTTTAGATAATAACGTGTTTAGCTTTGTACCTCTGAAGATGGGGAAAGTTCCCCGACGCTAGTTTGGTAATATGTGTATGAGGTTATACACTATTTCGCACGCCTACTGCAAGAGGGCAACATCTCCGAAACATACATGAACATTGAGATACACCCATTGTTACATTCCTCGTTTTCCATTACGTGCTGTACAACAATGCCTTTTTTAGTTTCGTTAATAGCCAAGTATTAGCAGTCCCATGCTGTCGAGAAAACGTCCCGAAGGGTCAGAAGCGAAATGTTGTCGCTTTAGGAGTGCGATTTGCTGTTTATCCACTGGGTCTGATGACCTCTGTGACACGTCCGTAATAAAAGCAAGGGCGAGTCGCTGCCGAGGGAGGAAGATGTCGGCGTGCGCCGAGCGTCCGTACCTGCGTCGCCGCCTGGTGTTGACGCTGCCGCTTCGCGACCTCGTGTGCGGCGCGGGTCGCGGCGTCGCGACGCTCGCCGCCGCGTTGCTAGGCGACGTCGGCGCTTCGATCGCCCGCTCGCCCCGCCCCTCCCACCGCACGCAGCGTTCCGTGCTTCCGGGCACGACGACTCGGTTTGGTTTGGTTTGTTTTTTTCGTGTTTCCGGGCGCGTCAACTGCTTTGGTCATTAGTCCCGTTAGTGTTGTGCATGTTTTTTCTCAGGAGATGGCGGTGGTCTTCCCCCGCTGGATGGTGAGATCCGGCGCCGACCTGCCGTCGGCTAGTGGGGTTTCCCCCTAACCAGGACTCTCCCACCAGCGGGGCACCGCCCCAGCCGGGACAAGCTCTGAGCTCCCGACCGGTCTCCCGGAATATGTGGTAGTGTAGTGCATGTTATGTAATGTGGTGTGTAAGGAGGGATAGGACAAGGAAGGGGAAGGATAGATCGCGCGCGGTCCGTGGCCCGTTTGTTAGGGTACTGCTCCGGCATTCGCCTGGTGTTGATCGGAGAAACAACGGAAAACTACCGATCAGAGCAGCCGCCCTCTGGAATTCTCCTCCAGGCATCGACTGAATTCGACCTAGCTGAAAAGCTAGAGTCGAAAATCCTGCCGCCGTCAGGACGGGAACCTAGGACCTCCCGGTCAGAGGCGCTGCAGTGACATCAGTTGATGCACTGAGCTACCGCTCCCGGTACGACGACTCGGAAGGGCGTTACTCGCAGTTTTATTTATTTATTTATTTATTTATTTACTTTACGTCAAAACAGTTAAAATCTGTGTGTGACGTGCTATGGGGAGATATTAATTCTGTGCGCGTTTTCCAAAAATTCTGTGATCCCTACCATAAGCCATGTACTACTTGAATTTTGAATACAGAAAGAAAATGAGCGTTTTTTGCAAGGATTGTTACTAAAAATATTCGCTCCAATGTAATAAAATATGTTTTCAAGGGTAAATAAGCAATTAATTTGGGCTCTTATCCCTTATTGTGTCTTTCGTCAAGGAATAATACTTCCTGGAATGACATCATTGACAACGATAGTTTGAATAACTATATTTCCCACTGAATTCTAGAAGTCTTGCACAGATAATGAAGTTACATTTGTGTCCAGAAGCAAAACAAGGGGCCATCTCAGCATTTGCTGAAAGGATCAGGGAAAGTGGTCGAAAAACCTGATCGAGAGGGGGGTCATTGACCCGGTTATGTAGTGCTGGCTATACTTGCGTACCGACAACTCCCAAACACACTCACACTCCCACCTGAGCGTTACAAGCAGATTGTACTTTTTTTTATTTTTACTTTCTCACCCTTACGAAGGTTCTTCGTAAGAAGAGAACGTTACGCAATCGTTCGTCGGAAAACTGTGAATTTTCGACAGAGAAACTCTTATTGCCGGGTGCTGGTAACGATAAAGTCGATAAATCCTTGCATTGTAGCCAGTAGCCATGTTTTTTGTGGGTCCTTGATACTGAAAAATTAATTGACGGCGAAACGTCTGCCTGCCCGTCTGTGCGTCTGTCTGACCGACCGACCGACCGACCGACCGACCGACCGACCGACCGACCGACCGACCGACCGACCGACCGACCGACCGACTCGACTGACGATCGACTCGACCGACCGTCCGTCGTCGTCGTCGTCTGTCGTCCGTCTCTCCGTCCGTCCATCGTCCTGTCGTCCGTGCGCTGTCGTCGACTGTCCGTCCGTCGTCCGTCTGTCTGTCTGTCCGTCCGTCCGTCCGTCCCGTCCGTCCGTCCGTCCGTCCGTCTGTCCGTCTGTCTGTATGCCTGCCTGTCCCTCTCTCCGTCTGTACGCCCGTCCGTCTTTTTGTCCGTGGTCAAAGCTAGCTCCTAAACAGTTAAGCCAATTTTACTCAAAATTGGTATTCCCAAATCGATCTGAATGAACTAGATGCTTTGGGTGTATCAAACGGATATTTTGATTTTTAAAGGTACTTTATATAAAGCCTCAAACATTTTCAAAATTTTCTTAAAAATGGCACTAAATTTTTTGATCAAAATTTGTTTTCGGATAGCGTAAAAGACTCTTAAGACAATGGTGGAATTACTATGTTCGTTGAAATTCTTTTTTTTTAATTGCAAAAATTGAAATTTTTTGGGCGTCTGCTAACAACTATATTATTGCAAATTGTTATTTTTTTCCTCAATAAAATTTGTTTCTTATAGATGGGATCTTTTAATAAGTTCATGTTCAATTTTTCGAAAGAATGAGCTTGTAAATTGGCGCAAAATATAGGCATTTAAAAAAGTTTAAACTTTTTTTTTGCAAAAAAATGCTCCAATTTTTTAAATTTTTTTTCTACGGATAGAATAAGGGCTGCTTAAAAGAATGGCTCTCTCATTTTCGTTTACTCTTTGAATTTTCTAAAAATGCAAATGTAGAAATAATGCGATAAAGTATGTGCTGTTGTAGCCCCACTAGTTTTATTGTGACGCGAAGAAATAAAATCACACCCAAGTCCCAAACTCCACATCACAAATGCTCACAGCGAATTGTTTGATAATTTAGAACTTGTACGGGTGACATTTGATTGATTGCTTCTTTCAGGACCGGTTATCGATTTGGTCATTAGTCCCGGAATTGTAATGCATGCTATATCCGCGAACCCCAACCACACACACACATACACACTCATACGTACTCGCACCTCTGGAGCCATCGCAAAATTCGCTGATATTGTAATAAACAAGCCCCATTTGAGCAGGGATTTCTCGGTGGATGTTGCTTCATATGCGAATGTTCATATTCCTTTTAAGGGGGAAGGTATCATGAAATGGGTCAAATTATCGATTTTCGTTTGATGGCTAAATAAATAGTTAAAAACCTTGCTCATTCGAAATATATCAACGTTTCTCGTTTAGGATGCCTGAAAGTCCTGTTAATTCTTATTTAAATCGCCTAACGGGCATGATTCATGACCCCTTTTTTGACACTGTATTGATGTATGCTGTTGTTTATATGTTTGTAGTGTTGTTGTTTTTTTTTCGCTGAAAACGATGATCTAGAATATGGTGCAGGAATGATTTAGGGGAGCAGTGGCAAGTTTTGTCGAACATGTATTTATTTTTTATTGTATCTTCCTCAAAACTATTGTTCAATTTTATTGAAATTTACAGCTCACATTCCTTATATATGGAATAAATTGTCATTTTTATATTAACATTCTTCCAGAATAAAAAAAATTTAAAAAATGTTTCTCCTAAAATTATGAAAAAATTAGACCAAGAGTTAAAATTGAAAAAATACGAATTTTTAATCAACTCAAAAAGCTTCAAAATAATAACAATGGCTGTATCTAGAAACAGCTGTATGTAGAAAAGGTACATCGATAATAACAAATTTAACATGGTACCCTCTACTCTTAAAACAGTTTTCATTATCTAGTATTAAATTGTTTAGTTGTGTTTTTAAATTGGTTTCATAGCTCTGCTTATCAAGTAAGCTGTGCGTGGCGCCTCCAGGAAGTATTGTCGTGTTAAACATGTTTATTTGTGCTTTGCAACATCATAATAAAAATTAAATTCAAACGTATTACGTTTGAAGTTGCATGAAAACCAACAGATTACAATTCTTGTTTACATATTTCTTCAATGACTATATTAGGCTCAATTATCGTCAGTCTGATGAATCATGTCACAATGATTCATATCAATCACGGAAAGAGTGTATCCTAATTTATAGCGTTCCACCCAAGTTCTCGTGGGTGCATTGAAACGACAGAAGTAGTTTTCTCTAGAATTCTTCCAGAATATTCTCGAGAGACCCTGCTAACAATTAAGCCAATCATTTGCCTAGTTGAGAGTTCAAGTACATTAATGGATAAGGTAACTTACCCAGGTAAATAAAAGGGATGTTAATAAAACAATTTCTATTATTTAATAATTAAAAAGATAATTATGAACGCATATTAAGAGATGTTATTATGAATAGCTGCCAACGCACTTTCAATACATTCAAATTTTGCAGCGCTGGGGCCACGTTTTGTTGTATTCCCCTGAACATCTGGATAGAACTTTAAAACTATATATGACAAGGGTTCAGTGTCAGCCTGTTTGGAACCATATAGGTATCACAAAATTCCTTGTAAAAACTGAACATCGAGACAATACACACTGTGACAACAGTTCAAGATCACACAAGTGTTCATTAGCAATGAAACGTTGAACGCACTTTGCGAGTAAAGAGTGTCCGTCTTGAGAATTATCGATTAACCCGAAGTACAGCAGAGCTCCGCCCATTATGGCAGCGAGCACCAAGTGGATGAGTGGAAAGCCCCTTGAGAGCGGCCGAAATTACCCCGGAACCCTGAAGAAGGCCGGAAGGCCGGAAGTGGCGAGCGTAAAGCCCCTTAAGCGGCCGATTAGAATGTCCTTGCCTGCCGGGAGACGCCAGTCCAAGACACACGTGCCGACGTTTCGGCCGCCATGTTGCAACCTTCCGGAATATGCCCTGAGGAAGGTCACGGAATGCGCCTTGGAAGTGGTCGAGCGGACAGCCCCACGAGAGCGGCCGGAGTTAGAATGTTCTTGGCCGTCCGGATTAACGTTTTGACCGCCATTTTGCGACCTTACGGATTATGCCCTGAGGAAGGAACCCCCCCCCCAATTAAAAGTCGCGCGGGCGTGCGAGAGCGGGCGCGGCGTGGCCAAGAACATATTGAAAGCCGCTCTATGAGAAGGCGCTGCGATGTGGGCAGAAAAAGGAGCGCGTCAGGCGTCGGAGCGTGGGGGCGCGGGGGCGGCGGCGTGGGCGTGGGCGCGGGCAGGCGGCGGGGGCGGGGGGCCGCCACGTCCTCGTCGCGCTCGCGCTCCATCTCCCGCAGCAGCGCCCACACGGCCATCAGGAACACAAGCACACAAGCACGCCACACTGGGCACACGGACAGCACTGCGACACAAGCACACTAACCAGCACTCAACACAAGCACACCGCTCTAAGCTCACGGCCAGCACTCAACACAAGCACACTAACTAGCACACAACACAAGCACACCGCTCTAAGCACACGGAGAGCACTACAACACAAGCACACTAACTAGCACTCAACACAAGCACACCGCTCTCAGCACACGGCCAGCACTGCAACCCTAGCACACAACACCACAGTAAGCACACGGCCAGCACTGCAACACAAGCACACTAACTACACAACACACACACCGCTCTAAGCACACGGCCAGCACTCAACACAAGCACACTAACTAACACACAACACAAGCACACCGCTCTAAGCACACGGCCAGCACTGTAACACAAGCACCTAACTTGCACACAGCACGAGCACACCACTCTAAGCACACGCCCAGCACTGCAACGCAAGCACACTAACTAGCACTCAACACAAGCACACGGCCAGCACTCAACACAAGCACACTAACTAACACAGAACACAAGCACACCGCTCTAAGCACACGGCCAGCACTGTAACACAAGCACACTAACTTGCACACAGCACGAGCACACCACTCTAAGCACACGCCCAGCACTGCAACGCAAGCACACTAACTAGCACTCAACACAAGCAAACACGCCAGCACTGAACCAAGCACACTAACTGCACCAACACAAGCACAGGCCAGCACTCAACACAAGCACACTAACTAGCACTCAACACAAGCACACCGCCTAACCACACGGCCAGCCTCAACACAAGCACACTAACTAGCACAACACAAGCACACTAACTAGCACACAACACAAGCACACCGCTCTAAGCACACGGCCAGCACTGCAACCCAAGCACACTAACTAGCACACAACACAAGCACACTCAACACAAGAACTAACACACTCAACACAAGCACACTGCTCCAGGCACGCGGCCAGCACTGCAACGCAAGCACACCACACCTTCACTCCGACAAAGCTAATATCTCTGTCTTCGTTGAAGGAAATACCAAGTAGAGAGCTGGTATGTGCCTCACCGATGTTGAGGATCCGACGCCGGCGATGACGGCGGCGGCGGAGTCCTCCTGCAGCGTGAGCCAGCTGTAGCGCGCCAGGTCGTGCGCCAGCAGCGAGCACAGCGTCAGCGCCGCGAACACGGCCAGCCACGCGCGCAGCAGCCGCGTGCTCCCCTGCGCCGCCACGCCCACTCTGCACACTCTCTCGAAGGGGCAGGAGGCACTCCACACAGGAGGACTCACGTGAGAAGGGCTCTATACAGGATGTCTCAGACGAGAAGGCCTCTTTACAGGATGTTTAAAATGAGAAGACCTCTTTACAGGATGTCTCAAATAAGAACACCTCTTTACAGGATGAATCAGATAAAAAGCCATCTATACAGGATGTCTCAAATGAGAAGACCTCTTTACAGGATGTCTCAAATCAAATGAGAAGACCTCTAAACAGGATTCTCTGATGAGAAGACCTCTTTACAGGATGTCTCAGATGAGAAGAGCTCTATACAGGATGAATCATAGAGAAGACCTCTTTACAGGATGAATCAGAAGAGAAGACCTCTAATACAGGATGTCTCAGATGAGAAGACCTCTATACAGGATGTCTCAGATGAGAAGACCTCTTTACAGGATGTCTCAAATGAGAAGACCTCTCAACAGGTGTCTCAGATGAGAAGTATTCTATTGAGGATGGCTGAGAAGAAAAACATTCTCTTTTGGATGAGTGAGATGAGATTATGCAGGATGTCTCACATGGAAGGCCGAAAAGATAGCATCGGACGCTATGAATATCTCACTTTACAGGATGGCTCTGATGAAATGATGAAAACACGAAAAAAACATGTACGAATAAGTAAAAATTCAGTGAAGAAACGAGCGGTAGGAAATGAATTACCTACAATACAAGAGCACGAAAGATGAAAAATTCAAAAATAACAACGGATGAATAAATACAGTAAATAAATGATTTACGTAGAAAATAAAGGCACCAAAAATGCGTGTATAAGTAAAGAATAATTTAGGGAATGAACAAACTGTTTAATGAATGAATTACTTAGTAGCTATGGACACGAACGATTACGCGAACAAAAATCATTGATTAAATTAACGAGCGGTCGAATGAACGAATTACGTAGTAAATAAAAGCACGAAAGATGGCGTGTACAAAAAAGCAATAATTAAATGAGGAGCGGTCGAATAACTGAATTACGTAACAAATAAAAGCACAAAAGAATCTGTGAACAAATAAATAATAACGGACGGGTTAATCGAGCGGCGAATGAATGAATTAACATAGCAAATAAAATCACGAAATAATGCGTGTACAAGTAAATAGCTGAGTGAATAAAGTACCGGTCGAACAAAAAAATTAGGGTAGTAGCCGCCCCCCACCACAGTCCCGCTGGTACAAATATCCCCGCGGACCGGGCACTTCCGTCAGTCACCGGGGAACCTTCAAGGAGGATTCTTCGTCCGAGACCACATCGCCACTGAGGATGTCTGCCGTAGTTGCGGACGAAACGTCTGGAAATATGTTTTCCAATGGACCACGGCCCTTCAGCCCGGAAGAAATTTTAACGTAGGAAATTAGTACCAAACAAAGCACGAAAGAGTACCAATAAGCAATACCATGACTAATAAGCAATAATGAGATAAATAAGCGAGCGAGTACCATAAGAGTACCACTAAGCAATAATGAGATTAATAAGCGAGCGGTCGCGCGAGTGAATGACATGCTAAATGAAAACGACGAAAGGGCGCGTGGGCGACTTACCTGGTAGACGGCGAGGCCCAGGAGCGCTCCGCAGGCGGCGTACACCACCCCCACCACGGCGTGCACGCTCCGAGCGACTGCGCGTTGGGCGTGAAGCACAGACAGCGTCGCTGGCGCGCACACAAACACACAGAGCAAGCGCCCCTCGCTAGCGGTTGGTTTGGTTTGGTTTGGTTTTTTCGTGCTTCCGGGCGCGTCAACTGCTTTGGTCATTAGTCCCGTTAGTGTACTGCATGTTTGTTTCTCGGGAGATGGCGGTATGGCGAGATCCGGCGTCGACCTACCGGGTTTCCCCCTAACCGGGACTCTCCCACCAGCGGGGCACCGCCCCAGCCCGGACAAGCTCTGAGCTCTCGACCGGTCTCCCGGAATATGTGGTAGTGTAGTGCATGTTAGTGTAAGTGTGTGTGTAAGGGGGAGAGGATAGGACAAGGAAGAGGAAGGAGAGATCGCGCGCGGTCCGTTGCCCATTTGTTAGGGTATTGTTCCGACATTCGCCTGGTGTTGATCGGAGAAAGCACGGAAAACTACCGATCAGAGCAGCCGGCCGCTAGAATTCTCCTCCAGACAGCGACTGAATTCGACCTAGCGGAAGAGCTAGTGCCGAAAATCTTGCCGCCGTGGGGAGTGGGAACCTAGGACCTCCCGGTAAGAGGCGCTGCAGTGACATCAGTTGATGCCCTGAGCTACCGCTCCCGGTACGGATTAGTGATTCCAGGCGCGTCGACAACTAAGGTCGTTAGTCTCGTAAAGGTCCTGTGTGCTTTATCTCGGGAGGTGGGATGGTCTTTCCTCGCAGGATGGCGAGCAGCGTCGCCGAGCTACTCGTGTGTTAGGGGGGGTCCCAACCAGGTATCTCCCACCAACGAGGCACCGCTCCAACCGGGACAAGCTTTTAGCACCCGACATGTGTGGTAGTGTAGTGCGTGTTTTTCCTGAGTAGGTGGCGGGGTCTGAATGTCGAATGGCGATATCCGGCGCCGACCTAACGTCGACTAGATATCGCCCAATCATATATCACCCTTCAGCGCCCCAGCCGGGACAAGCTATAAGCTTCCGACCGGTCTCGCGGCATGTGTGGTAGTGTAGTGCATGGAAGTGTAATTGTGTGTTAGGAAGGGGGTGCGGATAGGACAAGGAAGAAGGAAAGATCGCACGTGGTCCGTGCCACCGTAGGGTGTGGAACCCTAGGACCTCCCTGTCAGAGGCACTGCAGTGGCATCAGTTGATGCACTGAGCCACAGCCATTGGGATTGTTGGAGCTATTTCATAGCGCAGCGATTAAAGCACGACAGAGTGACCAACACTGAATAGTTACAGTGAATTCTGTATTAAGTGACCACTGATGGTTCCTTCGAAAATGTCTTTTAGAGGGGTGCTCGCTCGATGGAGAAATCGTATTTTTACAAAAATATGACCTAGTGCTATTAGACGAATGTGTAGAACAGATTTTGTTCGAAGCAAAAATCTCTATCTTCAATTTTATAATTTTGACATATTAAAATTTTGCAATTTTCGAAAATCGAGAGCTCGTCAGAATAGAGACTGGCTCCAATTTTTACCGTCCTTTGATATATATATATATATATATATATATATATATATATATATATATATATATATATATATATATATATATACGAGGATAAAATATATAGAAAATAATTGCAGCCGTTTTTTAAGAAGTTCAACAAAGTATAAATTCTCTAATTTCACACAAAATTATGCGAAAACTCTTCTTTTCAAAACATTGTACATTACTATTTCACACTGTCTTTTCATAATAGATTTAATTCAGGAAAAAATCTTCAATATTGTAGTAGGAAGCCACCGACAAACTTTTGAACTTTTAGAATTTTCGAAAGATGCGAGATTTTAAGGAAAAAGTGACTTGAACCATTCTCTTTAGCCTTTTCTATGCCATTCGAGGACAAAGTTTGATCAAAAAATTTGGAGCAATTTTTGAGAAAGTTTTGAAAATGTTTTTGAGGCTTCGTGTAAAGTAACCTTACAATCACAATAGCTGTACAAAAGTCAGACTGTCTCGTGCTCCTTTAAATTGATCGAAAAATGCCAATTTTGGAGAAAATGGGCTGATCGGTTTAGGCGCTAGCTTTTGACCATAGACGTAGAGAGAGAAAGACGGCCTTTTCCCGTCAATCGATTTTTCGGTATGAACAAAGCATGGATTCCTGCCATAGGACGAGTTAAAGGGAATAACTTACTATTTAAGGGAACAACATTTATCCACGTGTTAGGTACCAGGGCCCTGCAATAATATTAGTTTTTCTGTCAAAAATTCACGAAATTTTCGTTCTCCTTGATGTCGCGACAGGAAGTAATATTCCTTCACGAAAAACATGATGAGGAATAAGAGCCCAATTTTATAGCCGATTTACCCTTGAAATTACATTTTATTACTTCGGAGGGAAATTTTGTTAACAATCCTCACGAAAATCGCACATTTCTTCTATATTAAAAATGAATCTAGTATATGGCTTAGGGTAGGGATCACAGAATAATGAAAACATGCACAGAATTCACTTCTCCCCGTAGCACGAAATTACATTTTTTCTGTTTTGACGTAAACGAAATAAAAGAAATATTCAGGTATCACTGACGCATACCCGTTTGTTACATATGACTGTTTAGTTTCTCGAGGAGGAGACACACTGTGTTATTACTCACCAACAGGAACTTTCACCTCGTCTCCAGTTCCACTTTCGGGAAGCGACGCCGCCACCACATTCAGTATCGCCATCACCTAAGAAATGAGTAATTTTGGAGCTACATAAACTCATAAGATTACCAAGGTGGAGGGAGCGGTAGGTCAGTGCATCAACTGATGTCACTGCAGCGCCTCTGACCGGGAGGTCCTACGTTCCCACTCCCCACGGCGGCAGGATTTTCGACACTAGCTTTTCAGCAGGTCAATTCGTCGCTGATTTTCGACACTAGCTTTTCTACACAACACACACACACAGCTAACATGCACTACACTACCACATATTCCGGGAGACCAGTCGGAGCTTAGAGCTTGTCCCGGCTGCGACGGTGCCTCGCTGGTGGGAGAGTCTTGGTTAGGGGAAACCCACTAGCCGATGGTAGGTCGGCGCCGGATCTCGCCATCCTGCGGGGGAAGATCACCGCCATCTCCCGAGAAAAAACATGCACTACACTAACGGGACTAATGACCAAAGCCGTTGACGCGCCCGGAAACACGAAAAAATCAATCAATTAATCAACCAAGGTGGAAGGGAGGCCTTGGGAGGGATGCTCTTGGAAAAGAAATAAACCAGACTCATTGAGAGCGCTGCTATCGAGCAATAATTTGGAGACCGCCATTGCAGTGGAATCATTGATTAGTGATTGTGGGCGCGTTAACTGCTAATGTCATTAGTCCCGTTTTCATCGCGAGAGGAAGCTGTGACATCCCTCCCTCCACCTTGGAGATATCCGGTGCTGACTTACAGGTCTGTTTGCTGGGGTTTCCCACCTCTAGGTATCTTCCTCAGAGGGGCATCATCCCAGCAACCGAAACAAGCTCTAAGCTGCCGACCGGTCTCCCAGAATCTGTGGTAGTGTAGTGCATGTTAGTGGAAGTGTGTGTGTAAGGGGGAGAGGATAGGACTAGGATGAGGAAGGAAAGAGCGCGCGCGGTTCGTGGCCCGTTTGTTTAGGTACTGCTCCGGCATTCGCCTGGTGTTGATCGTAGAAAGCACGGAAAACTAGGCACGAGCATGGGAATTCTCCTCCAGACGGTGGCTCGATCTAGCTGTTCGAAAATGCTGCCACCGTTGGGAGAGCCGCCCAGGGCCTTTCAACTCCCACAGAACGTGGTGGAGACCATTACAGTGGCGTGGTCTCTAGTTGCAGCTGTAAATTACGAACTGCTGCCAACGAGACTAAAACGTCCGTGGCTGCTGAGAGGGTTCGCTAGACGTAAGCTGGCACGTCATGTTACAAAAATCGCGTCGATGTTCGGGCACTCTTCAGCGGTTTCTTATATGCATATATTATGAATAATTAAACACTTAGATAACACTTTTCGAATTTCTCTAACATGCACTACACTACCATATTCCGGGAGACCGGTCGGGAGTTTAGAGCTTGTCCCGACTGGGGCGGTGCCCTCTGGTGGGATAGTCCTGGTTGGAAACCCCACTAGCCGACGTAGGTCGGCGCCGGAATTCGCCATCCTGCGGGGAAGATCACGCCATCTCCGAGAAAAAACATGCACTACACTAACGGGACTAATGATCTCATTAGTTGACTTGCCTGGAAACATCAATCAGTGACATCAAGTAGTAGCAAGTAAAGCTTTTCTGCTGCACAACTGTTTCTATGTAATCAAATTATGCTGAGCATCAAAAGGACAGTAATATTGATTTAACAATGATATTTATTGTATTGATTACGATTTGGATTGTATAATTTTGAAACACTTAATATGCTTGTGACAAGTATTGTCCCGCAGCTTTTGAGTCAATGATCCCCATCTTTATCAGGTTTTCGCTCAGTATCCCTGATCCTTTGAGAAACTGCTGAGATGGCCCTTGTTTTGCTTCTGGACATAAATGTAACTTCATTACCTGTGCACGTCTTTTGGAATTCAGTTGCAAATATAGTTATTCAAATTATTGTTCATGTTGTCGCGGCAAGAAGTCAGCTCCTTCGCGAAGGGCACTATGGGGGTTAACAGCCAAAACCTGTAGTTGATTTTAAATGGGTTTTATCACATGGAAACTAACATAGTTTTATCAATTTTGCCTAAACGCTCGTTTCAACCTGTATTCATGAGTCAAATTGTGAATGGATTAGGGCAGAGATCCCAGAATTTAAGGGCGTAGATACTGCGTACAGCAGTTACATTTTATTACTTTTCCACTTTTCTCCATTAGAATCATACTCTAAAGCAATGAAAATGAAATAACACACAGAAATATCTTTCTTCTACAAGGAAAATTGTTTTTACCGTAAAAATCTTTTTTCTGAAAAATAAAAACTCAACCAATTTTTAATGCAGACTTAGTTTTTCTCTGATAACTCAAATAAGTTTGAAGAATGTTACCAATTTATTCTTTTAATTTGTTAGCAATACTTACAGGTACAGAACCATGCTATTTCATTTAGATCTCTGGATAAATAATATTTTTTAATTTGAATCCAAAATTAATATATTGATTATTAATTTTTTTTAGTTTTATAATTTTTATCACTAACATTGTTGAACTGAAGTGCATAATTTAGCATGGTTTTGTAGAAAATACTAGGTTACATGCGTCCTAAAAATTGCATAGCTTTAACTTGATTAGTTTTTGTGTTATAAGGGAAACAGATCATAAAAACGGTAATACTGGAAAACAAGCGATGAAGTTAGATTCATGAATTTTGCTCTTCTTACTACTCTAATGTATGCATGATGCGGCGACATGACTTTTTATTCAAAACTTTAAAACTGTTGTAGATATTGAAATATTTTTTTACCAAAATATTCCTGAATAATTAATGCATAGGGTACAAAGTTTTCAAAATTCGAATTTTTAAAGGTTTTAAAGTGCATCTTCCCCCTTAAGTAAACGTGCCCACTACACCCGTCTCTCAATCAATCAATCAATCAATCAATCAATCAATCGTGTGGTTGTTCCATGGCTCTACTCACGAAGCAAGCTGTCGCCACGATGATGGCGCCCTTTCGCAGCGGCAGCCAGCAGAAGCTCTTCACCTGCATCGCGCCGCGCCTGTTGGCCACCAGGGGCGCTGCAAACACACACAAACACGCTAGAGTCCCTGGATGCAGAGTGTAGCGCATTCCTTTGAGCCGCAGGTGCCGCCATTTTATATCCAGTTGAACAAGGGGTATTGTGGGTTATTAGTTTGTAGTAAATAGGTAAAAGGGGAAAGACAGTCAGATTGATTTATGATATTCAGTTTGATTATAAATAGGTCGAAGTAAGATACGCTTCTTATAACGGCACTGCATACGACACAATGGCGCCATAAGCCGGCGGCGCTAGCCGAATGCGTTTACTACGCTCCGTGAAGTCACGAAGGTTAAGCGCATTCGAGACTCGCGGGTTCGTGGTTGGGTGACCGGCCAGGAACCCCGGGATCTAACGGCGTTGAGCCCCTGGCCGAAGGAATAAAAGGCACTGACTGCGACGTGACGAGACTTGACAATTATTAAAAGTAAAAGCACATTAATGGAGGATTACTCCCAAGTGTAAAGCGCTCAACGCCCCTTAAGGGGCTTGGAGACGCGTTGCGTCAAGATGTAGACGTAACAAATTAAAAAAAAAAAAAAAAAAAAAAAAAAAAAGACAGCATGCCTCAATGATAAAGGCGCCCCGCCATTGAATATTTCCCAATAATATGTTGCGTGACATTCCTGGATTGTAAATAACTGTTGTACCATATACACAGGTGTCCAGGGAGGAAACGTTGAAACTTCGAAAATAAGTTTTCATCACAATTTTAAGTTTATTTTCTCAAATTAACTTCTTGAGTATTCCGAATAGCTCAGCCGCAATAGGCACTCAAAAGTTGGTTTGAAAAATACATTCTCTGTAAAAGTTTGCATTGAAGAAGCGTATAAATTCCGATGTAAATTGTTTATTATTTACAAAACAATACATTTGTTAATATAATTAGAAATAAAGTTGTAATATAAAGAGAAATAAAGCCAGAAATAAAACAGAATTTGGATTGTATTAATTGTGTGCTTTTTTATTTTGAATAGAATGTACATTTTCAGTCCAACGTTTGAGAAAATCAAGAATATATATTATAAATTGATTTCTGGCGAAACGACTTTTTGGTATTTCGGAAAGTGTATGAATAGATCAGAATGTTTTACAGACTCTTTTTCTGGATTGTCGCAGTGTCCTTGCAAAGTTTGGTAAAGATTAGTACTACAACACAATCGCGAGAATAAATAATTTAAATAATATATTGCAAGATGCACCATGATTATTATTTTTCGCCTGTCGCTAAGAGAAGATTGTTTTCTCATATAGTCCGCCAGAGGGCAGTAGCAATGAGTAAGATTGCGTAGTAGTAATGAGTAAGATTGCAATGATAAGATTTTAAGGTTTTAAAATCTTATCGTTAAACCATTAAATGAACATTTTCTAACACCGTCGTTGTCTGTTTCTTTCAAGTTTTTTTACGAACAAAATAAATACATCCACACGTGAGTAGTCTTCGTAATACACTATAAGTTGTGTGCGTGGGGTATTTACAGCCAATAGATGTGCAAGCACACTGCAATGATACATGCACACTGCAGTGCATGCATCATTGTTGTGTTGTACTTGTTCAATAATGCGATTGTGATCAATTCTAAGCAGTTCCAACTCCCACCTCTGACCGAGCGGGTTTTTGACGTTGGAACATATTAATTACGTTAATATTAATTGGATTGATATATTTTGAATAACTTCGAATAATGTTTGTTGATACGTCTGAAAATAAATAGTAAAGATAGTATTGATTGACATAAAATTTTTACTGACTCTTCTATACGATTGTCCCAATATACTTGAAATGTTTTGTAAAGATCGGTAAAAACAAGTTTTGTAGCAGCAGAACTGGTACCTAATAGATTTGTCAGAGAGCAGTAGCAGTGCATAAGATAACATTTTTGAATTATAATTGTAAAACAATCAAAGGAAAATTTTGTAACACCATTGTTTCCTGTGGAACTCTAACAAGTTGTTAAGAATAAATTAAATACGTTCACACCATTTTACCATAGTTGGTGTACTTCCAGTCCTCAGAGTCGAGTACTAATTGGTAATTTGTAATATTTAAGTCCATGCGTTTTGCGAGTTGAAAGCGTTTGTTGTTAATATATTTCGATTTTTTGTGGAATAATGTTTGTGTACAATATAGTTTTCTGCATTAAATTCGCATTGATTGATACATGTAATTTTAATGAAACTGGAAGTTAGTATGTATTTTTGTAGTTTTCCCTTTCTTATATTTTTAATTTTCATATTTTATAAAATATATGGACAATTAAATAGAGATTGTTAAGAAAACGCATTGAGTTGAGACACAGAGGAAAGCAAAGATTTAAACTTATAGCAATGAACTGTAAAATAAAATAAAATTATATATTTTATTAAAATTTGAACCAACTACATTAAAAATAATCTTAAACACTGCAGTTTATGTAAAATTAATATTTGTTCTCTTTCGCAAGGATTGGATATGATGAAAGTCAGGGCATCGTACTTCGTTTACTTCGTATTATTTTCATTACAATTTTATAGAGCCAGTGCTACCACTGCTACTAATTGTTGTTATAATTTAGAGTATTTTATAAATTTTAACTATTCCTATTAGTTAATTGTTAAATTGGAGTGCGCTCCGGGAAATAATATTTCATACATCAAGCACAATATACGATACTATGCTCAGCAAAAATTATATTAGATGAAATATTTTCTCGCTAGTATTCCTTTGTCTAAGTTCCCGGTTTGGACATAGTTATCAAGTATCCTATTGCCACAATGTTCTTCGTCCAGTTTGTGCGTGCGCTCGCTATGGCACTGTCTTGGAGAACTTTAATTTAGATGGCCGTGATAACGTTTAAGCAATATCGAATGTTGAAATTCCGGCCGATATTTCACAATCGCAGGTGTAGAATATGCAACCAGATACGCGCTTAATTCTTCACGGTGCGACGGGTTGCCTAGCGCTTTTGTTCAGGGGCGATTGAATAGATTGAGCTAGTCAAACGCCAGCCATCATCAACACCCCAAATGTCGTGCACTACGCAACCACACATGATAGGAGACCTGTGTGGCTCTTAGAGATTTTCCGCCTGGGACGTGCCCCGCTGCGACGAGACAGCTGGTGGGGGAAATTTCCAGAATGTCAACGTGTAGGCGGGTGACGGATCTCACCATCCAGCAGGGAAAAAACATTGCCCCCTTCCGAGATTGAAACCGGGAGAGGTAGCTCAGTGCATCAAGTCATGTCACTGCAGTGCCTCTGACCGGGAGGTCCTAGGGTTCCACTCCCCACGGTGGCAGCATTTTCTATATTAACTCAACCGGGAGAGGTAGCTCAGTGCATCAAGTCATGTCACTGCAGTGCCTCTGACCGGGAGGTCCTAGGGTTCCACTCCCCACGGTGGCAGCATTTTCTATATTAACTCTACCGGAGGGGTGGCTCAGGGCATCAACGGATGTCACTGCAGTGCCTCTGACCGGGAGGTCCTAGGGTTACACTCCCCACGGTGGCAGCATTTTCTATATTAACTCTCATCAAATGTCACTGCAGTGCCTCTGACCGGGAGGTCCTAGGGTTCACTCCCCACGGGGCAGCATTTTCTATATTAACTCTTTCGGGATAGGTAGCTCAGGGCATCAACTGATGTCACTGCAGTGCCTCTGGCCGGGGGGTTCCTAGGGTTCCACTCCCCACGGTGGCAGCATTTTCTATATTAACTCTTTCGGGATAGGTAGCTCAGGGCATCAACTGATGTCACTGCAGTGCCTTCTGACTGGGAGGTCCTAGGGTTCCACTCCCCACGGTGGCAGCATTTTCTATATTAACTCTTTCGGGGAGGGTTCCACTCCCCACGGTGGCAGCATTTTCTATTTAACTCTTCGGGAAGGTGCTCAGGGCATCAACTGATGTCACTGCAGTGCCTCTGACGGGAGGTCCTAGGGTTCCACTCCCCACGGTGGCAGCATTTTCTATATTAACTCTTTCGGGATAGGTAGCTCAGGGCATCAACTGATGGAACTGCAGTGCCTCTGACCGGGAGGTCCTAGGGTTCCACTCCCCACGGTGGCAGCATTTTCTATATTAACTCTTCCGGGAGAGGTGCTCAGGGCATCAACTGATGGCACTGCAGCGCCTCTGACCGGGAGGTCCTAGGGTTCCACTCCCCACGGTGGCAGCATTTTCTATCTTAACTCTACCGGGAGAGGTGGCTCAGGGCATCAACTGATGTCACTGCAGTGCCTCTGACTGGGAGGTCCTAGGGTTCCACTCCCCACGGTGGCAGCATTTTCTATATTAACTCTTTCGGGATAGGTAGCTCAGGGCATCAACTGATGTCACTGCAGTGCCTCTGACCGGGAGGTGCAAGGGTTACACTCCCCACGGTGGCAGCATTTTCTATATTAACTCTTTCGGGATAGGTAGCTCAGGGCATCAACTGATGTCACTGCTGTGCCTCTGACCGGGAGGTCCTAGGGTTACACTCCCCACGGTGGCAGCATTTTCTATATTAACTCTACCGGGAGAGGTGGCTCAGGGCATCAACTGATGTCACTGCAGTGCCTCTGACCGGGAGGTCCTCGGTTCGAGTCAGGACGACGGCAGGATTTTCGATACTAGCTTTTCAGATATGTCGAGTTCAACCAGTCTGAAGGAGAATTCTAGCGGCCGGCTGCTTTGATCGGTAGATTTCTGTGGTTTCTCCGATCAACACCAGACGAATGCCGGAGCAGTATCCTAACCAACAGGCCCCGGACCACAAGCGATCCTTCCTTCCTCTTCCTTGTCCTATCCTCTCCCCTTACTCACACACACACACACACACACACACACTGACACTAACTTGCACTACACTACCACATATTCCGGGAGGCCGGTCGGGAGCTTAGAGCGTGTCCCGGCTGGGGCGGTCCCCGCTGGTGGGAGAGTCCTAGTTAGGGGGATACCCCGCTAGCCGACGGTAGGTCGGCGCCGGATCTCGCCATCCAGCGGGGGACGATCACCGCCATCTACCGAGGAAAAAATGCTCTACACCTATAGGACTAATGACCATAGCAGTCGACGCGCCCCGAAACACAAACACACACTCACACATTCTTTCACCTACCCAGAACATACTAGTCCACTAATATTTCATGTTCTGCATGATTTAGAATTCATATTCCTTACGAACGTATTCATTCATTACTGCTTTATCATAGAAAGGAACGTTTTCCAACGACTTCAGATAATCGAGTGCGGCCAGCAGTCTATGATAACGCGCAAGTAATGCACTGGGTTGCTCACGCAAACGCTGACTCTGTGTCGACCTTGCTCCAATTCGCGAGGCAGAACTCGAGCATTTGCACAAGAGAACTTTGCGCCGAGTTGGCTTAGTCAGCATTGCCATCGTGTTTGCGACTCACACAGGGAGATCCTAATGTTGCGGATTTTCCGCATTACTACATGGATCTATTTCTTCCGGACGGCTGCTCTGATCGGTAGTTTTCCATGGTTCCTCCGGTCAACACCAGCAAATGTCGGAGCAGTATCTGATCGATTGATTGTTCGTGATTCCCGGCGCGTCAACTGCTTTGGTCATTAGTCCCGTTAGTGTAGTGCATATTTTTTCTCCGGGTATGGCGGTGGCCTTCCCCCGCTGGAAGGCGAGATCCGGCGCCGACCTACCATCGGCTAGTGGGGTTTCCCCCTAACCAGGACTCTCCCACCAGTGGGGCACCGCCCTAGCCGGGACAAGCTCTATGCTCCCGACCGGTCTCCCGGTATGTGTGATAGTGTAGTGCATGTTAGTGTAAATGTGTGTGTGTAAGGGGAGAGGATAGGACAAGGAAGAGAAAGGAAAGATCGCGCGCGGTCCATGGCCCGTTTGGTAGGGTACTGCTCCGGCATTCGCCTGGTGTTGATCGGAGAAACCAAGGAAAACTTGCGCTCAGAGCAACCGGCCAATAGAATTTTCCTCGAGACACCGACTAAATTCGACCTAGCTGAAAAGCTAGTCTTGAAAATCTTGCCGCCGCACACTGGATGAATTGGGCCAAAAACCTGGCCATAAAGGCAAACTTGAAAGTGCGCGTTCGGAATTCTGACTTATCAAATCTCGTTTGGAAGACCTTGGAGCACACTACTTAGCTCCAGAACGTTATTTCAATCATTTTTGTCGTCCTCACGGTCTCGTAAAGTTATTGTGGCTCAAAACATGCGAATTCATTGCTTCATAGAATACTCTTTTGACTATAAGTTAAGTATATTTTTAAGAAAAGGGGTCTAATTATTTTATGTATAATACGGCTGAATTCTAACCTATGTAGAGTAACAATGTTAGCCATGTACATTGTCGATTATATTTTATGTTCTGCGTATACCTGCCTCAATCATTTTTATAACATATAATATTTTCCATTAAATAATTGCCGACGAAATTAGGTCTACACAGCATTGGTTCCCGACAGATGGGTGGGAATTGAGTTACACATAAATATACACATAAAACTTGTAGTATTGCTTATACTATAATTATACTATTGTAAATGTATATAACTCGAAATTCCGCATTTTCTTAAACGCTCAAATGCAATTATCTCGAAAAGGGCTCCTGATATTTTCTTTAATTTTTTTGTTCGGATAGTTCTAAATTGACTTAATAACATGACATAAATGTCACTGTGATGTATTCTTTTATTGTTGTTTTTTAAATTAAACAAAAATATGTTTTAAAGTATTTTTCTTGTCAATATTTACTTTAGGGACATTTCTTATACATTATCGTATTTGTGAGTACAATTACCTCAAACATATTTTTGTAAATAATTGTTCGCACGTGACACAAGGAATGTTTGCTGCATTTTTGGAGGCCCTTTTGCCCTTGAATGACGGAATGTTTTCTTAAGCATTTCCTTTCACGAGCACCTGACTTGCAAAGACGCATCCAAGTGATCTTTGTTTTCCGGTGTCATGATCTCCATGCTCGGTTTGGATCTCCCGGGAGTCTCCAGTCGTTAGTAAATCCACTTCCTATGTTATGTGTCTCTTCTCACTGACTCTTTCCCTTTATGTCAAAATACTGAAAAGATATATAAATGCCCAACGATAGGATTTGCACAGATATTCTAAAATGGTCTCGATTTTGGGCAAGATAGTCCGTCAATATCGGTATATTTAGAATAAGACGTGAAATCATAAATTGCCATAATAGCGTCTCTAACGCAATTAAGTTACACGTAGTATGAATGACAAATTTTAGAGGTTTCTTTCAAAGAAGAGAAAATTAGTAGAGTTAATATGATAGTTAATATATCAAATGTTACCCAAACCCCCTTTTTTTTATAATTCAGTTTAAAACAGTAGTGTAGGAAAAGGAAGGGGGAAAGATTCCCGAGCACAGGAAATGGTGCGCAGATGCTACTTTACGACCATAACGATTGTTCACTTTTTATACGTTAAGAAAATCAATGAACCACGGAAGTCAATAACTCTCTTAAATCACATTTCTCTCTAAAAAATGTCTCTATCCTTTATATATGATATATATTTTTAAAGCAGCGGTTTTGAATTTCCTTGCAATATTTATATTCAGCAACTTCGAAAATACTTTACGCATAGCCATATTTCTACGCAGAATCCCTTCATTTTCAAGTTTCAATTTTGAATTTTGAATTTTGAAATTTCTTTTTTTTTACCCATATTGGGTTCATTTTTGAGTCACTTAGGCATTTCGAATTTTGAAATTTCATTATGATATTAAAATTCAGCGACCTCAAAAACCCATAGATGTCCATTTTTACGCAAATCCAATGACATTTGAAATTATGATCAGGTTTTAGGCCCGATTCAACCAGTGTGCGCCGTCGTGACTGGAACCTAAGACCTCCCGGTCAGAGGCGCTGCAGTGACATCAGTTGATGCCCTGAGCCACCTCTCACGGTCCCGAGCAGTAGTCCAACAAACGGCCAAATTTTCAGAATCACGAAATAATCAACCTTCCTTTTCGCCTCCTCAACTCGTCCACATAGCTTGTAACTTATTGCACATAACACGCACATTATTCGTACAAAACTATAAAGAAACAAATTGCAGTAGTTTTGGGGAAAATATCCTTCGAACGTTTCTGAAAATTCAGAATTTTGACCTGATTTGCGAAGAAAAGTATTATGTTTTCGAGAAACTTTATAAGACTAAAACTTCATTTGAAGCACTAGTACTCACAAATGAAATAATAGATACAAAATGCCGCTAATGTAAATATTGATGACGTGAGAGATATTTGAAAAAGATAAATTTGTAAATTTTGGAAAATCAAAATAATACAGCAAATTGTCAATAATGCAATTAGCACTATCCCTAAAAAAGAGTTGAAAGAAAACATTTGGATCCGTTTTAAAGAAAATTTTGTTTTAAAAATTATTGCTCATATTCCATTCAAAATTACACGAAAACTCTTCATGTTTTGAAAAAGTGTACATATCCTCATTTAAAAATATATTTTTCAAGAGTAAATTTTAGTCAGAGGAAAATTATGCAAAAATAGTTTAAAAATAGATTTACTACATGGAAGTTTTTTCCCTTTCAAAATTCAAAATTTAAGTAGATATGACTTAGTGTAGGGATCACAGAATTTTGAAATGTGCACACAATTCACTTTTCCCCATAGCACGTCATACGCAGTTTTTAACTGTTTTTTGACGTAAAATAAATAAATAAATAAATAAATAGTACATTATGAAACGATGATGTAATGATGGGTGTAATACACGAGTGTGATATTACGATACGAGAGAGTATCGCAAACTACACACGAGTGTATTAAAACCCATTACATCGAGTTTCATACCGTACTTTTTCTACGACTTTTATAAGTTGAACTTTTACATTGAATCGTTTCGTGGCAGTTGACATGCAGGATTCAGCCAAGGCCACATAGCGGACAGCTACCCTATCTGCCGCAGGTGGCTTTGGTTTACCAGCCCGCCTGCAAGAGATTATAAAAGTTACGATAATAATTCCGAGGTCACCAGTTTTGCTTTTTCGCTTATTTCTGGAGGTGCCAACTCCTACTCTGATTCACTAGACATTTCAACCTAAAGAATTGGCTGGATTTAAAAGACAAACACACGACAGCATTACATAACACACAATAACTTGCGTTCTGATCTTAACGTCAGTTAAATGTTCCCTCTACCACTACCGCTACGCTAATCAAAATAAGATCAAAGTGAAATTACGGTCCACTTTATTTTAAATAATATTCCACGTAAAAATTACTGATAATAAAAGAAATTAAAACAGATAAACATAATATAATATTAAATGAAATTTTAATGTACGCAATCGAACAAAACATTTACTAGAACGATTCTCGAACGATTAATGAAGTATCAATACTTAGTTTGCAAGCTTCTCTGTAATTGGTCAAGTACCTGTATCATAATGAAATATGTATCGTAATGAGTATCATTATGCAACAGGTTGCAGGCATCAAATGACAGCATTACACAATGGAAGTAGAAAAAAAAAACTTTTGCAAGTTTTCGAAATTTGAGATATTTTAACAAAACTCAGACATGCTGCAGTTTTACAAACGTTCTTTATGCTAACCGTGACCAAGTTTACTCAAAAAGTTTGGAGCCATTTTTGAGGAAATTTTGAAAATGTTCTTGATGCTTCATATAAAGTATCCCCAAAATTAAATCATCAGTCTCAAAGTCAAGGTGCCACGATATCAATAAGATCAATTGAGAAAGATCAATTTTGCTGAAAATTCTCCTTAGAGTTTACTCACTGACGTTGTTCCCAGACAGACAAAACGTTTTGCCGTCAACCAATTTTTCGTTATGAAGGACGTACAACATATGAATTCCGAGTAGATAATGTTTTAGGGGAAGTAATTTGCTACATACAAGAATAGGAATTATCAACTTTTTCGGTGTTAGAGGTCTACAATACGAATTTTTCTGACGAAAAAATCGCAGTTTTTTCGCTGCTGCTTCATAAAACTTTCACTATTCTACTGTGATTCCTAATATACGAGAGGCTAACAATGCTGTAGGCTTTCGCGCACTTTTGAATTAAATATGGGAAGTATTTTCTTAAAAAGGGCACCAAATATTGTCCATCAAATATTGTGCTCACTTCTTGTATGGATAGTGCTAAATCCGTTAATTTTAATTTTTTGAGGTGTTTTATTTTTTAAATTAAACAAATGTATTTTTCTAAATATTTCTCACGTTGTTAATATTTACATTATGGCATGAATGTTGATAAAGATTCTGATTACATGATTTCTGATTAAGTTTATCGAAAACTCAGAAGTTTTGGAGAAAAAGAATTTTGTAGTGCGTATTTTGAAAAAAATGGAAACAGTAATTCAGTCGCTGTCTGGAGGAGAATTCTAGCGGCCGGCTGCTCTGATTGGGAGTTTTCCGTGTTTTTTCTGATCAACAGCAGGCGAATGCCGGAGCAGTACCCTACCAAACGGGCCACGGACCGCGCGCGATCTTTTCTTCCTCTTCCTTGTCCTATCCTCTCCCCTTACACACACACTTACACTAACATGCACTACACTACCGCACATACACTACTGTACCTCACTTGCACTACACTACCACTCATACCAACACATGCACTACACTACCACACATGCCGGAAGCTTAAAGCTTGTCCCGTCTTGGACGGAGCCCCGCTGGTGGGAGATACCTGGATGAGGAAAACCCCGGTAGCCGTCACAAAATTCGGCGCCTTATCTCGCCATCCATCAGGGGGAAGATGACAGCCACCTCCCGAGGAAACAGCGTGCACTACGATGGCCTTAGCAGTTGATGCATTCGGGCTCACTTAACAGTGAGTGAATGAATCGTCCTGGAAACGGTTAGTCGTGGTTACCTGTGCGATGTGACCGGTGCGGCGCGGGCCCGTAAGTGTCGGCGGCGCGGCGTCGGCTCGTGCGAGGAGCGGGGGCGGCCAGGAGGATAAGGCGAGGCCTCCGATAGCCACAAGGCCACGCGCACCTGCCCTTCTTATCCCCCTGCTCAACCTCGCTATCCTTCTCTTCCTTTACGGGCGGAAAAGAGAAGGAAACACAAAGGGGGGGATGAGAATGACAAAGAGGAGGAGGAAAATGATGGAGAGGTAAAAGATGAAGAAGAGGAAGAACACGATGAAGATGAAGAGGAAGAGAAGTGTGAGAAGAGAAAAGTTGGAGAGGAGAGCGATGAAGAAAATATAATTGAATGCTGGTATATAGTTTGTGTGAAAACCTGTAATTACATGGAAATCCATTCCCTATTCATGATTTTCACGGGTGGTTACATTAACGTGACTGGACTGTGTATTTCCACAGATAGACCAAAGAACGGTTAAAAAAGTGCGGGACTCATTTCGTTGCGCTCTGGAGAACGTTTGAAAATTGAAAAAGTAACAAATAAAACTGTTAATTCGCCGGGAGCTTAGAGCTTGTCCCGGCTGGGGCGGTGCCCCGCAGGTGGGAGAGTCCTGGTTAGAGGGAAACCCCACTAGACGACGGTAGGTCGGTGCCGGATCTCGCCATCCAGCGAGGGAAGATCACCGCCATCTTCCGAGAGAAAAACATACACTACCCTTACGGGAATTATGACCTTATCTATTGCCTCTGACCATTTTGTAAAAACAATTAAATGTTTCATTTTCTTCTCTAATAAAATTTGTATTACAAAAAGTTTTTTTTATACAGAACAACGTTTCTGGATGTTATGCCATCCCGTCATCAGGTTCTGTAAAATAAAAAATGTATTCCACTTGAAATGATTTCAAAATTTTACATTTTAAAACGAATAAATTCGAACACGTTATAAACCTTACATGTTCACTTTTAGTAAATGTGTTGATAAGTATATGTAAGTTAAGTAAATTAAGTTCAATAATTTTTTAATTTTTTTTATATTTGTCTTGTAATTTAATTGAACTACATATTTACACAGGCAATTTTCTAAAGACAATTGAATTATTCGTTTGCTTCTTATACTTTTTTTATTACACAATAATTACTAATTGCAAACTACAATTACAGTTAAATACAAATACAATTAAAATTACAAAATTTAATAAAGACCATAGCAGTTGACTCCCACTAATCAAACTCCATACTCTGACCTGACATTGAGACAATTCAGCATATAGAGGGTCTGGCAGAAAAACACATTTCACAGGGCGATGTGGTTCATTTTTTATTTAATTGACGTCAAAAAAACAGTTAAAACTGAGTATGACGTGCTATGGGGAGAAATGAATTCTCTGCACATTTGCAAAATTCTGTGATCCCTACACTAAGTCATATACTACTTAAATTTTGTAAAAAAAGGCTCCCATGTAATAAAATCTATTTTCAAGGATAAAAAGGCAATAAATTTTGGCTATTATCCATGTAGTCCTTCGGAATAATACTTCCTGCCGCGACAACATGGAAACCATAATTTGAATAATTGTATTTCCCACCGAATTCTAGAAGACATGCACAGAAAATGAAGTTACATTTATGTCCAGAAGCAAAACAAGGAGCCATCTCAGCATTTGCTGAATGGACGAAAAACCTGATCGAGATGGGGGTCATTGACCCGGAGGCTGCAATACAATACTTGTTACAGGTTGTTTATACACATTTATACAGTTCAAATGGTAAATAATGCATTATGTATCATTGTTAAAATTAATGTTACTTTTCTTGTGATGCTCAGTATAGTCTCTAATTGTATAGAAACAGTTATGCAGCAGAAACGATTTCACTTGGGATTTAAACTTTTCTATGGAATTTAATCGTTTAATGTCATCTGGCAAAGTGTTGTAAAATAATGTACATGTATTGTATCTTAAATTTTTGTAATGAGCTGTTGATACTGTCACCTCATGAATAAGATTTCTACGTCGAGTGTTACAGTAATAGACATCGGCCTTTTCTGAAAATATATTCCCGCCCTTAAGCAAGTCATTTTTGACGAAAGCCACTGATCCGTAAATTAACAGACAAGGTAATGGTAAAATTCCTAGATTAATGAAGAGAGGCTTACATGAATCACGTGGGTGGGATTTGGTTATTATTCGTACAATTCGTTTTTGTAATCTAAAAGTCTGGGAGCTATAAGATGTATTTCCCCAGAATATTATGCCATATCTCAGGCGGGTTTTCTTGCGGGGGGCAAGTATTTTTGAATCTCTCCAAACTAGTGGTGTTAAAACAGCATGCATTTTCTTGTCCGTTCTTTCACGCAAAATTATGCGAAAAGTACTCAAATTTTTTTAACTTGTACCTGACCTTATTTCAAAATCTATCTTTAAGGGCCGGTTTCACCACCTGCGATTATGTGTTTAATGTCGTTTATCTTGGAGTTTAATCGCGTTTAAAGTTCTCGCGAGTTTCACCACGTGATTTAAACGCGATAACTGGAAGTTAAACTCACGTGAAGTTAAACGCCCGAGATCGGCCGTTTAAGCGTAGATAATCGCGATTATCAGCTATCCATCCTCGTTTCGACACATTATGGTCTCGTTGAATTATAATAAAATGTTTAAAGACTGTCAAATGCACAATGCTGAATGACAATGATCTCGAGAAAAACCTGATATTTGGAACATTCGTGGGCCTAGATTTGATCGCTACTCGTGGTCATTTTGATGAATGAAGGCCCATGGTGTTTGAAGTTATTTGAACGGTACGGTAGTAGCAGATTCATGTTTCTTCATCGATAGAATAAAGTGTTAATTATTTGTTTGTCCATATTTCTAAAAATGTATTTCTATCATATAAGTATATCATCATATAGTACATAAAATCAAAAAGCAATGTTATTAAAACAAATCAATTTTATTTACACACATACATTATAAACAGTTACACTAAAATAACAATCAATCAATTATAAACGGATGATACAACAAATAACAATGGAGCTAAATACTGATGCTGGTTGATAACCAGAAGTAATTTATGGCTCTTCTATGATGGTATCTCACAACACCTAAATCATGTCTACAATAAGCAGTGTTCAAAAGTAAAAGAAATTGACCAATCATGTACTAGTTGAAACAAAATATACTTCTGGTAACAGTCTATTCCAAAGGTATATAAACAATGCTCAGTTCTGGTTAACAAAAAAAATGAATCTATGATGGTGATTATTGCAGAGAATGTTAGCCAACTCATTGCTTGTAGCACTCATAAATATTGTTACTATGTTCATCTAGACATATATCAGAGCAGTAAATATGAAAAGCATAAATACAAGTTTAAAATAATTAAAAATAAACAAAGAAAACAGAAAATATATAAGAACGTTAATAAAATGTACCTACATACATGTACAAAAATAATACATACAAATCATGTACATATACAAATTGCAATATACAGAACCCAAGAATATTGGATTCTTGAGTGAAATGATAACATAAAGTGTAAAGTAATACAACAGTTTTTACTAATCATGTACTTACCTTTATGTCAATCAGAATATAGCTATAGAAGGAAGAGAAGATAAAAGAAAAGAAAAAACCCAAGCCATTTCAAGTTGTGTTGGCAATATCAATTTTGTTACAATGCCTTGAATTATTTTTTTAAATTCCGAGTGTTAATTTTGAGTCACTTGAAATGTATAGTATATGTAAGTAAAATTATGTTTATGAATGTTTTTAATGCTTTTTGGTCTTACGAATCTACTATATTCCTCAATAAGTTCAAAAACAAATGGAAACAAATAATTCAAACTTGTCAAAGTCCCATGAAGAAGCTACTTTCATTATTAGATTTATGATCAAGAACTGTTTTTAAAAACATTATTTCTCTGATGGGAGAAATGTGGATTGAGAAGAAGAAGCTTGAATTTCTTTTTTTTTTATTTCAAAATAATATTTAACTAATTTCTTTGTACTTATCACAAACCCCTCTATTAATCGTCATGATCAAATTGCTTTGTCAAGAATTCGATCAAACCATTCTAAATTATCTCATACATTTTTAATTGAAAAAGTTCCACAACCTACTTGTACCATCTGCAATAGAATTCTATCAATAGAGCACATCCTTCTGGAATGTCCTGTACACATCAAAGACAGAAAAAAATGTCTAGGAAATGAAAATTTCAATTAAATTTTATTATAAATTTTAAATATTAAATATTAAATTTTAAAATAAAAATAATTTTAAAAAATATTTGTTTTACAAAAGACATTTTATAAATAGTTCATAGGAGATAACAGCAGCAATGATACAGCTTACAGCAGTTACATTTTTAATATTTTCCCACTCTATTCTCCGCTCAAATCAAACTCCACAGCAGTGAAAATGAACTGGTACACAGATTTATCTTTCTTCTGCAAGGAAAAATTTGCTGTTAACTTAATATTTTTTAAAATAAAAATTCAACCAGTTTTTCATGCACTGACTCGACGTTTCCCTGATAACTCAAATAATTTTGAATATTAAAAAAAAATCTTCTCTTAATTTGTTAATATTCACACGTAAAACCATGCTCTTTCATTTAGATGTCTGGATAAATAATATTTTTAATTTGAATCCAAAATTAATATATATTGATTATTAATAGTTTTATAATTTTTTTAACACAAAAACTATTAATCTAAAGTGTATGATTTAGCATGGTTTTCTATAATTTTTTTATATATTTTATAATTCTATAACTGCAGATATCGCAATATTTTTTCACCAAAATATTCCTGAATAATTAATGCATAGGAAAAAAAGTTTTCAGAAATTGAATTTTTAAGATTTAGAGGTGTATCTTCCCCCTTAAGGCTCCTACTGACTGGCGCGGAATATCCGCAGCGGATGCGGGAAGGAAAATTTCGCGCTAGAAGCAGCGTCGGGATTTCCGTGTCCGCTCACACTGGAGCGTCAATTATGAGTCAAAGTTTGGTGGCAGTTTTCCTCATCCGATAAACAAAACGCGCTCGCTTCTATTCATGCACGAGATAGGAAATGCTCGTAGTTTGTTTTTTGAGCACATATGGTATATGTTTCAGCCTTCTTTATCTACGGTTTTCCATCACATTTTTTATATATCTATAGGAAACGAAGAAACGGCAATCCTGAGCTAGAAAGGAAAAAAGTGCGGAGAACTTCGTATCTTGCTCCAAAGGACGAGAAACGCTTTTATGTTTACTAGAATGACCCGTGACTGTTTTGATGAAATTTTGAATTCGGGCCTTTAAGGCTCCCACAGACCGGCGCGAAAGATCCACCCCGTAGGCGGAATATCTGCAGCGGAAATTTCGGGTCACGTATCGGCATTCTTCTTTGAGTAGAAACACCGTGCACACACACGAGTATCGTGGAGCTCTACCTTAGAGATAAACGCAGCTAGGTTCCCGAGTAGAAGGTTTTCGAGCTGTACACAGCTGCATAAAAAAGTTGTAAATAAACCTCATATTCCTAGCTCATGTCTGTGATGGTCCAGTATAACCTGAAACCCGCACTCAAACTCCGGAATCGTTCGTCAAAAGGAATGGGATAAATCTGGTATCAACGAGCGTGTGCGCTCGTGCTCGCCAGGAGGCGCCCTGGTCGCGGCTCCTCTACGCAACGTTGTGCTTCCTTCTGCCCGCGTTGCCTGCTCCTGCTGACTTCTTCTCGCTCTTCCCTCGACGCAGCATCCCCATGATAAGGCCCAAGTAGCCCCCTTCAGGAGCGGCCAACCAAGTGACGATCACTGCCCGGAAGAAGTCCGTGACGTAACCCGCTGCCCGATAAGACAAGCCCAAGTCCTCTTCATAGTACTGAACTCCGTATTCGAAAAATGTTGTAGACCACATTACGACTTCCGAGAGCAGTTCAATACCTCCAGTCATAAGTATCATTTTTATTTATAGTTTAATTCTGAAAAAGAAAAAGATTTAATATTATATTTCAAATATAATCTTAAGAGTTTCTGATTCTTCAAGCCATGTCTTACGTTTTCGCGTCGACAGTTATGCCACTTCTGTTTCTGTTCTCTCGTGTTTGTCCATTGGCTGTCGCAGTGTGTGCCGTGGGAGGGTTGTTTCCCCCTGAGTGTATTTGACCCAGGGGGATCTGGTCCTCCTCTCGACGAAGTACAGAGTTTCCTCGCTTGAGGTACTGCACCTTTCTCAAAGTCAGCACAAGGCAGGTAATGTTACTCATCAGTAAACAGCACACAGGGCCATAATAGAATAGTGCGGTTCCAGATTTAAAAAAATAAAAATCTTTAAACAAAGCTGAAAGTTAAAAGCGATCACAAATTATTACAATCTAAAAGTTTTTAAGAAAATGTATTAAGAATTTTTCGCCTTTTTGATTTTTGTGGGAATGCACTTTCCCGATTTTGAGTAAAGCTTATTGTTTCGAAAAAATTACAAAATTGTAGTACAAAATCGTTAACCAGATATGACGCTATAATTTCATTATTAAAAATGCAGATTTGTTAATGAAATATATGTTTCAAATTCAGATCTTTCAATGATGTCATGCTCAGTTTTTTTTAAATATTAGCAAACTTGCGAAATTTTTAGTGTGAAAATTGGATAAATCTAGTTGCTGAAATTAGAAAAAAATCCTCTAACACGTGGTGCAGCCAGAATCCATGTTTTATCGATCCTTGATTTCGAAAAATCGATTGATAGCAAAACGTCAGTCTGTCCGTCTGCGAACAACGCTAGCGGCTTAACCATTTAGTCGATTTTATTCATATTGATGTCCCCAAATCGACTTTGCTGATGTCGCGACCCCTTTAATTTGAATCCGATATTTTAATTTTGAGGGATCTTTACATGAAGCTCCTGGAACATTTAATAAAATTTAAAAAAAAAGATATGATTACATTTTGCTATGGAATAATACGAAGGACGTTTAAAAGAATGCTGTAGATCTCATCTTCATTAAAAACCTGACTTTTTGAAAATTGCGAAAATTGAAAGTTTTTCGACGTCTTCCTAGATCTAGAATTTTTAAAAATTTTTTTAAATTTTTTTTAACTTCCATTATTTTATTTATTAACATTATTATATTATCGACCTCACTGAAGTTAATTTCTCAGAAAACCATCGTGGGCTTTCTCAGGTAGCCTAGCAAAGAGGTGGGCAGTTTAACATTTTTATATTTTCGCAATTATTGTATACTAAGCCGAATAGTTTGCAGCTCAGCACGTCCTAATCGTAAATCGGCTTTATTCTTGAAGAAGAAATAAAAGAGGTCATCTTCGTCAACATATTAGCTTTATTAAGATAGCCGGCTTTCGAAGAAAAAAGAAAGAAAAACAAAATTTTCAAAAGAAAGACAAACAAAATTTATATATATATATATATATATATATATATATATATATATATATATATATATATATATATATATATAATTTTGTTTTTCTTTCTTTTGAATATGAGAATGTATATTTCTTCACATATATTTCTAATCTGAAATTTGAACTGCTAGTATCGGTATTAATCCCCCCCCCGTCGCAATTCATTTTTGCAATTTTATCTGCTATATGTTCCTTAACTTTTGCAATCATATAATGTGTCTTTCTTTATTGATTTTTTGTTTAATTTGAACTGCTACTAATCCTTCCATTGCATTTCCTTTTTTTGAAATTTTATCTGCTATCTGTAACTAAATACTTTAGATGTATCCATTAATTGTAATTTAATTTTCTATCTTATTGTGTATTTATTTATAATTTTTTATATCTTTCGGTATCTTGTAGACTGACGATGACGGCAAAGCCGTCGAAAGCCGGCTATCTTAATAAAGCTAATATGTTGACGAAGATGACCTCTTTTATTTCTTCTTATAAGAACGTCAACACCACCAAATTCGAATTCCCACAATTTATTCTTGAAAGCTGGTGGCACTCGTAAGTGTTCGCTTCGGAGGCTCCTAAAACCAATAGTCTGTATCTGCCAATGAACCCAACTCTCGTCAACGAGACTGCATTTTCCAACGTGGGTAATGTAGTCGCATAATGATATTGCATTTAAATGTTTCCGTATTAGGGCTACATTTCATTATATTTACCTGTTGTTTTTGATTCGATAATGTATTCGTTGTAACATACTCTCGATTCCAGTAGTGATGGGCTGTACCAACGTATATCATTATCATTCCCAGATTCCTGAACGATTAGAAAGGAAGATGAAATTGTCAGCAATACTGGTAATCCCCAGGCGAATGCTGAAAGAGCTAGGAATTTCTTCCTGCTTTCTTTATTTGGGCGGGCCACCTGCAACCTAAAGAAGAAAAACAAATGAACAAATAAGTTCAACCGTAATAGCTTACGAGAGTGTAAGAAGTTTCAAAACATTTCAGCATGTTTTTACCATATTTGATAATTTTAAATAATTTAAAATTGCTGAAACGAGAAAAAAATCAAGGTATTGCGGAAATTATGGCGTCACGATTATTAAAAAGATATTTATATTATGTAATTAATTCACTCAGCTAATGAATGAACGGATTATTTCAGTTGTTTTGTTCACGCTAGAATTCTAATTTTATAACTAAGGCAATTTAATAACTAGGGTACGGAATTTATTGTAATAGAAATACAAAATATGTACATATGCGCTTATTTTTTCCAAAACATGTAAGAAAAATAGAAAATATGTAAAATAAAAATTCATTATTGAGTTCAAAATTGTTCTCTACAAGCATTTTTCGAGCATAGACGTCACCGATCAGTTTTTAACAAGGATTCGGGGGTGGCTGAAAGTAGGTTCTATCTCTACAGAAGAAATTGTACACTAGATTTCACCACAATGAAGATTCACAACTTAACATTTTATTTGAACTATAAAACACACCCATAGTATATTACAATGTTAAAAAGGAGCTGGTGTTCAAGTGAATAGAAGTACTGTGTAGCCAGTGATGGATGACTGGGGGTGGGGGGGGTGAAAGACAATATACCCCTCTCCCAAATCGAATAACGCGGTAAGACAATTTGAGTAAACAAATATTTGTTAGTTTTCGATCGAGTAACGAATGTGCTGTTTGAGACATTAGCAAGAACATGGTTGAAATTACTTTTGTTCATAAAAGTCCTCTCATCCTTTACCCCAAGTACGCATCAAGTAGGGCGAGGGGGTAAGCGGGGTGGAGGAAAAAGGCAGAAAAGGGTAAGTCTGACAATTCATGGCGAAGCTATGGTGGTCATAGATGGGCAGCAGCATTACATTTGAGTTGTACGAAAGATGATTCCGAAACATAAATTGCAAAGAGGCATCTGAAATGTTTCGACAAATAAATATATGAAAATGTAACGAAATCTGCAATAATAGGTAAAATATGTAAAAATATGTAATTATTACAACATATGTAAAAATATGTAAAATAAAAATAGTTCTAATTCATTCAGAATATCTTGTAAAATCTAAACAATATTATTCAGTGCAGGTATCTAGTTCCTGTAAAAACATGCAATTACACAGAAATCCGTTTCCTATTAATAACCAAGGCCATTTTAAAGCAACCATTTTGACATCAAGCGCTCCACGACACGTTTACGCGACACCTGACGGATTAAACGCGCTACGTTAGTGAGTGCCTTCCGGCCCTCGGTGATCGACTTCGCGCTTCCGATCTCACTCCGACACTCACTTTATTTATTAAAAATCTCTTTTAAAATGGTTTCGTTTAAGGGGAATTGCATTCCCACTAGCACGCTTGCCACAACAAATATACATGAGCACCAGAAATCCCCTCCCTTGAGCAATAAACAGTTGAAGGCAAAAGCTCGCAGCGAGCACTAATGACAACACTTCAAGCATTAAAAAACGCGAAACAGAAGATAGTGAAAGGTAGTTGCTTTCATAGTCGCTTCATTAATATTATCTAAAGAAATGGGGCAGATCCTGGTCCTTCAAGGGAGGCACGTACAAGAAACTCCTATCTAGCGTCCCTACTGTTGCCTACCAGAGCGATGACCTGGCCGCACACGTAGCATATATGACTTTGATTTTCCACAGGTTGGCATTACTGTAAATACTCTAGTGGCCGACTTTGTAACTAATATCCCCACTCCATCCGCATTTCTTCAATCCATCGTTCAAGAAACGTTGCGCGAGTAGTACAAACCTTGCTCTCTGACATTGTAATTGTAACATTGTTTATCAATAATTGTTGCCAGGGAACTGATTACAACCTTTTAGATGTTATAGAGGGGAAATAGAATAATCTGTTGAGCGCCAAGGAAGTAAAGAGACGTAAGAAACATTCCTTCATGTAAGAGAGGAGGAGACAGTGTCTCGATTTTACTAATTGATATTACTCTTCCTGTGGAAGATATTCCGAAGAAAGCAACAACCTAACGGAAGCCCAGCGCCATGTTTACACAGAGAGCCGAGAGCCAACACCACGCAGCCGTCAGGAGGAAGTACATCCAGAGAGCTATAGAAAGATGAAATCATTTATTAGTGAAATGATCTCGCGATTGATTAAAATAGAAATTTATTCTACAATTGGGCAGATGATGCTCAGTGGCAGAATACAGAAACACCAAAGTACAGTTACAATTATAAATAACATAATAGTGTATAAAAAATCCATATAAAAAATTGTCTTTGTCCTTTCCTAGATATGCATATGTCATTTACATTCCTATACTGCAAATAAAAATTCATATATACTAACATATAGATAAATAAACTTACATAGTACACAAATATACATACCTACAAACATACACGCGTAGATTCATTGACAGACCAAGGAACCGTCGCATACACACTAACCTGCACCTATTCATTCACATTCAGACAAACATGGGTAAACATTTTTACCTCTGAAATATTCCCTATGTGTTATATATAATTATTACATTTCTAATACGTAAAACACTCGTTACTATAAACAAATTAATAAATACCGCTTGTCCGCATAGCCTGTAGGGATGTTTCGGGATATTTATATAGTATACCGTTTTTCTTTTTAATAAGTATTGAAATAATTACGCAAATATATTTAAAACAAATTCAGCCCCAGTTGGTGCGCCATTTTGAAATAAACTGCAATATATTTAAAACAAACTACCTGAGTCGAGGAACCTGAAAAGCAAATATTTTTCTATCTTGCTATATCATTGCTAGAATTGGCTCAATGAAAAATCATATATTTATTTCACAAAAACATGGAAATTTATTAAACAATTTAAAACAATTTTGGTATTGTATAACTTTACCTAATATAAAATTAAATCTTTGTCATGTCAGTTCCAACCTTATAATGTCTTCGCGCGCTTTTGGACCATCTTTATCCATCTCCGACGCCGCCGTCCTCAGGTCCAGACACCATCTTCTCTCTTCTTTTCTCGGAATCACACTTCAATTACCGCTCATCAGATCAATAAACTATTTGCTGCTAGCATTCAAGTCCAATCACTGACAACTTCACCCAAGCCCTCAATGTCCCTCCCACTCGTTCACTTGAAATATTTAAACTCCACTGTCACACTTAGTATTCAAATTTTGATGTTCTCTCAATATCCATTCCCTAGTAGATGCTTACAAGTCACCAAAGAAAAAAAACTCCTAACAGTAATTGGTGCACGATCCGTTCATGAGCACGACATCAGTCAGAATGAATGTGTCTCGTATTCTTTCAGCCCTGCAAAGCTCGGTCCATTTTTCGATTGTTTATTTGCAGATAACACTTCGTACCTAGCCAATCCCTAAATTTCTTGCAACACGAACTAGCCATCTTCACGACTGTCACTGCTTTTTCGGCCAATCCCTGAATTCTATACAAAAAACCAGCCGTCTCTGCGATTGTCACTGTATGAAGATGTTGACCTTGACGACGGCTCGCTTACCGTTGCTATGCTAGCATATTCACATAATTTATCCCCTTTAATTCACGCCATTTATAGTAAATATTGTACAATATTCAGTGACATATTGGTATGTCACAGTATATACGAGCATGCACAATAGCTGCTATTTGATGTTTGGCGTCTTAAGATAGTCATTACAGGGTGAGACTGCCTTCTACATTCCTTTCTATCTGCCCGTGCACATTATCAGAAAAAGAACACAAGAGCCTAGACAGTTGTCGGAAACGTATGACTGGCTTATGACGTATGGAAGAGGAATATACGTTTTTATAGAATTAAGAGAACTTTCAGGAGTGATTCTGTTTTTTTTTAATTGGATACTTCCACAATTCTACATAAAACCGATCACAGGAGAAGATGTCCTGTTTGCGAACTGGTTATTTTGAATATGAATGAATCTAACAGAACACGCAAATTTTATGCAACCACTAAATAGGTATTTTCGGTGTAGCTGTAAACATTTGTCAGAATATATTAACATTGCCCATTGATCTAACTTGTTTAATGGGGACATGTTTAAGTTGGATTCATGAGTATTGCTTACCTTGATATAATAGATGCATGATTCAGCGACATACCTTTTAAATAATAACTCGAAAACTATTGCAGATATCAAAATATTTTTTTACCAAAATATTCTTGAATAATTAATGCATAGGAAAAAGCTGTTTACAAAAATCGAAGTTTTTAAGGTTTTATGATGGATTTTGTCCCTTAAAAAATACTCACCAAAATACTTGCATACGCTCGCAAGTTCTGGCCTTATGGTATCTTTGGGCTCTTCGTCCAACTGGTCGCTAAGTGCGAAATAGTACCCAATCTGTCCGGTATTGAAAGCGAACAGGCAGGCAGCGTGGCCAGCAAGGCAACGACCGTGGATCTTTCGTCGCATGTTCTTGTCGCATGCTACAGACAACAGCGACACCGACAACAGCAACGCAGAGATAATGCACAACGGACGCAACAGCCAGTAGACGCCTCTGGTGATACGCCAGTGCTCGCAGTAGAAGAATCCTTCTTTTAAGGTGCCGTTGTCGGTGCGGTAGAAATCGAAACACGTGTCCCAAGTGGAGAACCGGAAATGGTGGATGCCGTTTGTGCTGCGCGTCCACTGAGCGTACTGGTCCTCAGGGGGCACGAGACGAGGATGTCTGCAGTAAAAGAAGGCGTCAAAAGGAAACTCTAGATCGTAAGCTGGTGTGAGGGAGGACGTATTCGGCGACCAGTAGACTTGCTTATCCTTTCTGCACTCCCAATTTGTAGCGTTGATCTGCAGCGAATACCTCTGGAAGCAGCACTTCATCGCGCATTCGTCTTTGGTGCACCTCGTTTTAATCACCACGGCGTGTGGTCCAAGCGGTGAGGGTGCAGCATCCACACAGTAGTCAGCCTTTCTGAACCCACCTCCTGGTTTAGGTCTCGCGATGTGATGATCTCCCAAAAAGATAACGCTGGACGGGGAGGGAGTCCCGTTTTCAAGCAGCGCTTGATTCCAAAAGGAAGACGCGTTGATGGACGAGGCAACTCCTAGGGATACCTCCTTCAGTGCGTTGCAGTTCACACGACTCACGTTCTGCGGCGAGATCCCGTGTGGTACCCATTGCTGCAACCAGTCCCCGTTGATTGGTGGAACTACATCTCCATCCTCCTCTATTTGAAGTGGGAAGTTGCTTGGCCAACTCGCTTCCATGCACGACTTCCCATCTGACGAGAGCATCTGATGTTCATCGCAGCACTTCTTCAACCATATCCTTCGGTATCTTTGGTACCCTCCCGCGCCGAACACGTGGAGCGCCAGTTGCACTGTGAGCAGAACACGTGAACGCATTGTTACGGAGGAGAACATTCTCTGCAAATGAAGTGTGATGGATGCGTTGACCAACTGCGTAAAGTTTCGTGAACGGTAAGACGTGCGTTGCACACTCTGTGAGAGGATTCGCGTACTAAATTGCGATTCTCAGTCAGTACGCGTAGGGATAAGTTCTAAATGTGGCTGGCTGAACTCAAGAGGACAACCACGGGCTGCATTGCGATTCTCAATCAACGCACTTAAGAATAAGTTCTATTCAGTGAAACTCTCCTAGGAGTAGAGGACCGCTGCGGAGATCGTCCTAAATGAGGGATGGGCCAACGACGTGGCTGAACTCAAGGCGTGCGTGTAGACACTGGGAGAGAGGAATCGCGTCCTGGATTGCGATTCTCAGCCAACGCACTTACGAATAAGTTCTCTTCAGTGAAACTCTTCTGGGAGTAGAGGACTATTGTAGAGATATTCCTAAATGAGGGTTGGGCGAACGAGGTGGCTGCACTTAAGCCGAGTTACATAGACACTGCGAGTGAGTCTCTACGTAGAATCGTGTCCTGGGTGGCAGATCCGTGACTCAGTGAGGGGGAGAAGGAAACCCATATCTTCCTTCCCCGGCGCCAATCCTGAGGATGTGACAAGGAACTCAAGACTGGTGTTTGGTTGAAAGTGTATCAGCGTTGCAGAAACAAATAATTACTACAGCTTGGTCTTTATTTATTTATTTATTTACGTAAAAAAACAGTTAAAAACTGCGTATGACGTGCTATGGGGAAAAGTGAATTGTGTGCACATTTTCAAAATTCTGCGATCCCTACACCAAGTCGCTGAAATAACGGACTGCATATTCTTGAACAAACATGTTCACTGTCATTTGCGGAAACTTCCATTAGTCCTTCAAAAATCCAAATAAAGAAAGTAAATAACTTATTTTAACGATTGATCATTGTTGAAAAAAGCCTGCACGTTTTGTTGACTGAAAACTGTCTCACGAGCAAGACTACACCCCTCTGGAGATCTTAGGTAAAAATCTGTATTTCTTTTGAAAAATTCTGTTAACCAGTCTTCTCTCGGTATTTCCACTTTTCATCGTGAAACTGGACATTTAACATTATTTGCAGTAGCTGTTTGATAGGCAAGTTTGCGGCATTTTTTTGTGATAAAACGTGAAACATTTTGCAGCCAACAACCACTTCCTCTTAGACATAAGTAAAAACTTGCTTGCGGCTGTAGTGATTTTAGATAAACTTCTGCACCAGAAAGTGATTTTATAATTGTTCCTTATGTCGTAATGTTTACTTCTTGGCACTGCATTTATCAGCTACACTTCTTAGGCTTCTCCCTTCTGCAACCAAATTAATTGGTCTTTTCGTATGCGTCTTCTCGTGTATGTTGTTGGTAGTTATTCTCTTGTATGTTCAAACCATATCTGGTAAAGATATGAAACAGCATGCGGTATATGACCCACAGTGCCCCATCATCACCTGACCCAATTTTGCCCTGGTAGTTAATCATTTTCAGACATACTCAGTGGTCAGACATACTCTATAAAATTAGTTACCGTAACTTAACTAGAATGCTGGAAGATGATAAAACCTTCAAGGAACTGCAATCTTCAACTTCAATAACAGTATTAAAATGACGAAAAATAATAATTGAAAAAATACACGTTGCCAGTAAATTACTTCGAAAGGGAATGATCAGTTCACGTTTCCTTAGACAATGAAGTCAGATCATAGCCACCTGGATTGTAAGAATAGCCATAATGTAACATGTACTCATGATCAGTTTAGCCAACCAACCACTCTGCAATTCAGCATTCAGTAACTTATCGTACCCCGTGGCCCAGTCCCCGTGCCTTGATCTCCCATAAATTTAAGGGAGTTCTATCGTTGAAAGTCGTAAAATAGTAACAATAACAAAAAGGCATTTTGCCAAACTTCCTGGCTGTATTTGTGACTTTTTATTGAGAGGGATTGCTTGTTCGAGTATCTTGTTTTCTCCTCTTTGAAACTACGGACTGAAGTTGACCTCTAAGCTGAGAGCGAAGTCGTTGTTGATAATGATAATTAATAAAATTTCCCCAAGCAACATTTGAATGTTTCTACGCAGTGTTGATTTCTTGTCAGCTATCCTCGCGAGGGCTTCTTCCGCCTTACGAGTTGAGGTCTGCGAGTGGCTGAATGAGGGAGAGACAGCGGAAGCAGGTGTCTTATCTCACTCCGCTTCTCCCATTGCTTTCTACGAAGCATATCACGTTGATTGATTGATTGATTTTTTTCGCGTTTCCGGGTGCGTCAACTGCTTTGGTCATTAGTCCAGTTAGTGTAGTGCATGTTTTTTCTCGGGAGATGGCGGTGATCTTCCCCCGCTGGATGGCGAAATCCGGCGCCGAGGTACCGTCGGCTAGCGGGGTTTCCCCCTAACCAGGACTCTCCCACCAGCGGGGCACCGCCCCAGCCGGGACAAGCTCTAAGCTCCCGACCGGTCTCCCAGAATATGTGGTAGTATAGTGCATGTTAGTGTAAATGTGTGTGTAAGGGGAGAGGATAGGACAAGGAAGAGGAAGGACATATCGCGCGCGGTCCGTGGCCCGTTTTGTAGGGTACTGCTCCGGTCGCCTGGTGTTGATCGGAGAAACCATGGAAAACTACCGATCAGAGCAGCCGGCCGCTAGAATTCTCCTCCAGGCAGCGACTGAATTCGACCTAGCTGAAAAGCTAGTGTAGAAAATCCTGCCGCCGTCAGGACTCGAACCTAGGACCTCCCGGTCAGAAGCGCTGCAGTGGCATATCACGTCTTCGCACAGACTCGAGATAAAAGATGCATTAAACGAAACAACATTATTATACTTTAATAGTATAACATGTTAAGTTGTCATCTCGTGGCTCAGAGCGAAGTCGCTCGCAATTCACCGGGACGTTTGGGTTCGATTCTCGAACAATCTCATGTGAATTTTGTTCTAACGAAACGAGTTCTGCTGCTTCACAAGGGCTAGTCCAACCCCTGTGAAGGGTCCTAAACCCTACCCCTATCCTTATTCCTTCCTAATTCTGGCCGCTGGGTAGTGACGCAGGAGGCGCGTACGCGGAGATGCTACCTGGCGGTCCTCTTTGACAACTGACTGCGACGAGTCATGACGTATAAAGGTAATGGAGGATTAATCATAAAGGGAATAGTTAATGGAGGATTTCTTCCAACCACAAAGCGGTCAACGCCCCACAATGAGCTTGGAGACGTATTGCGTCAATCCAGACGCAACAAATTAAAAAAAAACTCTTTCCATCAGTTAAAAGTTGAACGCCCTGTTGAGAAGTCGTTGTGCGTGCAGCTATTTCCCCAGAATGCATCACTCAAGTGTAGCAGAAGATTGAGATGGCTCACTGATTTAGTGATGTCAAATTTTACTATAACATACATATTTCGTTATATAACCAAAAGGTTTTTGGTATCGATGAAAACATCTACAAAATCATCGTTGTCTAAAATCACATCTATGATGAATGGTTCTAAATATTATAAAACAGATGGTATTCTACAATTTTTTCGTGTGAAAAGCTGTTCTTTAAATATAATCATGTAATTTTTTCTTCAATTTATCAGTAGTTTTGCGTAATTCTGCCATAATTTTGCAATAAAAGCAGTTTTAAACTATTTTCACTGAAAAGTCTTTAAAAGTATTCACATTTTCGAAAAATTGTATATGGTCTTATTTCTAAATCTATCTTGAAGAAACGGATTTCATTAAGGGAAAAATCTCTACTTCTATCTCTATGTATACTCTATACTAATATATAAACACACAAGGGCGTTGCGTTACACAGCAGAATAATCTCTGAATGTACTGGACTAATATCGATGAAACTTATGCGCTAGCTTCCTTTGAAGATCAAGAGTGCTATAAGCTATGATTTGCAACCATAAACCTTTATATATTTACAAAATAATTACTTTTCTGGACTTTTTTCGCCTATCATTTCATTCTAGAGTGCATCAATGTTCAGTTCTTTAGCAGTGCGCCTCAAGAGGATGACGTCTGATACCTACGATTGAGTTCATCAATTCTCAGAATTGCGTATTTGTAGAATATGTAAGGAATGTTTGTTGAGTTTATACCGTCAATTGTTTAATCTCAAATGTTTATATTTAAGAATGGTTCTGGTTTTTTTATTCATTCTATTTAATATAATAGTAACTTAAACATTGATTTCAATTGCGTTTTGGGCGTGAACGTATTTATGTGTACAAGTGTGAAGTATACTTATTCATATATGAAATATTTGGAAAACGATCTTTTTCTGATGGATGTTTAAATTCTTGTAAAAAGGTATAAATGCACGCATGTGTTCAACTTGAAAGAGATATTGGTTTCGTTGTAGTACACACGTATATTAGTATACTAGGTATACTAATATACTAGTATATACTAATATACTAATATATTAGTATAGTAGGTATACACGTAATATTACGTAAATTTTAGTTTTAAGAATTTAAAATGAGAGTAAGTTCAGCAAGAAGAAATACAATTGAAGTAAAAGAGTAATGAGAAATGGAAGAAATTGAATGTGCGGCAACACTGATTTTCAAGATTGTTGAAAAGAACAGACGAGATTCTTTTTGATACCGGAAATATGTTCGTCAAGCTGGGATCCACAGTGTGTTCTAGGATTTTTGGAGATATTATAATACCTAGTCTGAGTGTTTATTGGCTCCATTCCGTCAGCCACTATTTAATTAAAATCACTTTATTTATATTGAAATTGTCTCGGTGTGGGGGTCAAAGATAAATTTCAAACTTTTGTTTATAAATACGCGAGAAGAAAAAACTGAAAAAGTTAAAAAAAACATGTGGCAACTGAATGAAAGTATGGGTTTAATATATAAAATTCCACAAAAATCATATGAGTAAATATATTTTATGTTTTAGTTTAGATTTTTTTATTTTTAGTTGTAGAGTGAGGGAAGTTTGGGGCGGGAACCCCATTTTTTAAAATCATGTTTTAGTGAGAAAGTGACTGAGGAAGTCATGGTATTTCTGGGTGGGAGCAAGGCATAGAGCGAGCGAGAGAGAGCGCGAAAGAGCGAAAGAAAGACCGAGAGAGAGCGAGGGAGAGAAGAGAGAGAAGGAGAGAGAGAGAGAGAGATGCGCTTGGGTAAGACGAGAGGGGATAAAAATTGAATAGATACAAGTAAGCTCCGCGGCTGGACGGGAATAGATGGAATATCTCTTCCTACCTAATACATGTGACACTCCGAAACAATTCTGAAGTTTTGCAACTGTCGAAATGTCAGCGTTTTCAACGAAGATGAGACTTGCATTATTCTCTTAAACGTCCTTCACAAAATTAATAAAGAACGATGGTGCCTTTTTTTTTTTTTTTTTTTGGAAAATTTGGAAAATGCGCCGCGAGCGTCAGGTAAAGTACTCCCCTCCCCCTAAATTAAAATATTGGTTTCAAATTCAAGGGGCTACGACTTCAGGCAGATCGATTGGGGAATGACAATTTTGGAGAAAATCGGCTGAACGGTTTAGCCGCTAGCGTTGTTCACAGACGGACAGACAGACGTTTTGCCGTCATTCGATTTTTCGGTATCAAGGATTCACAAAACATGAATTCGGTTTACACAACGTGTTAGAGGATTTTTTTTCTAAATTTAGCAACTGCATTTATACACTTTTTCGTTATCAGAACCCTGTAATAAGAGTTTTTCTGCCGAAAAATCGGCGTTTTTGTGCAACATTGCAACATTAAAGAATATTACAACATTAAACAACTCTACTCCGTAGCCAGAAAGTAAAAAGAATATTTTCTCAAAAAGGGCTCCAATTTCTTTCTCCGACAGTGCGAAGTACGCTTTTAAAAAGTCAGATTTCAACTAAACTCTGAGAATTTTTAAGAATTGCACGTGTTACAAATAAAGCAAGAAAGTATACGCCGTTTTAGCACCATCAGCACATTTTATTTAAGTCTTTACTCTAAAGAAATGTATAAAACCTCAGGATATAGTAGTGAAAAATTGTTTATCAGAAACGCAGCGTATTATTTAAGGTTTAATTATTTAAGCTACAGTAATTACTTCTGTTTCTACCAGATTGCTTATTTTCAATTTAAAAGTAATGATTGTTTCATCCCAAATCCTTTGCCACATCCTGAGGATTGGCTTGCGAGCAGGAAGATGTGGGTTTCCTTATTCGCATCGCTGAACCACAGACTCGCTGTCCAGGATGCGATTGCACTCTTGCAGTCTCAGCGGAAAGCGCTTTGAGTTTATTTATTTATTTATTTATTTTACGTCAAAAAACAGTTAAAAACTGCGTATGACGTGCTGTGGGGAAAAGTGAATTGTGTGCACATTTTCAAAATTCTGTGATCCCTACACTAAGTCATATACTACTTAAATTTTGAAAGGGAGAAAAAAAACAAAAAAACTCCCATGTAATAAAATCTATTTTCATAAATAAGCAATAAATTTTGAATTTTGAAAGGGAGAAAAAAAAAAACTCCCATGTAATAAAATCTATTTTCATAAATAAGCAATAAATTTTGAATTTTGAAAGGGAAAAAAAAACAAAAAAACTCCCATGTAATAAAATCTATTTTCAAAGATAAGCAATAAATAATAAATAAGTTCAAGTAAGAATCGCAATCCAGGACGCGAATACTCTCTCGCAGTATCAACACGCACGCTTTGAGTTTAGCAATGTCGTTCGCCCATCCCTCATTTAGGTAGATTTCCGCAGCGGTTCTCTACACCCAGAAAACTTCAAGATAACTTATTCCTAATAAAATTGATTGATTATTCTCCTCAACTTGTAGTGGAGGACTCGTTGAGCTGGGTTGTTTGGGCATCCCTCAGAAAGAACTCCGCAGTTGTTCAACGCACAGAAAATTAAATTGAGATCTGGCGCCACATTTTAGTTCTTCGAGAACTCTGTAAAGCGAAGTGTTCACCAGTAAGAAAGAGGACGCAGAACGCAAATGAGAGGCGATGTTGCTCCAATTCGGAACGCCTTTGCTGCTCCGTTCTCTTTCTCAACAACGTGTGCACGTGTACTTTTCATAGTTCTATCGGCGGCCAGCTCGATAAACGAGCGAGAAGATAAATTGATTGATTGATTTTTTCGTGTTTCCGGGCGCGTCAACTGCTCTGGTCATGAGTCCCCTTAGTGTAGTGCATGTTTTTCTCGGGAGATGGCGGTGATCTTCCCCTGCGGGATGGTGAGATCCGGCGCCGACCTACTGTCGTCTAGTGGGGTTTCCCTCTAACCAGGACTCTCCCAACAACGGGGCACCACCCTAGCCCGGACAAGCTCTAAGCCCCCGACCGGTCTCCCGTAATATGTGGTTGTGTAATGCATGTTAGTGTAAGTGTGTGTGTAAGGGGAGAGGATAGGACAAGGAAGAGGAAGGAAAGATCGCGTGCGGTCCGTGGCCCGTTTGGTAGGGTACTACTCCGGCATTCGCCTGGTGTTGTCCGGAATAACCACGGAAAACGGAGAAGATAAAGGGGTTATGTTGAATAAGTGCTGCGGCGCTTACGTCATGCTCTCAGCTGATGGAAAATGTTGTATAGAAACTCTTTGGCCTCGAGTGCCCTCCATTCAAAGCAAGTACGTCTTGCGTTCTCCAAACGGCGCGTGGGTGCGGCATTTGTTGCAGCCCGGTCTCCCGATTGCCAACATCAGCAGAGTGTACAGCTTAGGGAGGTCGAGGCACATGAAATTAAATTCCAGCAAATGCAAGTTTATTAGATTCGCGCGTTCTAGACAGACTGACGATATCAAATATAAATTAGGAAATCAGGATATTCCGAGGGCTAAATGCTGTAAATATTTGGGAATTGTACTAAATGAGGATCTGGGTTGGACAGAACACGTAAATTATGTAGTGAAAAGGCGTGGAAGGCATTACACTTTGTAATTAGAATACTTAGAAAAGGAAGTGGAAAATCAAGGGAATTAGGGTACACGTCTCTAGTACGTCCGATATTAGAATTTGGCTCCATATGTTGGGACCCTTATCGTTAAGGGCAAATAAAATCTCTCGAGAAAGTACAAAAATATGCCGCAAAATTTGTTAGGAGAGGACGTTCAAATTCTGAATTTATGTAGTGGGAACCTTTGCAAAAACGCAGAGAGAAATCGCGTCTTTATGCATTATTAAAATTAATAAGAGTGGATCGTCCGTGGGGTGAAGTACGGGAAAGACTATCAAAACCAACTTACGTCGCGCGGAAGGATCATGGTTTCAAAATTCGGCAAAGAAAACACAGAACAGATGTAGTTAAATTCTCATTTGTAAACCGAACGATAAAAAATTGGAACAAATTACCTGCAGCAGTGCTGGAGACTCCCTCAGAATGTCAAAAAGTTTAAAATTAGACTAAATAAATATGGTTAATAGATTAATTTAGTAAAATTGTATTTGGTAACATGTAAATATTTTAATGTTTTTTTGTGTATTTTTAGTAATTCCTTAGAAAACACTACCACTGGAAGTATTCTATGTATTCCTAAGTAGCAAAATACACAAAACGAACATCAAACAACATTAAAATATTTACATATTACCAAATACATTTTACAATATTAATCTATTAACCGTATTTACTTTCCCTACGACTATATTATATTTTCCACCTACGTAATTAAATTTAAATATTTCCCGGACTCGCGTACGTGCATACATCTCAAGGAAACTCTTAGACTTCTCCATATGGATGTTTTCACAGGAGCCATTAGTTTTTTACGAAGAGGCGTAGCTCAACAGCTGTCGCAGTGTAGGGATACTTCTCTGAATTAGATGTGATGTTCACTTGTTACGCGAACTGTCACTTTGGCTTACACCGGTGCAGAAGGGAAAAGATATGCTAAGCAACGCAAAATGTTTTCTTTTCCCTACGGAAAAGATTTTCCCTACGGAAATTTGTAATCTATCAAACTTGGTGTAATGGTTTTATCAAGTTTTCCTATATTCACAACACACACTATATTACATTAAGGTTTTAATTTTGATAAATGACTAGATACATTTGTACACATTGAAGGAACTGTACCTGGTTTATATTTTATTTATTTATTTTATGTCAAAAAGAGTTACAAACTTTGTGTAACGTGCTACGGAGGGAAGTAATCTGTGCACGTTTTCTTAATCATGCTATCCATATCCTAAGCCATATACAAGTTGGATACTGAGTACAGAAAGAAATGATCTGGTTGAATCTGACCATTCCAATTTTCCTATTTCTATTTTGGATATGACCTTTCCTATGTCTTGATTTTGTCAACAACTTCTGTTTTCCTTTTGTAACATTGTCTTCAGTAAAATGTTATTCGCATACGACATGCCATTTTTTCCTTCTTTGTAGGAATTTCCGTCGGCTATTGCTTCTGTATTTCCTGGTTTTGCCAAAGAGAATGTATTAACCTCTTTACACTATGATTCATAATTGATTTTGCAGCCTACTGCACTACAATACTGAAGAACAAAACACATTCTAACATTAACATATACGTGAAATTAAAAAAAAACAATGCAAGTATTGAGGCGAAAATTATTATTACGAACATATATCAGCGACGAATGCTTTTAGGCCGACGCATGGCGAAAGGAAAACCTATTCGTACGCGACCGAGAGACGTCTTTTGGTTCACAGGTATGCTGCATATGCTGCCTCGTGGCCAGATCGTTTGAAACAGTTACAAGAAATAGCCGCACTTCCAATCGCCGTACTGGTGCACACTCAGGGCAGCTTTCGTGTTCCATTCGACCGCTAGGGCGGACCAGGGCAAAGAAGCGCATGTTCCATTCGCACAATCACACGGAACCAGGGCGCACTCGGGGCGCCCTAAATTGCACTGACAATCGTGTCAGTGCAGTCCAGTGCACCGGGCCATTGTGAGGTTAGGTACGGAAGTTAGCCATGCTGATTTGGATTCTTGGTGAAATTGTGAAGGCAATTGAGGATCTTCTGTCACGCACGGATACTTCGAATGATGGAGTATATTCTGGTTTGCAAGAAATGTCTTAAAATAATGTTTGTGACTAGCGAAGTTCGGAATATCAGTTTGTGTTTTCCTAAACTTTAACCTTACCTTCATGTTAAGAATACCTTCATGTTAACAAATCCAGTGCTATTTAGACATCAAAGTGTAGGTACGTCTCAATTTCGAAACGCTAATAAAGTGAAAATAAAAATAGTGACCCTTACAAAATCATTCAAATATATATGCCAAAACATGTTTCTCGCACGCCCCTACATAATATACCACCGGAAATGCTCATGTTAATATTTTCATGGTTTTCAATAATCAAACAATTCTGCAGAAGCCTTTCGGTTCAAAATCTTGTGTACTATATCAATCACTGGCAAATCTCGAAAAATGAAATTTCGACTCATACGCATTTGAAGTTTTCGTAGTTTTTAAATAAAGAAATCACACGTTAATAGTTTATAAATTAAGAAGTAAGAATTACCGAAAGACTTCATAAAAATTATAACAACGATCCTAATTCAAAATTTTTTTTCGAGTTCCATCAGTGTGACTGACCAAAATCAGCTATTATAATTCACTGCGTAGCGCACAGCACGACCAGTTCCGGAATCCGTTTCATTCGTAGCTGCCCTTCACGCGTGGGCAGCATGTTGGAGCGATGTTTTGCCTGCGTGAGGGTTTCAGTGCAACGAATGGAACACGCTAAAAGACACGTCTGGCCAATTACTACTGTTACTTGTTTACTATTACAATGATTTCGTTCGTTAAGATTCCAATTTGTTTTAAAATTCCCTTAATGCATCACGCTGCACGTGGCAGAATTTATAAAACTTTTATGCAGAATTAAAAGTACGCATTATGAAATCAATTGTCTTCTTTTCCCAAGGTCAAGCAGAGATTAAACATTTGAGAATTTCCTTTTTACTACTAATTCTAGAAAGTAAAACCAACACAGTTTCATTTAAAAACCAAAATAGTTGTTAATAAAAAGTATCTCTCTGTAAATCTATAGTGAACAATAAATGTATGTTACATTAATGACTTACCTCTTTAATTGGGTATTTTTGGGGGAAATTCATATATCGATATCATGGACAATTTGTTCATTATTGGGGGTTCTTATTGGGGGAATTGAAAGAAAATAATTTTGTAAGGATTTGGACAAGCTTTAATTTATGTTCTGGATACAATATGGATGAGCTTCATGTTTATTCTTAATGCTTCTGTGTATATTTATTTCTGGACTTATGACATGCCTTTACAACAGCACTAGTTCGGGGCGACCACAAGATCTGTTTGCGCTTTGAAATGTGAGGAGTCCGAAATATGATAGGGAAAGGAAACAAAATATCTTTTTTTAAATGGAATTTTTTTTTTATTTTTTTGTGAATTCTATGAGTTCTTTTTGTTTACATATGATACTATTAATTTTGATTCACACCCCATGCTCGTTCAGGATACTAATTTGAATTTTAAAGACAACACTCCTGTAAAATCTATTCAAGGGTTTGGCGAGACCCGCATTTCCCATTCCCCTGTTTGACCATGCTTTGAAAATTGACGTTTGATAAAGTACGATAATTTTTCAGGCGTTAATTTAGGACAGGAAATGAGAAACCATAATAATCTTGGAAGAGTTCTTGTTCGTTACGCCCACAGGCGTGCGCAGGGCAAACACGAGGGGGCGAACTGCATTTCTGAGCCGTCTTTGTCATTGAACGTGTTAGTTACTTATGACTTATTTACTAGTAAATTAATAAAACATACTACAACTACAATGAAATTTTAACTCTATTGGTACATAATAGAATATAGAGAGAAGGTAAACGGCGTAAAATGGAATAGCACGTTTGGTTGATTGATTTTTTCGTGTTTCCGGGCGCGTCGACTGCTTCGGTCATAAGTCCCGTTAGTGTAGTGCATGTTTTTTTTCTCGGGAGATGGCGGTGATCTTCCCCCGCTGGATGGTGAGATCCGGCGCCGACCTACCGTCGGCTAGTGGGGTTTCCCCCTAACCAGGACTCTCCCACCAGTGGGGCACCGCCCCAGCCGGGACAAGGTCTAAGCTCCCGAACAGTCTCCCGGAATATGTAGCAGTGTAGTGCATGTTAGTGTAAGTGTTGTGTGTGGGAGGAGGATAGGCAAGGAAGAGATAGGACAGATCGCGCGCGGTCCGTGGCCCGTTTTGTAGGGTACTGCTCCGGCATTCGCCTGGTGTTGATCGGAGAAACCACGGAAAACTACCGATGAGAGCAGCCGGCCGCTAGAATTCTCCTCCAGGCACCGACTGAATTCGACCTCGCTGAAAAGCTAGTGTTGAAAATCCTGCCGCCGCCGTGGGGAGAGGGAACCTAGGACCTCCCGTTCAGAAGCGCTGCAGTGTCATCAGTTGATGCACTGAGCTACCGCTACCGGTAGCAAGTTTGGAAGATGCTAAAATGTGAAGGGAGTGAAAGAAAAGAGAAAGGAATAGAAGTGCACGGGCGGAGGAATTATTGAAGGGGAGAGCGAGAAGATAAACTAGTGGTGCTACAAAATGGCAAAGACGTTTTTTCGCACTAGTACTACGTTAGTTTTCTGGGCTAGGTTTTCGGTTTTGTCTCACCCTCTCCTCAGCTGCCATCTATCACCGTCCAAACTACATTTTTTTCACATTTTTCAAATTTTCGATTCCCTGGTAAAAATGGTAGAACTGAAACATGTCTTTAAGCATATTATTGAAAAGAAAAACGTTGTCTTTGTGAATATTCGAAATTCATTATTTGGAAAATTTCTTTGAAAAATGTGAAATTTAAAATTTAAATTCTGTAAAGTAATTTTATGCTCATTTTCACAGAAAACGTTTAAGCTTTGGAGAACTTCATAGGAAATCATTTGAAGCTCTTTGACTCACAAATACAACAATGTATACAAATCGTTGGAAATATAAATATAAACTGCGTGAGAGGTATTTAAAAAATACATTTATGTAATATTTGAAAAAAAAGAATACGTCAAATTCGTACGTGGCATTGATTTTATGTTTTTTATTACATTTTGCACTATCCGTTCAAAAAAGTTAAAAGAATTGGAGCTGTTTTTGAGAAAATGACGTTCGAGCGTGTCAAAAAATGCAGAACATTGATCTCATCTTTACAGAAAATGCATGAGTACCTGTTTTGAAAACAAGGTACGATAGAACACGCTTTTTTGTATAACATAATTATAAACTTTTAAGAAAATGAAACTTATGTTGCGGAACAACTTTCTTTTGACGTCTTGAGTTTTTTGTATAACATTAGCAATGGTGATATTACAACCCTTTCTGTATTAAAGTCTAATACGTCAACATTTGTGACGTAAAATGCGCGATTATGATCGATTTCTTGCAACAGAAAAGGTCGTTTATTTACGTTTTTTTTGTTTTTGTGTGTGTGGTGTGTGTGTGTGTGTGTGTGTGTGTGTGTGTGTGTGTGTGTGTGTGCAATATAGAACCTGAAGATAGGATGAAAAAGCATCCGTAAACTTTTTTAATTTATTTATTTATTGTCGCATCAACTACATGGTCATTAGCGACAGGTATAAGGTTACAATTGATTACATTGTTACACAGTTACACAAGGATACACAGTCCGTTGTATATACAGTTTAGATTTCTGAAAATTCGATGAGGATACAGCACAAAATTATACCATAGAAAATATACCACGAAAACAAAAAATGCAATACAAAAAACATAAATGATTACAATAGTAATTACATGATTACAATAGTAATTACAGAAGGTGCAGTGAAAAGGGTTTTCATTCTTTGTTATGTTATTGATTTCTTTTTGTTTCATTGTACTTCCCGTAATAGGCTTTTTCTGGGTTGGAATTCCTTGGGATTTGGTGCATTCAACATTTTTAATGCACATACTCTTATTGGGACTCTTAGCATACTTATTTGGTAAATAGACTTCTTCACTCCGCAGATAATGTATTGAATCACCAATATGTAATACATATTATATTGAACAGTTTACAAACTTCAATATGTGCATATATTTGAATAAAAACGTATGCATAAGTGTACACCCAAACTTGCATGTACATTAATTGCTCCTTATTATGTACATTATTCCATTTGTATTTCGTCAAAAAGTTTGGTATGTTTGCAGAATTCTATAACTTTGTTTTTTGGTATATAGGGGAGTCAAGGATTGAATCGAAATTCGTTCCTTGCAGATGTGTTTGTATTTGTTGTGAAAATTGAGGACATTGAGAGCCATAAACGTTGTTATTCTTATAAAAAAGGTTTGGTTATAAAAAAATGTAAGAACAGAAAAAAATATTTGTCTTTATATATAGGCTAAAGATACTATATAGCACAGTAATTTCACCCTATAGTTTATGTTATACTCACATTTTCCCTTATAACTGACTTTTATCAGGAAATAGCGATGTATTGAAGTGGATGTCGTTTTAACATTGATGTTTTGTGGTCGATGTTTTTACGTTTTCGATGTTTCATTCGTAGATGAAAAATTCCCGTAATCACAATTTTGAAAAGTTAAAACATTAAATAATAAATGATGGTGCCACTGTCTTTGGGTCTGAGATTGCAACCGGGATGGGGATTATCATGTCCTAAGTCAAAATAAAATCCCAGGCGTAGTTGCAAGGACGACCATAGGTCCCGTTTTGAGCAGCCAGTTTAATTTTTACTTTTTCTTCTAAACTCAGTAGCGTATTCAAAGGCCTAGAGAAAAATTAAAACAGCAAAAGTGAAAATAAGGAATACAAGAAAAATTGTAGAAACGTCTACAATTGTATTGATAATGTAGCTGCGTTTTCTGTTCTTAGTCTTTTAATTACGAATGGGAATCATGATTTTTTATTATTTTTTTCAAAATTTAAGTAGTATATGACTTAGTGTAAGGATCACAGAATTTTGAAAATGTGCACACAATTCACTTTTCCCCATAGCACGTCATACGCAGTTTTAACTGTTTTCTGACGTAAAATAAATTTTAAAAAATAAAAATAAATGGCATGGAACTACATGTGCCTGTGTCCTTATACGCAGGCTCAAATTCAGCAGTGTTTGCATTCTCACTCTCAAGTACAATTAGCTGTATGAAGAGGAATGCAAAGCTCAGACCCTACTGATGTGAATTGGCGGTGTCAGTGAAGGGGGTGATAACCCCACCAAGGGCGAAATCACGCTTGCTCAAGTTCAAATGAAAGTTCGGAAAAAACATTTTGCCGTTTGAGAACACTCATAGAAGCCAACCCGAAAACTTAGCTCAGACCTAAGAAATTAGAAAACTACCCAGTACGAGAAAGTATCTGACATACTGAATCATAAGTAATTCAACTAATGTTGCTAAAACAGCACTTATTTTTCCGCAAAAAATACTCAAATTTTAAAAACTTGTACGTGATCTTATTTAAAAATTTATCTTTAAGGAACAGATTTCATTAATGGAACAGATCTCTATCTTTAATTTTTTTAGTTGTAAGAAGACTCCGAAAAAGTTCTGAACTTGCAATGCAATTTTCGAAAAATCAAGGTTTTCGACGTACATGAAACCTACATCATTTTCTGAAACGTCTTTCACATTATCCAACAACAAAATTTAATCAAAAATGTCGGAGCGATTTGTTTGAAAATATCACCGGGGCTTCCTGTAAAGTACTTCCAAAATTAAAATATCAGATTCAAATTGAAGGGACATCAGGCAGAATAATTGGGGAATATCGGTGTTGGAGAAAATCGGCTGAACGCTTTATGCACTCGCGTTGTGACAAACGTTTTGTTGTCATTCGACTTTTCGGTATCAAGGACACTCAAAACGTGGATTCTGGCTACATCACGTGTTAGAGGATTTTTTTTCTTCTACATTTACTAACTGGATTGGTCCACTTTTTTGTTACCACAGCTCAGTAGTAAAGACTTTTTCTGCCGAAAATTTACCATTTTTTTTTCGCGCAGGATTACATAACTTTCTTTCTACTGTGTAAGCGCCCGTGGTTTTGAGAATCGTCCAGAAAGGAAGTTCTAATAAACAAATATATTTTTTTTTTAATTTTCAGCCGATTACTTGAAATTTTAATGGATATAGAAAAATCTATACATTTTATTATAAAAAAATGAAACTAAATACAAATTTTTGATGTGGAAGATCTTTGCAGTGACCAGTTTAAATTATTCGAAAGAGATATGAAGTTTAACCAAGATTAAATACTCTAGTAGAAAGACAGGAAGCTTGAGAGGAACAAGACCTGAGTGATCTTAAGGCGGTGACTGAAACCGATGCTTTGAATTTCTAGTATAATGCTCCTAGCAATGTACTTGAAGCTACTGTTCTCTTTCACTCGTAGTTGGCGAGTTGAGCTTTCGACCGCAGAGGGGTAAGCGAGCGTGTGAGCTCGTGCTCGCCAGGAGGCGCCCTGGTCGCGGCTCCTCTACGCAACGTTGTGCTTCCTTCTGCCCGCGTTGCCTGCTCCTGCTGACTTCTTCTCGCTCTTTCCTCGACGCAGCATCCCCATGATAAGGCCCAAGTAGCCCCCTTCAGGAGCGGCCAGCCAAGTGACGATCACCGCCCGGAAGAAGTCCATGACGTAACCCGCTGCGCGATAGGCCAAGTCCCTATCTTTTCGGGAAACATCATACACGGTGTACATTTCAAAAATATCTCTGATATTGTTGTGTGTAGTTAACCACAATATAACCTCAGTGAGTAGTTCAATACCTCCGGAAAGAAGTACCAGTTTAATATATAGTTTCATTCTGTAACAAAAAGAGGAAATAATATTTGTAGTTTACTACTATTCTTAGTGTCATACGCAGTTTTAACTGTTTTTTGACGTAAAGTAAATAAAAAATAAAATAGTGTTTTATAGAGAAAGACCAAATCTTGTCTTACGCTTTAGCGTCCACTGTACTGCCTCTTCTGTTTCTACCCTGCGGTGTTTGTCCATTGGCTGTCGCAGTGTGTGCCGTGGGAGGGTTGTTTCCCCCTGTGTGTATTTGACCCAGGGGGATCTGGTCCTCCTCTCGACGAAGTACAGAGTTTCCTCGCTTGAGGTACTGCACCTTCCTCAAAGTCACCACAAGGCAGATAATGTTACTCATCACTAGGCAACACACTGGACCATAATAGAACAGTGCTGTTCCAGATTTCATAAAAGGAGCGTCAGTAATAGCTGTAACTGAGTAGAAAAAATATGAGTAGAAAAATGTTAGAATTACCGGAAAATCAAAATCCTAATTCAATAAATGATATGGGTATAAATATTTTTTCTAAAATAATATATGAACTATAAACGTCATTCAGTCTTGTTGAAGCATCGCTGTGTCTATAATTGTTGTACATAGATAATGAATAGTTTTTTGATATCCATCGAATGTTTTTTTAATCCGCTTTACCGTATGCTTAATGCATGTGGATGTGTTTGTGGGTGCATGGTATGAAAAGTGTTTCTTGTTATGGCTCGTGTCCGATATTTTTATGCTTTGCAGAAATATTTTTTTTGGGGGGTAGTGCAATTTATTTATTTAGTCGAAAACTGTATGTGACGTATGGGGGAGAAAATCATCTGCGCACGCTTTCTTGAGTTTCAGAGTCCCTTCCCAACAATTTAACTATTAATAGCTGAAAGATGAATAATAATAATAATAATAATAATAATAATAATAATAATAATAATAATAATAAATTTAAAGAAGCGAGAGATTAACATGGGATAACGAATGAGCAATTGATAACGAAAGAGTAGACTGTATGAAAAGGTGAAATTGCACAAACAGCTGAAACCTAGGCGAGTCAATAAGATGGTTACAATGGAATCGATGGTACGGAATCCTTCAAACATGCACATTCATATGCAATTAAGGTGAAAGAATATTTCTTCACTATTGGTGCATCGCGTCTCCTACTAGATAAAAATCTTCTTCTTCTTCTTACAGCTTGTCCGGGCTGGGACAGTGCCCCGCTGGTGGGAGAGTCCTGGTTAGGGGGAACCCCACTAGCCGACGGTAGGTCGGCGCCGGATCTCGCCATCTAGCGAGCGAAGATCACCGCCATCTCCCGAGAGAGAAAAACATGCACTACACTAACGGTACTAATGACCGAAGCAGTTGACGCGCCTGGAAACACGAAGAAACCAATCAATCCATCACGATAATCGTCTTGTACTTACCTTTGCCCACGACAAGTGGTTCAATGAAGCACGTTCTCGTCTCCATAAGCGATGGGGTGTACCATGGTGAGTACTTCCCCATTCTCGGTTGAGTAAACAAAACGGAACACGTTATTGTGAGCACTGCAGGCAGCCCCCAAGCGACTGCTGAAATCGCCAGGAACTTCTTTCCGCTTTCATTACTCAAGTGTGGCATGTGCAAGCTACAGAAGAAAGAGAAGTCGTAGTTATTTACAACATACGTTTATTCTGTTAGCAATGTAGTATACCAAGGTACAGAGTTCTCTTTCCTTTCTGAAAATCCAAGAGCGATGGGAAAGAACACAAAATCGCTCGCAATAATGATCGAATGTTTCGATGCGAGTGCTGAAAGACTAAAGAATCTCTTTCTGTTCCCTTTATTAAAGCGTTCCCTGTGAAGAAACAAATTAAAACAATGGTGCTACCATCGCACGCAGGTTTTTACCATACATCGGTTACATAATATTATAATAAAGCAACCCGGAGCGGTAGCTCTGTGCATCAATTGATGTCACTCCAGCGCCTCTGACCCGGAGGTCCTTGGTTCTGACGGCGTCCTACGGCGGCAGGATTTTCGACACTAGCTTTTCAGCTAGGTCGAATTCAGTCGCTGCCTGGAGGAGAATTCTAGCGGCCGGCTACTCTGATCGGTAGTTTTCCGTGGTTTCTCCGATCAACACCAGGCGAATGCCGGAGTAGTACCCTAACAAACGGGCCACGGACCGCGCGCGATCTTTCCTTCCTATTCCTTGTCCTATCCTCTCCCTTTACACACACACACACACACACACTAACATGCCCTACACTACCACATACTCCGGGAGACCGGTCGGGAGCTTAAGCTTGTCCCAGCTAGGGCGGTGCCCCGCTGGTGGGAGAGTCCTGGTTTGGGGGAAACCCCACTAGCCGACGGTAGGTCGGCGCCCGATCTCGCCATCCAGTGGGGGAAGATCACCGCCATCTCGGAAGAAAAAACACGCACTACACTAACGGGACTAATGACCACAGCTGTTGACGTGCCCGGAAACACGACAAAGTCAAGTGCATGACGCGCGTGAACTTATTATTTTGAAGCTAATTGATGAACGTAAATTCGACAATGAACACGGCTATAATACCGCGAGAAAAATTATCGCTCAACAATAAGAAGTAATTCTATGAATTTCAAACTGCCTTGTTTTCATTGAATTGCGATCTTCGCCAAATCGGGAGTCTCGGGTTCGATTCCCGGGCCGGTTATCTTGAACGGGGATTTCGTAGCTTCCCTCGGTCACACAAGCGACTGCTGGGATGGTTCCAGAAGATCACGATGACCTCTCATCATCATCATCATCATCATCATCATCATCATCATCCTATCGCCTCATAATTCAAGGTGCAACAACCCTTGTATTACTAAGGGATACAGCCGAAAAGAAGCTGTTTGCCGTAATGGCACACGTTAATGTTCCTCCGGGATAGAATATGTCTGGACCTCGGAAGAGAACGTGTAGCGTGGTCAGAAATGGCCGATACACAAATATTAATAATAATAAATCATAACATATGATAAAATATTATAGGACTGAACTATTTAATCTTACATCTATCAATAATATATTAAAAATAAACTAGTGGTCCCAACTACACGTACTTTCTCTCCCTATTTTCCCGCAAAATTGCTCGAAAAGTACCCAAATTTTCGAAAAATTTTACATGATTATATTTCAAAATTTATATTTAGGAACAATTTTACTAAGGGAAAATCTGTGTCTTTAATAATTTAGTTGTAGAAAGGTTCCCAAAAAAGTTAGAACTTTTGCAGTTTTCTAAAAATCTAGGTTACAGCAAACATGAGATGCAGCATTCTCTTAAACCTCCTTCACACTGTGCAACAACAAAATTTAATTTAAAAAAAAATTGGAACCTTTTTTTGAAAATTTTGAAAATGTTCCTTGGGTTTCATGTCACGTACTCCGCCAAATTAAAATATGTTTCAAAATCAAGGAGCCCCAACAACAGCCAAATCGATTGGGGAATATCAATTTTGAAGAAAATCGGATCACGGTTTAGCCGCTAGCGATGTTCACAAACAAGGGACAGACGTTTTACCGTCAATCTATTTTTCGATATCAAGGACCCACAAAACTGGCAACACCACGTTTTAAAGGATTTTTTCTAAATTTATCCACTGGAATTATCCATTTTTTCGTTACGAGGGCCCGGAAATGAGAATTTTTCTGCCGAAAATTCGCCGTTTTTTCGCGCAGTATTACAAAATTTTCTCTCTACGGTGTAAGTGGTAGTGAGAAAGTAAAAAGGAAAGCGTGAGCTGTGGGAACAACTGACTGTATTTCGTTTAGAATATAATATCTTCTTCGTACCTGAAGCCCCTCGCCATGTTGGCACACAGGGCCGTCAGCCAAAACCAGGCAGCAGTCAGCACGAAGTACATCGACAGAGCTGCACATAGAAGACAGCCTCATTAGTGAAATGTTTCTCCATGCACAGGAAATCGTAACTCACATATTCCAAAAAGAAACATTTTCACAAACAGCGAAAAACACATGCATGCGTCGTGTTTATTCCCATCATCTGTAAGTTAATACTATTTACTAGAGCAATGGCAAAAAGAGATTTATATTGTGAATCGCGTTAACTTCTTGTACACGTACGTAAGTACGGAGTAATATTTATTTTGTATTTATTTTAGTATTTATTTTTATGTCAAAAAACAGTTAAAACTGCGTATGACGTGCCATGGGAAAAAGTGAATTGTGTGCACATTTTCAAAAATCTGTGATCCCTACAATAAGTCATATACTACTTGAATTTTGAAGGAAAAAAACTTCCATGTAATAAAATCTATTTTCAAGAATAAATAAGCAATACATTTTGAACTCTTGTCCATCATGGCCTTCGTCAAAGAATAATACTTCCTGCCGCGACAACATGGAAACGATAATTTGAATAATTGTATTTCCCACTGAATTCTAGAAGACGTGCACGAAAATGAAGTTAAATTTATGTCCAGAAGCAAAACAAGGGGCCATCTCAGCATTTGCTCAATGGATCAGGGAAACTGGACGAAAAACCTGATCGAGATGGGGGTCATTGACCCGGAGGCTGCAATACAATACTTGTTACAGGTTGTTTATACACATTCATACAGTTCAAATGTTAAATAATGCATTCTGTATAATTGTTAAAATTAATGCTACTTTCCTTGTAATGCTCAGTACAGTCTCTAATTGCATAGAAACAGTTATGCAGCAGAAACAATTTCACTTGGGATTTAAACTTTTATATTGAATTCAATCGTTTAATGTCATCTGGCAAAGTGTTGTAAAATAATGTACATGTATTGCATGTGAATTTTTTGTAATGAGCTGTTGATACTGTCACTTGATGAATATGATTTCTACGTCGAGTGTTATAGTAATAGACTTCGGCATTTTCTGAAAATATATTCCCGCCCTTAAGCAAGTCATTTTTGACAAAAACCAGTGATTCGTAAATCAACAGACAAGGTAATGGTAAAATTCCTAGATTAACGAAGAGAGGTTTACAAGAATCACGTGGGTGGGATTTGGTTATTATTCGCACAATTCTTTTTTGTAATCTAAATGTCTGGGAGCTATAAGATGTATTTCCCCAGAATATTATGCCAAATCTCAGGCGGGAATGATCATTCGCGAAATATACACAACGAGCAGTATGAAGGCTGACTGAATTTGCAAGAATTCTGAACGCGTAGCATAATGAACTTAATTTTGTGTTTAATTCATTTAAATGGACGTTCCATTTAAGGTTTGACTGAATTGAGAGACCTAAAAATGTTGTTACCTTAACATCAGTCAATGGTCACCTTTCATTTTCAATGGAGCACAGAATGGTTTATTTGATATGGAAATATATGGAACGGAAATATTGGAAGTGGATGTAAGGAAAAAGGTAATTCTGTGAGAAATTTATTAAGATATTGTATGAGAAATACATCTTTTGGAAATACACAGAAACAGCAATGCTTTTAAACGTCTGTCAATCTGTGTGTTCGTCAGTACGTCCGCTGTCCCTTCGTCTGTCCGTCCTTTATTCATTCCTCAGTCTGTCTCTCCCTCTTTCCGTCCATTTATGCGTTCCGTCGTCCTTCCGTCCATTCCACAGTCTGTCCGTCCGTCTCCCACAGGCTTTTTTGAATTTTTTGTGCCTGAAGACCCTTAGTGAGATCGGCAGCAATTCTCGAAAAGTATTGGTTAAAGAGATTAGCCACTGTTGCCGGATCGTTCACATTTATATCGTTATTTAAAACAACATTCTCTACGGGTTTTCTAGTTGATTTGGTAGTATTTTTTATTATATTCCACATTGCTTTTGTTTTATTACTTGAGTTCAAATTATCCTGATCGTTTTTCATGATTTTAGCCTGCCTTATGACTTTTCGTAACAATGTTTTGTATTTTTTAAAGTAGATAAGCAAATCTTGAGATACGTCATGACGTTTAGAAATAAAGTAGAGAGTACGTTTATTTTTACAAGATGTTCTAATTCCTTTTGTGATCCAAGTATTACTTTTTCCTGTGTGATTTTTTCCTGTGCTTCCTGTGTGATGAGACACTTATTAGAGTGAGAATAATATGCTGGATTTGCGTTTCCAGTTATGAACTGCAGAAATGCACAAGAACGAGGAACCAGCAACAGCGTAAATTCGAATGGCAGCTGACGTTCATGAACAATGAAATACGAGTAGCACACAATAATTAAAGAGACAAATTGGTCTCGAGAAGTAAACGTTTATTTTTACAGAACATGATTTTTAGTACTTTTTAATATAATCTCCATCAACACTTATGCACTTGTCTCAACGGGTTACCAGCTTTTATATAACGGCTGCAAAGAACTCTTTATCTTGGTGTTTGAACCAATTTCCCACATATGTTTTACAACCTTGTTAACCTAGAATTTCTTCCCACGGAATGTCTCTTTCAGTGGATCAAAGAAATAGATATCATATTTTGCTTAATCGGGGTCTGTAAGGGGGATGAGCCAGTACCTCCCAACTCATTTTACCGGAAGCGGTAGCTCAGTGCTTTAACTGCCGTCACTGCAGCGCCTCTGACCGGGAGGTCCTAGGTTCGAGTCCTGACAGCGGCAGGGGACACTAGCTCTTCAGGTAGGTCAAATTCAGTCGCTATCTGGAGGAGAATTCTAACGGCCGGCTGTTCTGTTCGGTAGTTTTCCGTGGTTTCTGCGATCAACACCAGGTGAATGCCGGAGTAGCTACCGAAACGGGCCACGCACAGCGCGCGATCTTTCCTTCATCCTCCTTGTCTTGTCTTATTCTCTTCCCTTACACACACACTAACATGCACTACACTACCACATATTCCGGGAGATCGGTTGGGAGCTTAGAGCTTGTCCCGCCTGGGGCGGTGCCCCGCTGGTGGGAGAGTCCTAGTTAGGGGAAAACCCCGACTAGTTAGGGGTTTAGGCCCTAGTTAGGGGAAAACTAGCCGACGGTAGGTCGCCACCGGATCTCGCCATCCAGCGGGGAAATATCACAGCTATCTCCCGAGAGAAAATACATGCACTACGCTTACGGGACTAATGACCAAAGCTGTTGACGCACCCGGAAACACAATCAACTAACCCATTTTGTTGATGGTTTCACGGTTTTGTTGAGGTGTGTGAGAACGTACGTAGTTTTCCTGGGGAATCACTTTCTCCTCTGAGATCCCCGACGGTTCTCTCCCAAGACTGTTATCACCTTATTCAAAAGCATATCTGAGCAGTATTGACTGCTATTGACTGAAGTTATTCAAGATAATGAACGAATGAATGAATGCCTTATTTTACGTGGCGAGACTCAGGCCATGAGGCCTGCTCTTCCGCCTGACCACGCAAATTTCTGTTATATGCGAAGGTTTAGAGTATATAAATATACTCACCAAAATTCTTGCATACAATCTGAAGATCTGGCGGAATGGACTCTTTCACTTCTGCGTCGAAACGGTCACTCAGTGCGATGTAGTACGAAATCTGCCCGATATTAAAAGCAAGCAGGCAGGCAGCGTGGCTAGCAAGGCAACGTCCGTGGATCTTCCGTCGCATGTGCTTGTCGCATGCAACAGACAACAGCGACACCGACAACAGCAACGCAGAGATAATGCACAGCGGACGCAACAGCCAGTAGACGCCTCTGGTGATGCGAGAGAATTCGCAGTAGAAGAACCCTTCTTCTAAGGTGCCGTTGCCGGTACGGTAGTAGTCAAAGCATGTCGTCCAGGTGGTGAATTGGAAGAAATGGATACCTCCGTACTCGCGAGTCCACTGATCATACCTGTCCTCAAAGGGCAACTGTCGGGGGCGCTCGCACAAATCATAGACATCATAGGGAAACTCTGAATCGAAATCTGCCAGGGAGGATTTATTCGGCAACCAGTATTCTGTTCCTGCATATCGTCTTAAACCATGGCGAAAGGGCCTATAGGGGGCGGTGCTGCATCCACCAATAAGGGCCTCCCTGAAACCTCCTCTTGGTTTGGGCCGCGCGACAAGATGGCGCCCGAGAAAGGCAACGGTGTTCATCGGGAGGAGCTCTTTTCCAAGCAGATGCGGATTCAACCAGGAAGACGAGTTCACCGAAGCGATATCCTTAAAGACAAGCATTTTATTTATTTTTAGCATCACGCCGCTGATGTTGTGCATCGGGAGTCCGGGCGGGAGCCAGCGCCGTATCCACTCACTGCGTTCAAAGGAGATCTTCGTCCAGAAGTACGGAGGTCGCTGGGCGAGTCGTCCGCAGCCAATGCTCTTGGCAGACATTCGTCCACTTGAGCATCTGTACGTCACCTTCTTATAGTATGCCATCGTACAACTGTCTGCGCGCTCACCGCAGGAGCACTCGCGCGGGAAATGCGGACGAACGCATCGGCGACGAGTGGCGCCTCAGGTCGAATGAATTTATCGTTTGGAGAGACGAGAGAAATAGTGGTTGTTCACTAAGGCTTTCCCGTTGTGGGAGAGATAAGCCAATCCGGACGAGTGGTGGTCGATGGATTATCTTCTTTCACTAAGGTTATATAAGATCACGAGAAGTAGAATGGTTGTCCACTAAGGTCCCTCGCCGGAGAGAAGACCGAAGTCTGACGAGTGGCACTGGAGGTCGAATGAATATCTTCTTTGATAAGATCACGAGAAGTAGAATGGTTGTCCACTAAGGTTCCCCTCGCCGGAGAGACGACCGAAATCTGACGAGTGGCACTGGAGGTCGAATGAATATCTTTTTTGATAAGATCACGAGAAGTAGAATGGTTGTCCACTAAGGTTCCCTCGCCGGAGAAAAGACCGAAGTCTGACGAGTGGCACTGGAGGTCGAATGAATATCTTCTTTGATAAGATCAAGAGAAGTAGAATGGTTGTCCACTAAAGTTCCCCTCACCGAAGAGAAGACCGAAGTCTGACGAGTGGCACTGGAGGTCGAATGAATATCTTTTTGATAAGATCACGAGAAGTAGAATGGTTGTCCACTAAGGTTCCCCTCGCCGGAGAGAAGACCGAAGTCTGACGAGTGGCACTGGAGGTCGAATGAATATCTTTTTTGATAAGATCACGAGAAGTAGAATGGTTGTCCACTAAGGTTCCCCTCGCCGGAGAGAAGACCGAAGTCTGACGAGTGGCACTGGAGGTCGAATGAATATCTTTTTTGATAAGATCACGAGAAGTAGAATGGTTGTCCACTAAGGTTCCCCTCGCCGGAGAGAAGACCGAAGTCTGACGAGTGGCACTGGAGGTCGAATGAATATCTTTTTGATAAGATCACGAGAAGTAGAATGGTTGTCCACTAAGGTTCCCTCGCCGGAGAAGACCGAAGTCTGACGAGTGGCACTGGAGGTCGAATGAATATCTTTTTTGATAAGATCACGAGAAGTAGAATGGTTGTCCACTAAGGTTCCCCTCGCCGGAGAGAAGACCGAAGTCTGACGAGTGGCACTGGAGGTCGAATGAATATCTTCTTTGATAAGATCACGAGAAGTAGAATGGTTGTCCACTAAGGTTCCCCTCGCCGGAGAAGACCGAAGTCTGACGAGTGGCACTGGAGGTCGAATGAATATCTTTTTGATAAGATCACGAGAAGTAGAATGGTTGTCCACTGGTTCCCCTCGCCGGAGAAGACCGAAGTCTGACGAGTGGCACTGGAGGTCGAATGAATATCTTTTTTGATAAGATCACGATATCTTCTTTTATAAGATCACGAGAAGTAGAATGGTTGTCCACTAAGGTTCCCCTCGCCGGAGAGAAGACCGAAGTCTGACGAGTGGCACTGGGGCGAATTTTAAACAGGAATAGAATGGTTGTCCACTAAGGTTCCCCTCGCCGGAGAGAAGACCGAAGTCTGACGAGTGGCACTGGAGGTCGAATGAATATCTTCTTTGATAAGATCACGAGAAGTAGAATGGTTGTCCACTAAGGTTCCCCTCGCCGGAGAGAAGACCGAAGTCTGACGAGTGGCACTGGAGGTCGAATGAATATCTTCTTTGATAAGATCACGAGAAGTAGAATGGTTGTAAGAATATCTTCTTTGATAAGACACAGGATAGAATGGTTGTCCACTAAGGTTCCCTCGCCGGAGAGAAGACCGAAGTCTGACGAGTGGCACTGGAGGTCGAATGAATATCTTCTTTTATAAGATCACGAGAAGTAGAATGGTTGTCCACTAAGGTTCCCTCGCCGGAGAGAAGACCGAAGTCTGACGAGTGGCACTGGAGGTCGAATGAATATCTTCTTTATAAGATCACGAGAAGTAGAATGGTTGTCCACTAAGGTTCCCTCGCCGGAGAGAAGACCGAAGTCTGACGAGTGGCACTGGAGGTCGAATGAATATCTTCTTATATAAGATCACGAGAAGTAGAATGGTGGTCCACTAAGGTTCGCCGGAGAGAAAACCGAAGCCTGACGAGTGGCACTGGAGGTCGAATGAATATCTTCTTTGATAAGAGCACGAGAAGTAGAATGGTTGTCCACTAAGGTTCCCCTCGCCGGAGAGAAGACCGAAGTCTGACGAGTGGCACTGGAGGTCGAATGAATATCTTCTTTGATAAGATCACGAGAAGTAGAATGGTTGTCCACTAAGGTTCCCCTCGCCGGAGAGAAGACCGAAGTCTGACGAGTGGCACTGGAGGTCGAATGAATATCTTCTTTGATAAGATCACGAAAGTAGAATGTTGTCCACTAAGGTTCCCTCGGCGGAGAAGACCGAAGTCTGACGAGTGGCACTGGAGGTCGAATGAATATCTTCTTTGATAAGATCACGAGAAGTAGAATGGTTGTCCACTAAGGTTCCCCTCGGCGGAGAGAAGACCGAAGTCTGACGAGTGGCACTGGAGGTCGAATGAATATCTTCTTTGATAAGATCACGAGAAGTAGAATGCTTGTCCACTAAGGTTCCCCTCGGCGGAGAGAAGACCGAAGTCTGACGAGTGGCACTGGAGGTCGAATGAATATCTTCTTTGATAAGAACGCGAGGAATAGAATGGTTGTCCATTAAGGTTTCCCCTCGCCGGAGACAAGAGCGAAGACGGACGAGTGGCTCTGGTGGTTGAGCGTTGCTCTGGTGATGCGAAATAGATGTGCGATGTTGGTTGTTGTAATCATTAATTGTACTGACGGATGAAAATAGAAAAACTAGAGTTGAATACAAGAAAGAACAACTGGAATGATCGTTGAAAGAAGCGAAACGCGTCCGCTGTTTATAGGACTGTTTCTTTCTAAACTGAGGACGAACTCTAAGAGGCGAGTGGCTCTGGTGGTTGAGCGTGCTCTGGTGATGCGAAATAGATGTGCGATGTTGGTTGTTGTAATCATTAATTGTACTGAACAGGATGAAAATAGAAGAACTAAGAGTTGAATACAAGAAAGAACAACTGCGAATGTCGTAGAGAAAAGCGAAACGCGTCCGCTGTTTATGGCGACTGTTTCTTTCTAAAACTGAGGGACGAACTCTCTAAGAGGGCGATGATCAAATACTTCCGCCAGATGTCACTGCATTTCCTGCATCTTGTCGGCTGATAGTTGAGGATGTGGTCTTGAGCTAAAAACAGGCTCCCGTTGAAGGAATCAAAATCCCATTGCGCCAGTGACTCGCAACGAGAGATAAGCGGTTGGACGAAAAATCCGAATCTGAGCTTGTGCCTGAATTTCTGCCCATGGCGTCATTATCTAGACTTCACCTAGCAAAGCTGATGACACCGCGAAGTTGAATCATTGAATCGAGCGGTGGAAATTTTGAGAAAAAATACGTTTGACCAAAAGTATTGGTCCAATGTCATCTACAGCACAGGCCCCTTTCGTCTCGACAGCCTCGATTAAATTGGGTTTTCACAAAGGTTCAAGATCTCCACATTTTCTCTCATACAAATTTTGTCACTCTTTTTCGTATTGTAAGATATGGAAACTAGATTCTGAAACAAATAAAATTAAATTTCTAATAGCTGATTGAAATTTAATTAAAAATTGTTATTAGAGCACGTATCAGCCGAAGACAGTTTCAATTGGCCCACGAATTTATTTTTCATTTTGACGACAATAGATCTAAAATCTTGCCTTAAAATTATCATTTAAAAAAATTATTTCGAATTGTTTCGTCTGTCATTGATTTTCGCCGTTTAATACGTTGCTTCTAATTCTATTTAGAAGCTCATCGTTTCGAATCTTTTCAATTCGATTTAGAAACAGTTTCCCAACAGCTGTAAGTCTGTTGCCATCACCATCGCTGTTTTCAATGTCGTTAGCAAGAGATTGTCCCTTTGGGCGAAGAGATTGTAGGATATATGACCGTCCGCCCGTCTGTCTCTTCTGCCTGCCCGAGCTCTTGCCTGCCCACCCCCTGTTCCGTCTGCCAGTCCGCCTGATCCTCTGCCCGTCCGCCCGCCCTTCCCCGCCCGCCGCCCGCCCGTCCGTCCGTCGTCCGTCCGTCCGTCCGTCCGTCCGTCGTCCGTCCGTCCGACCGTCCGTCCGCCCGTCCGTCCGTCCGTCCGCCCGATCGCCCGCCCGATCGCCCGCCCGCCCGATCGCCCGCCCGATCACCCGCCCGCCCGCCCGATCGCCCGCCCGCCCGCCCGCCCGCCCGCCCGATCGCCCGCCCGATCACCCGCCCGCCCGCCCGATCGCCCGCCCGATCGCCCGCCCGCTCGCCCGCCCGCCCGCTCGCCCGCTCGCCCGCTCGCCCGCTCGCCCGCTCGCCCGCTCGCCCGCTCGCCCGCTCGCCCGCTCGCCCGCTCGCCCGCTCGCCCGCTCGCCCGCTCGCCCGCTCGCCCGCTCGCCCGCTCGCCCGCTCGCCAAAAAATCGTTTGATGTCTGAAAGTACGCAATTTTGATCTCAATTTCTCGGCCTAGGGTCTGAAGGGCATGATCTTTAGAGAGCGTTAGTAATTAGCTCAATGAATAATAATAATAATAATAATAATAATAATAATAATAATAATAATAATAATAATAATAATATTGTCTTTATTAGTGGCGAGGCTCAGACCATTAGGCCTGCTCTCCTGCCTAACCACAAAGTGAATGGCATTGAGCATGGATTAGTTACCCCAATATTCGCTAGGGGCGATTCTCCTTTGTTCCTGTGTGCAGGGAGACATGTCTCACTTATGCCGCTGCAGTCCCTCTGACCGGAGGTCCTAGGGTGCGAGTCCCTACGGTGGCAGAATTTGTGTACCTACGTACAGTTAGGTCAATTGATTGATTGATTGATTTTTTCGTGATTCCGGGCGCGTCAACTGCTTCGGTCATTAGTCCCGTTAGTGTAGTGCATGTTTCTTCCCCGGAGATGGCGGTGATCTTCCCCCGCCGCATGGCGAGATCCGGCGCCAACCTACCGTCGGCTAGTGGGGTTTTCCCCTAACCAGGACTCTCCCACCAGCGGGGCACCGCCCCAGCCGCGACAAGCTCTAAGCTCCCGACCGGTCTCCCGGAATATGTGGTAGTGTAGTGCATGTTAGTGTAAGTGTGTGTGTAAGGGAAGAGGATAGGACATGGAATAGGAAGGACAGATCGCGCGCGGTCCGTGGCCCGTTTGGTAGGGCACTGCTCCGGCATTCGCCTGGTGTTGATCGGAGAAACCACGGAAAACTACCGATCAGAGCAGCCGGCCGCTAGAATTCTCCTCCAGACAGCGAGTGAATTCGACCTCGCTGAAAAGCTAGTGTCGAAAATCCTGCCGCCGTGGGGAGTGGGAACCTAGGACCTCCCGGTTAGAGGCGCTGCAGTGGCATCAGTTGATGCACTGAGCTACCGCTCTCCCGGTAGTTAGGTCAAGTTCAGCCACTGTCTGGATGAGAATTCTATCGACCGATTACTCTGATCGGTAGTTTTCCGTGGTTTCTCCGATCAACACCAGAGAAATGTCGGAGCAGAACCCTAGCAAACGGGCCTTCTCCTTTCCTTCAAATCTTTTCTTCCTCTTCTTTGTCCTATCCTCACCCCGGTGCTTTCATACACGTTAATTAGCAGGCACTACACTATCACATTTGTCGGGAGACAGGATTCCAGCGTAGAGCTTGTCCCGGCTAGGGCGGTGCCCCGCTGGTGGGGGATACCCGGTTGAGGGAAAACCTCGCAAACCGACGGTAGAACTGCTGGCCAGCTAAAAAGCCGAACTAACGGGACAACTTTCGAAAAATGTCACTGTCGGATGAGAACGTACATTTATACTCGGTTTAGGGTAGTTTCGATTCGTTTTATGTTCGCAAAAGTTGTTGCCAACCGTCACACAAATACCCTGAATATATTACCTTCAAGCGGTAGGGACATTTTTTAAAATTTAAGTTTGCAATGAAACAATGACTACTTCCGTAGATACATTCAAAGCCATCCAAGTGAAATTGTGTTAGTTTACGAGTGTTGCTAAAGATTTGCATTTTGCGTTTTGGTGCTCTTCGTTCTTTGCGTTTTATCGTTCAATTTATTTATTTAGTAGTACTAGGCGTTTTTGAGTTTTATTTCTTATTTTCCAATTGTTTTCTTTAGTATTTTATTTGTTGTTGTTAAGTGTCCCTTTAGTATTTTTTTTTAAATTAATTATATTGTATTTATTATTATTTTCTGAATTTATTTTAATTATAACTGGAAAATAATGGTAAGCTTAACAACATCTGGGTCTATACTTAATACTGAACCTTTGAAGATAACACGTTTTCAAAGACTGTCTCTGGTAACAATGGATAAGTTATTGAAAACTTACTTACACTAACGATGATTTTCATTATTTTTTTGAACTTACTTTTAAAAGCTAATGAATAATTGTAAAGTATATATAATTCATAATTTTTATTTATTTGCGTTGAATAAAACTTATTACTACCACTTCAAAACGTCAAGGAACTGTTGACACACATCTCAAAAGCATTAATAACATAGAAGTATGACCGCAGATAACTTTTGAGGTTGTATTTTTCATTTGCACTTGACACTTTTTAACACTTCTTAAGCTCGCAATAGTTGATAATGATAATTCTTAATTAACTTAATAATTATTCACAGAGTTAATATTCGTTTATAGATGAACATCTCTTTTTAAATCTACCGAAAAACGAAATATGTATTATTGAACAGTGGACAAGACTCGAGACCGCGCGAGGATTGCGAATGAGACAACAAACAAAACAAAAGCGAGAGACTTGATCAGAGTTATAGTTTCATAAGTTGGCTATTCCGACAGGAAATCTTTCAAGCTGCCATATTGCGAATTTAGTGCGGCCTGATACACGGCCTGGAGTCTAGGTCCGCGCCGGATCTCGCCAGCTGTCAGGGGAAGATCACCGCCACCTGACGACGAGAAACCATGAGCTACAATATCGGGACTAATAACCTTAGCGTCCGGACTCACAATCGGTCTTTTGCTTGTATCGGAAGAGATAGTATTTAAAAATAGAATGCATGCAAAGCAATGCGTTTGCAGCCTTCCCCATTTAGAAGACCACGAGCCGCAACTGGTGGTCAGGAAGAGTCCTCTCCGGGCCACTAAATGGTTTTATTGCCTTTCAATTTCTCGCTATGGAGTAGAGAAAAAGTTGCTGCTGAATGCTGCGCGAAAAAACGGTAAACGTTCGGCTGAAAACTCTTATTACAGAGACTTGGTAACGGAAAATTAATTAAATCCATTTGCTAAATTTAGAAAATAAACCCTCTAACACTTTGTGTAAACAGAATTCATGGTTTGTGAATCCTTGATACCGAAAAACCCAATGACGGCAAAACGTCTGTCTGTCCGTCTGTGAACAATGCTAGCGGCTAAACCGTTCAGCCGATTTTCTCCAAAATTGATATTCCCCAATCGATCTGGCTCATATCGCGGTCCCTTGAATATGAAACCGATATTTTAATTTTGGAGGGTAGGTTACATGAAGCACCTGGAACATTTTCAATATTTTGAAAAAAAAATGACGCCGATTTTGTTTAAATTTTGTTGCTGGATAGTGTGAAGGACGTGTTAAGAGAATGGTGCTGATCTCGTGTTCGTTGAAAACCCTGATTTTTTACAAAATTGCTAATTTGCAAAATTGCCAATTTTTTTCGACGTCATCCTACAGCTAAAATATTAATAATAGAGATTTTCCCCTAAAGAAATGTGTTCCTTAAAGATTGAATTTGAAATAAGTCACGTACATTTAGAGACTTTTTCGCGTAATTTTGCGTGAAAGTACGGGTCAGAAAGCAGGCGTTGTTTTAGCACCACTAGCCTTCAATACCAGGTTACTTGACACGGCCCTCCAGCACGTAGCCGCGTATTTTCTGCGCCTGTAATTTGAAGCTAGATTTTTCTATTTTTATTTATTTATTTATTTAACGTCAAAATAAACAGTTAAAAACTGCGTATGACGTGCTATGGGGAAAAGTGAATTGTGTGCACATTTTCAAAATTCTGTGATCTAAGTCATATACTACTTAAATTTTGAATTTTGAAAGGGAGAAAAACAAAACTCCCATGTAGTAAAATCTATTTTCAGGATAAACAAGCAATAAATTTTGAATTTTGAAAAGGGAGAAAAAGAAACAAAAAAACTCCCATGTAATAAAATCTATTTTCAAGGATAAATAAGCAATAAATTTTGAATTTTGAAAGGGAGAAAAAAAACAACAAAAAAACTCCCATGTAATAAAATCTATTTTCAGGGATAAATAAGCAATAAAATTTGGCTCTTATTAATTCCTGCCGCGACAACATGGAAACGATAATTTGAATAATTGTATTTCCCACTGAATTCTAGAAGACGTGCACAGAAAATGAAGTTACATTTATGTCCAGAAGCAAAACAAGGGGCCATCTCAGCATTTGCTCAATGGATCAGGGAAACTGGACGAAAAACCTGATCGAGATGGGGGTCATTGACCCGGAAGCTGTAGTACAATAGTTGTTACAGGTTGTTTATACTCATTTATACAGTCCAAATGCTAAATAATGCATTATGTATCATTGTTAAAATTAATGTTACTTTTCTTGTGATGCTCAGTATAGTCTCTAATTGTATAGAAACAGTAAGAGTATTGTACAGAAACAGTTTTAGTGCAATCTATTTCTGAATATTAGATCTTTAAATAATTTCATAATTTTTTCCGAAATAGAAGAAGTTATCACATATTTGAGAGGATGATTTTCTCCCCCATACGTCACATACAGTTTTTGACTAAATAAATAAATTTAATTGCATTGTATATAAGAGAAAACATGCAATTAATTTTTAATCTAGCAGTTTTAAAGGATATAACAACAATTTCTTTTGTTTTCAAACGTGATGAACGTACGGCATTAATCACAGTTTTTCCTACGTTAAAATGTGTCTTTATTCCTCCAAGGTTTAGTGGCACTTTTATCCCTCAGGAATTGAAGTAACAACCAATCGGGATAAAGGTAAACAAACCCACCAGCTCGACTCCCAGTATCATTACAGTCTGAGAAAGACGGAGAATTTTGATATATCCTAAATCTAATCGAATACATATAGGTAAGTTAAAATCTAACCTTCAATAGTAAATATTGAATGTCACTAGCTTCTGTAAAAAACCTGTAAAATTCAAACTTTACAAAAGTCTTAGTTTTTTCGGCTAGTAGTCTTTTTCATGTCTCTTCAAAAATACTAACAAAATCAATTAAAACCTGAAAAAACGTATCGTCAACACTTTTTCTAGAGAAATACGTACGTACCTACTTAGAGATATCAACATTTTCCTTGGCACGTAACGTAGCCATTGAAATATATCTCCAGTGTAGCCATTGAAATATACTTCTTCTGAAAGTTTTCTTACTTTCGTGTCATTTATCCTTTTGCAGAAACGTGCATACTCCTTTTCGAAGATATGCCTCAGTTTTTCAGAGAATAATTTTAACACATCACATTCCGCTTCTCTCAAATCATTAGACATTAGTAGATCTTCATCTTTAGAAATAAAGAAAAATATGAGTCGTTTGATTAAAAAATTCCTACATTCTTCCTTGCAGAACGCAAACCAGCTGAACAGATTCACCTGAAGGTGACTCCGAGAAGAATGCCCGCCGTCTAGTATACTGCTTCGTTTATCGTGAAATATTGAGAATATAAAGAAATATTGTTTGAAAATAATAGTACATTATGAAACGATGATGTAATGATGGGTATTAATACACGAGTGTGATATTACGATACGAGGGAGTATCGTAAACTTCACACGTGTATCAATACTCATTACACCGAGTTTCATACAGTACTTTTTCTTCGACTTGTGCTAATTTTTATAAGCTAAACTTTTACATGAATCGTTTCGTGGCAGTTGACATCCTGGATTCAGCCAAGGCCACCTAGCGGACAGCTCGCTACCCTGTCTCAGATGGCTTTGGTGTTCCAGTCAGCATGGAGAGAGTACAAAGTTGCAGTCATTTCGACTCACCGTTTTCCTTTTCTCTTATTTCTGGAGGTGCCAACTCCATCTTTGATTCACTAGACATTTGGCAGGTTTTTAAGGGTAACCATACGGCAGCCACATAAAACACAAAATCACTTGCATTCAGATCTTAACGTCAGTCAAATGTTTCCTCCGATAATTACCACTGCGCTATTTATTTATTTATTTATTTTACGAAAAAAAAGAAAAAACGCGTTAGGGTTATGGGAAAGTGAATTTGTGCATTTCAAAATTCTGTGACCCCTCACAAGTCATATACATTTAAATTTTAATTTTAAAAGGAAAAAAACTCCCATGTAGTAAAATTTTTTTCGGGGAAAATACAATAAATTTGAATTTTGGGGAGAAAAAAAAAAAAACCCCCGTGTAATAAAATCTATTTTAAAGGATGAAAAACAAAAACTTGGCTCTTATTATTCCAGCCGGACAACATGGAAACATAATTTGAATAATTGTTTTTCCCCACTAATTTAGAAGACGTCAGAAAATGAATTTAAATTTATTAAAGAAAACGGACCATCTCAGATTTGCTCAAGGGATCAGGAAACTGGACGAAAACCTGATCGGAGGGGAGTCTGAAAATAGGATAAAATGAAATTACGGTTCAATTTATTTTAAATAACATTGCACGAAAAAATGACTAAAATTTTAAAAAAAATTACAACACAAACTGAGTAGGGGGAAAAAAATTGTCCAAAAAGTCACACAAGAACGACGTTATTAAAAAGAAACTCGCTTTCGGGGGGAAAAAATTTGGGGCTAAAAAAAAAAGACGTTTTGACTCTATGATATTTCTGGGGGTGTTCTATTCCAATGCACTAGACGTTTTAAACTAAGGAATTGGCCTTTTTAAATAAAACGGTACCCAACATAACACAAAATCACTTACGTTCAGATCTTAAGATCAGTGAAATTTCCCTTTCCCAAAACATCAGACTAGTAAAAAAGTTCAAAGTGAAATAACTCCCAAATTTATTTTAAATAATATTCTAGAAAAAAGACAAAAATTAAAAAATTAAAAATGATTAGCAAAAATAATATTAATGCATTTTATGCCAATCGAACGAAACCCAAAAAGAAAAAATTTCAATGATTAATTATGTAAATACTTGGGTTTTTAAACTTCGTGATTGGTTAAAAACCTTTTCGTAATGAAATTTGTCTCGTAATGAGTATCATTATGCCACGGGTTGCGGCCATCAAATGACAGAATTATACAATGGGTGTAGAAACAGATTTGTATATGATAGTGGGTTTACCTGAACTTTATTTACTCCGGAGATTTATAGCCCTCTCGCTGCCGTGCTCGGAACCCAACTAATCTTCCAGGTGAATAAAGCTCCATTTGAACACTTTTTTGTATAACCAACTGTTGTTGTTATTGTTGTTATTATTATTATTATTATTATTATTATTATTATTTGACCCATTGGCACTTCGTATTCAGCACAGCCTTTCAGGTTTGCAGTTTGCGAAATGAATATTCTAAACTACTAATCTAGCTACTAATCTAAACTACTAATCCTTCATTGTTTTGACATTCAACCAAAACAATGGTGTCGACATTTTTATCCCTTTACTTTAAACAAAATACATTTAAAACTAACAAAATACTTGACTTTGGGGTATCGCCACAAGGAACCTCTTAATTAGATATATTTTTTAAAATACAACACAATGAATTTTAAATGACCATATTCAATCTACCCACGTTATAGAAAAAAATATCTACAAATTATGGAAGATGTAGAATATCTATACTGTGACGAGTTTTAATTCTGAGAAAGGGATATGAAATTTTGCCAAGATTAAATATTCTAGCACAAGGCCAGGGAAAGGGAATAGGGTAAAATCTTCATATCATTTAAAATCAATTTTTTAAAGGGTTTTAAAAGAAAATTTTTTTTAAATTTGGGAATTTTAATAAACTATTAATTTTTTTAGGCAAAAAACATTATTTTTGGTTTACGTTGTATACACAGAAAACATGAAAAAAAGCGTCAGTTTCCTCTGAATACGCGGAGCGGTTGAACGGTTTTGTGTCTTTAGTTAAGTATGTGTCGTCTTATGGAAGTTCTCCGTGAATGATGAGTTCGTGGAAGAGGCAACTCTTGACATTACGAGGATGTGCGGAAGCATTAGAGTGCAAAGGAAGAATTACAATTTACACAATTTGTTAATAAAGAAGAAACATATGTAGACGATTTTTCGAGGGAAAGAATCTATTGTCGACAAAAGGTTGCAAGGAAACTCTTCACTCTCCTTCCTGATTCCCTGAAAAGAATTCTGGATAACACATCTGAGTACAATGCGAAAAAGAAGAAACGAGGACAGAATATAACATCAAAATACATCGTGATGCACTTATACACACAACGAACGTGAATGATGTTTTACCTCACAGAATAATACTGAAATATAACATGCATTGACTACAGTTTGTGTTGATCTTGAAACACAAGAATTAATAAATAAGAAGGCAGAACAATCATCATTGTTAGATTCTTTTTCACCGAGATAATTTTAGAAAAATATACGTAAACTATTTAAAAAAATAGTGAATGTTGTATATACTAAAAAAGTGATTTAATCAAAATAATTATTTCAGACGAAATGCATTTATTTCGATTGATAATTTGAAAATCTGGTAATAAAGGAAATCTGTCTTTAATGGAAATTTTGATCGTTTCCGTACCCTTCCGTTATGAGCAGCTTTGACTGTATATGGCTAAATACATGCAGTATTATTTTCTTAATGTGTAAAACTTTCCTTGAATTGTATTGCAACTTATTCTCAGGTCCACCTCTGGCTTAAACGGTCTAGGAGTACTGGGTAGTATGGGAAGGCGAGTTAATTTGCGCTCTCTATACTTTTCGGTAAGTTTATCTCTTAAGAAGTTTAATCCTCATTCCATTAGTCGTAATCATTGAGAGGCCCCAAAGTAACTCTGGTTCATACGTTTCATCTGGCAGAATCTGATAATTCCAAATAACTTTACTGAGAGTGGTCTTCAGAGACAACATCGCAAATTTTCTTCCTGTAACAAGAAAACGACAAATGTATAATTTATTTAGCATCGCGTAAACAGCTTGTTTGTTCGCAACTTTTACAGATATTGTACATTATCAGATTACCGCATTAATGGTATTTTACGACGATTATAAGACGACGCTAGAAGTATCTTAACAACGTAATATGTTTTTTGATATCAAATCATTATTTTGGGAAGGCTCAATTTAATATGAAAGTAGAGCTAAATGGCATAAAAATGCAGATAGCTTTGCAAATATCGATTACGTTATTTTCCTCTTTTAATAAATGTAGAAAGAGATAATGTGAGAATGGAAATAATGATTGTAGCTGAAACCTTCTTTATATATCTACCGGTAAGTACATTTTACCTCCGCATTGTCAAAGTTCGTAAAAACGTTTTTGATATGTTAAATGTACCCATGTCCAACTAAAATCCATAGATTTTTACTCCTGGGCTAATTCCGTAATGCGCGAAAATATTATGTCCTGCAAGTTAATAATAATAATAATAATAATAATAATAATAATAATAATAATATCTTTATTAATGGCGAGGTTCAGGCCATAGGGCCTGCTCTTCCGCCTAAACACTGAGTTTACATTGAGGCAGAGTAGTAACATATAAGAGGGGAGGGAAATCTGTACATTTACGTCTGGGAGTGCAAAACTAGGGACCATCCCGGCGTACACCTTAAGCGATTGAGTAAACCCAGAAAACCTCAATCAGGATGGCGCCTTAGGGCCGAACAGCATTATGGTATAGAAATGGAAGAGAAGAGAAAAATGAGAGAAGGGAATCATAAATGAAAATTAAGTAGAAAATACGAACGAGAAAGAAGAAAGGAGAGATACTAAAGGGGTGACAAACTGTACATTTATGACTGGGAGTGCAAAGCAGCAAGCCATCACGGCGTACGCCTTAAGAAATTGAGTAAACCCAGAAAACCCTCAATCAGGATGGCGGCTTATGGCCGAACATTAACATACATGAATATGGAATGGATAGTAGTGAAGGTGAAGAGAAGAGACGTTTAGGGGAAAGGGTCGTAAAGACATAAATGGGGAAGTCTGTGAAGGGAAGGAAGAAAAAGCGAAGAAAAGGAGGAAGAAGAAGTAGGCGGAAAAGTAAAATTTTTCCAGAAGCAGTACAGAAATGTTACGTTTGGTATACATTAGCACTTTACATAAATATACTCGTATAAACATTTGTAACACCAGAGAAGCACAATAGACTCTAAGTTAATAGTACCAGTAATTTAAAATATAATATTGACAGTATTAATAAACAATATAGAAGTACAATAGGATATAAACCTCAATTGTAATTATTGTTAAGGCCAATATATTGTAGATATATTGCGATAACAATGATGACAGTACAAATATAGCTGTAGCTGATCACTTTTAAACATTTTATTTGAACAATTTCATTAGGATACACAGAAAATATGTGGTTGTTAATAATTTATATGGTGTGAGAGAGCATGAAAAATGAGAATAGAGTAATAAGGTATAGGGTGGAATTTTGAATTTAAAAAGTGAGGAAAGTGTGGCGTTTAGGGGTGCGGTGACCGGTGCTTGGTAGTGGAAAAGTCTGGAGGATGAAGAGGACATCGCCATTCTATACGTCGTTATACCTTTACCCAAGTATTTAATTCGTTTTTGAATTTATGAAAGTATTGAACGGAAATTCTTGGACTTTGAACACCAAGGTAGAACGGGTGTCATTTATATAAATGAGGGGCAGAGAAGAGGATTATTCACAGTGCTTTTCGAACTGATAATCATGCATCAGGATTTATTTGGGTTTAATTGTAGGCCTAAAACGCTGCCCATTTATGCGAGGCAGTAGATATAAAACAAATATTACATTATAATATCATTATTATTCACTACATACATTGTTTGAAATAATACAACCCATAAAATGCGAGATTAAATAGAATAATCCAACTTCATGACACCCGATCATTCAGAATTCGGAATTTAGAGGTGTATGCCGTGGTGGACAGCAGAAGCGCGATCTGGTATCCTCTGACCACAACATTGCGAATAGTTTCCAGGGCAGATGGCTATTCCGGGTCAGTCCTAGGAGGGGGATAACGTCACCGCTCCCCTAACGTGAAAAGGCTGCCACATAAATATTGCGAACAGACCAGAAGCTCATTCTTCTTGTTCGAGTCGCCGCATATTGTTGATTTTCCTGGTTCGCGTCGCCGCCGTGTGAGTAGTTGGTCGTTAAGAGGTGCCTATAATAGTACGAGACATCGTAAACGGTATATAAGCCACCATTTTTAATAGAACTGTGACTAAGTGGAAAGTACTAAGAGTTTAGTTGAGCCTGTGTAAATTCGAATAGTATTTCTAAGCTGCTTAAGTGACTGGTACATAAAACGCAAAAATTTGCATTTTTGAAACGGCGAGACAGAACTTTGAGATCGTCAGGGAAGTTGTGAAGCGAACGAGTGTTATAGGCAACGCCAGAAGAGTTAAAACGCAACAAATTATTTTCAGAGTGCAAAGAACTTCACGCACACAGGCGTTAAACATAACGAATGGAGAAGGGAAAGGAAGAAGACGGGAGTGAGCGGGCGTCGAAGACGGGAGACGAAGGAACAAAGAAGCAGACGAAAGACAGGAGTGGGTAGAATAATATTAGTAAATAATTTTTAATTCAAAGAGGGTAACTATTTAGAGAAAATGCAAACTTAGAGAGCGTTCCTGTCAAGAAAATTTTGTGTAAATGCATATTTCTTTTGTTTGATGAGTCAAAATTGTATTCTGAGTATATATTTCAATACATAAGTAAAATGTATTTGATGACGGGCTCGCTCGTGGCACATAGCGAAGTCGCTTGCCTTTCACCACTGAGATCAGGGTTTAATTCCCGTCGAATCTCATGTGAAATTTGTTCTAACAAAACGAGTTTGGTTTGGCCAAGGGCTAGTCCAACCCCCGTGAAGTGCATCCAAACCCTACCTCTATTCCTCTTATTCCTTCCCACCAACTGCTGGGTAGTGACGCAGGAGCGCGTAGCAGGAGGCGCGTATGCGGAGATGCTACCTGGCGGTCCTCTTGACAACTGACTGCGACGACGACATGACTTAAAAAGGTAATGGAGGATTACTCCCGCGCAAATTAATACAGAATTACTTCCCAGCGCAAAGCGTTCAACGCCTCTTAAGGGGTTTGAAGACGCGTTGCGTCAATTTGTAGAAGCAACCAATTTTTTAAAAATTTAAAAAAATAATAAAAAAATGTGTGTGTTTGCAGATCGGTCCTCACACCCGAAAGATCCTGCTGCTCTGAGGTAAATACAAAGCTCTTCGTGAGCATTTGTCTGCAACTCCTGATTAGATGCCTGCTCCTTATTAGAGAGCACGTCGGCCCTACGAACTACGTGTTGAATTCGCGGCTCGAGAAATTACTCCGTTAGACACGGGTTGCCGCAGGGGTTCCACCACACAGGTGCAAGCGGGCCGACTGCGGAACTCGTGAAACTCAAAAGTACGTAGGTAGTACAGAAGGTAGTAAGTAGTAAGAAACAGTAAATAGTACAATATCAGGTGTTTCAAATTGGTTCCGAAATAACAAATTAATAGTAAACGAAAAGAAAACGGTTTTAATGCAGTTTTCCATTTCAAATAAACAATTTTGTGCCCCATTGAAAATGAACAGTGTACCATTGACTGATGTTAAGGCAACAAAATTTTTAGGTCTCTCAATTCAGTCAAACCTTAAATGGAACGTCCATTTAAATGAATTCGAACACAAAATTAAGTTCATTATGCTACGCGTTCAGAATTCTTGCAAATTCAGTCAGCCTTCATACTGCTCGTTGTGCATATTTCGCGAATATTCATTCCCGCCTGAGATATGGCACAATATTCTGGGGAAATACATCTTATAGCTCCCAGACTTTAGATTACAAAAAAGAATTGTACGTATAATAACCAATTCCCACCCACGTGATTCACGTGCTTCCTCTCTTCATTAATCTAGAATTCTACCATAACTGTGTCTTTTATTTACGAATCAGTGATTTGTAAAAAATGACTTGCTCAAGGGGGCGGGAATATATTTTCAGAAATGCTGAAGTTCATTACTATAACACTCGACGTAGAAATCATATTCATCTGGCGACAGTATTCACAGCTCATTACAAAATTCACATACAATAAATGTACATTATTTCCATACCTTGCCAGATGACATTAAACGATTAAATCTACAGAAAAGTTTAAATCCCATAAGGAAATCGTTTGCTGCATAACTGCTTCATACACCAGAGACTATACTGAGCATCACAAGAAAAGTAACATTAATTTTAATTACGATATATAATGCATTATTTTAACATTTGAACTGTATAAATGAGTATAAATAACCTTGTAAAAATTATTGTATTCACAGCTTCGGGTCAATGACCCCCATCTCGATCAGGTTTTTCGTCCAGTTTCCCTGATCCATTAAGCAAATGCTGAGATGGCCCCTTGTTTTGCTTCTGGACGTAAATGTAACTTCATTATCTGTGCACGTCTTCTAGAATTCAGTGGGAAATATAATTATTCAAATTATCGTTTCCATGTTGTCGCGGCAGGAAGTAATAAGAGCCAAAATTTATTGCTTATTTATCCTTGAAAATAGATTTTATTACATGAGTTTTTTACTGTTTTTTCCTTTCAAAATTCAAAAATTATTGCTTATTTATCCTGAAAAATAGATTTTACTACATGGGGAGTCTTTTTTTTTCCCTTTCAAAATTCAAAATTTAAGTAGTATATGACTTAGTGTAGGGATCACAGAATTTTGAAAATGTGCACACAATTCACTTTTCCCCATAGCACGTCATACGCAGTTTTTAACTTTTTTTTTTTTTGACGTAAAAATAAATTTAAAAAATAGGTGAATTTTTGTCCGCAAGAAGGGGCAATGAGCGGAGACAGGGATTTACGAATCCCCTTTGAAAAACAAAGAGGATCGACGCAACATAGCTAGAAAAGAAGGTCACCGAAGGACAGACGCTTCGTTTTGTTAAGTCAACCCATTCTAGGATATTTTGATTTTTCAGGGTATTTTGAAGAAGCCTCAAAAATATTTTCAATTTTTTTTCTTCAAAAATTGCTCCAAATTTTTTGATTTGTCTCGGCCTTAAATAGCACAAATAACGCTTTGCGGCAGGTCTCAACTTCCTTCAAATCCCTGATTTTTCGAAAATGCAAAATGACAATAGCCTTTCGACAACAATAATATTGAAGATAGAAGTGTTTTCTTTTATGAAATCTTTTCTATAAAGCCTTCTTAGTTTTAAGTAATGTTTCATACAATATTTCGCAAACAATATTTATTTTCAAAATTAACATGACATTACTTCTAGAGCTGTTTTTGATGAACACATTTCTTTTTAAAAAATATTTTTATAATCGTAGTTAGAAAGACGCAACAACATTTTGAATTCTTAAAAAAATTATGTATAAACGAACATTACACCTTGATTCCATTAAGTATAAAATCTCTAACCTCAATATTATAGTTGCAGTAAGACACCCAAAAAATTTCACTCTTGCAATTTAAAAAAAAATCTGGGATATCGACAAACATGACACCTGCGCCATTTTCTTAGCCGTTATTTATGCTATCTGAGGACAAAGTTTGATGAAATGTGGTACCATTTTGAGAAACTTTCGAAAATGATTTTCAGGCTTCATATAAAATATCATCGAAAATCAAAATATGTGTGAAACTCCCAAAGCCTTGAGTTCAATCAGATCGATTGCGGAACACCAATTTTGAAGAAAATCGGCTGAACGGTTTAGGCGATAGCGTTGATCACAGACAGAGAGACACACAGGACACGCGTTTAGCCGTCAATCAATTTTTTGGTATAAAAACCACAAATTATGGATTCTGGCTACACCACATGTTATAGGCGTTTTTTTTCTACTTTTAGCAATTGGATTTATCCATTTTTTCTATTCCAGGACCCGTGAATAAGGAATTTTCTGTCGAAACGTCGCCCCCTTTTTTCCCGCAGCATTACCTAACCTTCTCTTTTTACGAAGTTCCTTCGTATGAGCGAAAGCGTTAAAAGAAGAAAATATTTTTTTCTCCCCCTCATCTCATTCCACTCGTAAGTTGTATCTACTATGAACGACACATTCTAAGTCTAATCAAATCAAGATTCACCATTAGACCTCTAAACCAGTATTTCAGCGTAGTATCTCCTTTTTCCTTCCTACTGCTCGACAGGTCATACTACTCAATTTATTCCCAAAACTCAAAATTAAAATTCAATATTATCTAAAATAAAAGATTTAATCAAATGGACCAAAGTAATTCAATTTCAATTTTTCAACGAATTTTCAAAACAAAAAATGATAGCACGTAAAAATGAAAATTCTGGAAAGTCTTCAGGTAAAACGAGAGAAAATCGTTTTTAAAAAGGTCCAGTTTGAATATTTCTAATTGGGCTCTCATATGCAAAACATCCAGCCCGAATCCAAATGAGTCTATACTTTCCTTAAGTTTATGGAAGTGCGAAATCTACACGAATGGCACGACTAAACGTAATATTTGTCATCGATTTTATTAATAATTGCTAGAGGAGACCATACAAAGTCTGCGTATTCACCTCGCTACCGTACACAGCTACAAAAACCTTTCATTTACTTTAGCAATACATGGAGCTATAAATTTGGGTGATTACATTGCTTTGAGACAAATCACGCCCTTTCTGATATACTGATACTCTTTTTCTTTATTTTTTTTTCCCTTGCCCAAATTTAGTAAAGAAATGACGCCCATTAATAATCTGAAGCAAAATTACATTTTTGGGGCAAATTTTCATGATTTGCATGAATAGGACTCCCACCCTTCTTCAAATAAATATCCTGATGAGAAGTTTATCCTGTCAGCAATGCTAGTACATTCACAACTTCACCTATTATGGTAACACTATCCAGTATGTACGTTATTATAGAAAGTACTACTATGACATTGACTAGCACCCTGGATCAGACGTGCTCCAATCCTTTCATCAACATTGTCAGCAGATTATTTGTTTATTATGGAATCTTGAAAAAATTCCTTTTATTTTCACAAACATGTCATCTTCTGACAAAACATTGTGGCATTTACATCTGTTCGTTTGATGAAGGTGATATTATAGCGCCACGACTAATGTAACAATTACGACTAATGCAAGGCACATGAGCAATGTTACGGCAGCTATAAAACTCAGAAAGCATTTACAAGGTCCTTATACATGGACAAACCAAAAACTTTAACTTTAAAATCATAGTTTGTTAAAACAAAAATATAAATAAGCATTCGCTTATTCTATAAAAATAGCTTAAGCTGGCAATATAATGTGCAGGAGAAAGAGTAATCCTCCATACAAGAGGTAATTTCAATCCAGCTCAGGACCGACTTCCGCATTTCAGTCTTGAAAGTGTGTATATAGCTTTTTATAAGAGATGTATCTCTCTAATAGTAAAGGTTAAAACTAGTGCTAAGTGCTAACAGCACATATTTTTTCACGTTATTTCTAATGTTCGCAATTTTCGAAAAATCAGAGAGATCAATAAAAATGAAGACTTGCGATATTTTTAAGTTTCCTCTATTCGAGGAAACAATTTAAAAAAATACAAACAGTTTCTGTCAAAAAATTCTTAAATTGTGTTTACTTTAAGAAGAAATGCACAAAACTATTGATGTTTTTAGCAAAATTCACTTGATCTGATTTAAATAATTTGTACATACCAAGGCAAGCACGACTTCCTGCAGCAAACGGAAGGAAGGCATATGGGTGTCGTTCGGCTGAGTTCTCAGGAGAAAATCTTTCTGGGTCAAACACGTGAGGATCAGGGTACAATTTAGGGTCCATATGCACAGTCCTCGGAGATATGAGCACAGTTGCACCTGCAGGAACAACTAGATCGGCTGCAAAGAAAAGAAACATTGACCCGTAAGTTGATAAGATACGTTACACAGGTAAGTCCGTTTTCATGAATAATGCCTTTGAAAAACAAAAATCAAATTCACTGTAACTTACAATGCGTATGTAATAAATAATGTATATTTAATTCATAATGTTGGCAGATATCCTAAACCTTAAACAAACATTCATTCAATTTACGAATTTGTCGTTTTCTCACCTTATTTATTGAAAGAGTGTAAATCTGGGAATTCCTTGACCTATAATGGCTTATTTACTACTCAATAAACAAACACAAAACAATGCGTATTTATTGGTTCCTAATGCATCAAGTACAAGTACAAGATAATTATTCCGGTAAGTGTAGTGTACGTTATTACTCGAAAGGTATAGGAGTCCCCCCCCGCGCTGGAAAATGAGATCCACTGCCTATGGCGTGGCCTAGGTTAAGAATTAAGTACGGTCTGTTATGGCATCTGTGACACTTTGCCATGTGTAGCACTTTGCCAAATGTAGCACCTTCCTGCTGTTAAGCGCTCCTTGATGTTTACGTATCCCGCACAGGGGCGGAGCGCCAGATTAGCGCTAAATCTTTGTCTCTAACCTCACCAATTTTATTAAAGCGCATTTTCTTTTCTTTCCTCAAATCTGAAACTGTTCATACGAGACTTCGACACACACGGAACATTACTGTAAAGCAAGGAAAATAAGAAATCGCAAAGAAATATGAATTTTAACGTGCGTCGTTATTTCAGTACAATATCTAAAATTCAACTCAACTACATGCAGTTGCAAAAAGAACAAATTTTTGTTCCATTATTATCAATAGAGAAATAATACGTTTTGGCAAACTATTTAATATTCCTTTGACGACAAAATAAGTCGGCTCTACGGAATACAGCTGATCTAATTCCCGAAAAACCAGGCTGCCTTGCGCCGGGAGAGCGCATTGTAAGCTACTTTAGTGCAGAAAAAAAATTAAACTAAAAAAAGTAAATTAATAAGTTTACCAGAAAATTAATCATTTCTTTAGCTAAATATCGGCTTCCGGGATTTTCACCTTGAAGTATTTTCACCCACAGGAATCGGACCATTCAAGCACTACGCTTCCTAATGCTCTCCAAGCGGATGATTTTGATTTGATTTGATTTTTTCGTGTTTCCGGGCGCGTCAACTGCTTTGGTCATTAGTCCCGTTAGTGTAGTGCATGTTTTTTTCTCGAGATAGCGGTGATCTTCCCCCGCCGGATGGCGAGATCCGGCGCCGACCTACCGTCGGCTAGTGGGGTTTCCCCCTAAACAGAACTCTCCCACCAGCGGGGCACCGCGGCCCGTGGCCCGTTTGATAGGGTACTGCTCCGGCATTCGCCTGGTGTTGACTGGAGAAACCACGGAAAACTACCGATCAGAGCAGCCGGCCGCTAGAATTCTCCTCCAGACAGCGACTGAATTCGACTTAGCTGAAAAGCTAGTGTCGAAAATCCTGCCGCCGTCAGGACTCGAACCTAGGATCTCCCGGTCAGAGGCGCTGCAGCGACATCAGCTGATACACTGAGCTACCGCTACCGGTATATTGTAAAATGTTTCGAATGGAAATCGTGGTCGGTCAACGAGAAACGAAGGACAATTATGTCAAACTAAGAGTTATTTTTGTGGATACTACGGTTTCTGAAAATGAGTGGTTGAATCAGGCGGACGAGTTTGTTACAGAATATTTTCTTCAACTGTTTAAACAATGTCTTGAAGCAAGATTCGTATAAAATCTTAGCGTAGTTTACATACTCACAGGAAACAAGAGGAGTGTCAACACCGGCTTCTTTCATGAAAAAGAAGACAGGAGGGTGCAATCGAAGGGTCTCCTTTATAATCATCTCCACGTACTGCATGCGATACAATGTATCCAAAGTCACTTCCCTAGAACCAGCAGCATCGTATATATCCTGAAGCTCTCTCAGGGCCTTTTCCTGAAAAATAAGAATGTAAACTGAGGAAAGAATATCCTTAAAAGTTTATATTACACATTAAACGTTAAATGTTGAAAAGGACTGATGTGCGTCCTTTCGGCTGTGTACCCGTCACTCATACTTAAACCGGTAGCGGTAGCTCAGTGCATCAACTGATGTCACTGCAGCGCCTCTGACCGGGAGGTCCGAGGTTCGAGTCTTGACGGCGGCAGGATTTTCGACACTAGCTTTTCAGCTATGAGGAGAATTCCCTTGTCCTATCCTCTCCCCCCCACACACACACACAAACATGCACTACCCTACCACCTAGACCGGTCGGGAGCTTAGAGCTTGTCGCGGCTGGGGCGGTGTCCCGCTGGTGGGAGAGTCCTGGTCCTGGGGAAACCCCAGTAGCCGGCGGTATGTCGGTGCCGAATCTCGCCATCCAGCGGGGGAAGATCACCGCTATCGCCCGAGAAAAGAACATGCACTACACTAACGGGACTAATGACCGAAGCAGTTGACGCGCCCGGAAACACGAAAAAATCAATCAATCACTCATACTTAACCACCCTTCCGGCGCACCATTCCAGACAAACGTGTTAACATACGTACGTTGTGTCTCAGTCTCTTGGTAGGAAACTTATTTTTTGCAGATCCATTCTCAATATTGGAAGAAACTTCTAAAAAACGTGTTTTGCAGTTTTAGGTTTCTCAAATATGTTTTAGGGGACTTACGTTTCCTACTAGTGTGATCAATAGCTCTTTCGATTCCCCTACAAGACGAACCGATTGACACAATTCTTTTTCGGATCCCTGTGGGATACTCTGAGAGAATTCCAGACGAAACATGTGTTTTTGATTTTTTTTGGTGTGGAGTATGGTTTTGTGTGACTTTCATATTGCCATAGGATTGTGTAAAGTGTGTTGTCAGGGAAGGCAAACAAGAGAGAGATGTCTGATGTGTGAATAAAATGATATAAAAGAAGGCGTTTAAAATTGTATGATATCAGTAAATATGAGACAGTAAAACAGGACTTTATTCATCGATAGAGGATTTGCTCTAAGAAGGGACCAGTTTGACCGGTCGGGAAACAAATAACCGTCATTCAAGCCTATGACATTGCAAGAGATAGTGATGAATCCATTTACAAATGAGATTACTGTAAACGAATGCACTGACAAAATGAACCCATGGTCATAATCTTCAGATAAGTTGTCCACAGTGGCCAAGCAGCAGCTGTCAAGTATATAGCTTCTTATAGTAATCTCTCTATACCAAAAGTAAGTAGCATTCTGCCTGGTCAAAAGACACGTATACAATAGATATACAGTTTCAATGTAACTTGTAAATTGTGAAACAGTGTGAATTATCTTTTCCGGCATTTACCTGAATTGTTACGATTTAATTCATCCCACTCACAAAGTTAAATTTTGTAATGAAACAAAAATTAGTAATTTTCATTAACAATTTTTCATGTAACTTCCGATTCCTGAAAAGAGACGGGCCAGGACACTAAGATGTTCAAATTAGAAGCTTGCTTACAAATATTGTTTTTATTTTCAAACGGTATTAATATGCGGCTTTAATCACACTTTTTCTTATGATAAAATGTGTCGCTATTCCTCACGGATTGAAGCGGTACTTAACCCTCCAGATATTTAAACTCTTTTATATAAATAACAATATTCTTAGATTAAAACAGAGGTCACCTCTCGGATGTTTCATAACTCGAGAAAAATGCCTGGTCCTGATGTATCAATTACGAATGAAAGCTTGGCATGTGCCATTCATACGATTGGTGGATATCAATAATATCCACAGTCTAATGTATGCATAAACTAGAACCAGGGTAAGAGGATTTGTCTGTCAAATTCGATAATTATAAGAAACAGTCTAGTACTGATTTAGGCATGAATTCAGTATATACCATTCTAAAAAAATTGGAGATGATACACTCTTTCATACAATTTGACAAATCTTCAGAATTTAATCTATCAGTGAATACAGAAAAAATGCTGAACTAAAATCACAATACACACGAGGAAAACAATACCATAGGTACAGAATCTAAAATGAACAACCCCCCAAAAAGAATCCTTAATGGTAGAAGTATATTAATTTGTACACAAAAGATATGAGGCTATGAGCGACAGAGTGGACTAACTCAGTTTGGAGGAAATGGGAGAAAATGGGTTTGAATACTTCACGAAACTTTTGTTACATATAATTATTTCATTTAGGGATATTGCTATCTCAAGTCACTGTGGCGTGCCAGAAGGTGACTGAATGAATGAAGAAGATTATGAATGAATAAAAGAGCCACCACGTAATGTGTAAGAACTAAAATGTACTCTTTAATCAATGTCTGTTTTAGAAATGTAATGTTTAATGTGGATTAGTCCGCTTTATTACTTTATCGTATACGTACGTATATACGGAGTCAATATACGTAGTATAGAGAAAGTTGTGTAATGCTGCGCGCAAAAATGGCGCATTTTCGAAGGAAAAAAATCATTGACGGATCTGGTGGCGAAAAAGTGCATTAAATAAGGTGCTAAATTAAGAGTAACAAAATCCTCTAACAAGTGGTGCAGCCACAATCCCTGTTTTGAGGATCCTCGATGCCAAAAAACAAATTGGAAGCAAAATGTTCGTCCGTCCGTCCGTCCGTCTCTCCGTCCGTCCGTCCGTCCGTGAGTGAACACTACTAGCGCCCAGACCACACGTACGATCTTTTTCAAATTGAAGAAACCTATGTTAATCTGGCTGTAGTTCAAGGTTTGAAATTTTGAGAAACCTTCTTTAAAATTTCGGGGTAATTTACAGTAAGTCCACCGGACATTTTAATTTTTTTCTCAAAAAGGTTCCAAATTTTGTCTTTAAATTTCTTGAAAGAATAGAGTAAAATACATTTATTAAGGTGGCATAGGTCTGATTTTTGCCATGAACTCTGAATTTTATAAAATTGCAAAAGTTTGAATTTTTTCGGCGTCTTTCTACAACTACAAAATCGAAGACAGATTTTTACTTCAAGTGAAATTTGTTTTGCATAAAGAGTTCTTTCAATAAGGTCGTGTACATTCTTTCGGAAATGTTGGTAGTTTTCGTGCAATAGTGCATTCCATATTTACAATTTGAAAAAATTACAAAAACAAGATTTTCTCAACCATGGTATGAAATAAACGCCATATTGCTCTATTGTTTTTTCAAAAATTTTAAATATGAGATTTTTTGACTTGTCTGTCACGTCGGTATTATTTACATTAGAGACAATTTCTTCACATTTTTATATTTATGAGTACATGTGCTTTAAATAATGTCAAATAAAGTTTCTCGAAAACTCAACCGTTCTCTGTACAAATGAGCTCAAAATTCCTCATTTTCGGAAACGCTCAAACGCCATTTTCTCAAAAATAGCTCCAAACTTTTTCTTCACTTTTTTCTGATACTGCTATGTGCGCTATTTATATGACATAAAGCTTATTTTGGTATATTCATTTGTTTTTCAAAAATTTAAGTAATGTTTCAGTTGTACTATTAAGAACGCAAAAAGTTGAGATAATGTCAAAAAAATTAACTCTGTCGCAACGATAGATGGCCTGTGAATGGAGCAAAACCTTACAGCCAGACCACACCAAGGAAATTAGAAAACTATACTACGAGAAAATCTATAACATTCTGTAGCACCTCTAGTTTTTTTTAGGATTTTGTTTTTATTTTGGTGCAATAAAACACACTAGATATTTATTACATTTATTGTAAACAAAAGTTGTGAACATAATAACAGAATGTACAGTTCAATCACATTGAACTCTATAACTAATTTTTAAACAAGTGCCTCTTCCAGTAAGTCGTCGGTTAGTAGCTCACCACCGAGGGCCTGTACCGATAATCGAATGTTGTTGTATAAATCATGACATACTGGGGGAATAAAGGACAGTTGTTACCTAAGTTCCTATTCTGGCTTCTCTGGTGTTATTCTCAGTTATATGTGTGGCGGTGCGTTTTCAATTGCAAGTGATTTTCTTTCACTACGTCACGTGTCTCGATATTAGCCATTTCATGATTTGAATATTTATATTGAATTTAGTAAAATGTTCTTTTATAAATTGTAGCCATTTGATTTTCTACCACTTCACTTTAGTTTTCGATTCAGACTATTTCCTGTTTGTAATGTTTCGCTCATGTTCCTTGGTAGCCGGATGGGGTTATTTGAACGATTGAGAACAGATTTTTCTTTATAGCACTACTATTACTATTTACTTCTTTGTAAATGTTGAATTCACAAACTTCTAACTGCCGATAAATCGATCCATATCTGCATTGCGAGAAGTTATGCACGCTTTATATGCCCTCCACTGACAGTGCTGCCATCTGTTGTCTGTGAGGGGGTTATGGCACCGTGGGGTTATTGGTCAGTGAGGGGTTATTCCAAAATGGTAGTTTCCACCTGTTTTTAACCACCACCTTTTTGGTTGTTTTGAATAAATTAACTTGTTTTTTGGTTTAAAGTTGAGATCTCAGAATTCATGCACAATCCACGGAAGACACATCGTCGTACGCGCCACACAGTTTGACAAAACATATTAATTAAAAATACTGTTACTAACGGTCTGCTTTCGGATGAATGATATTGTTAAATCTAAAAAGTAACTTACCTGAACTAGTGGGTTTTTGGCTAAAAAGTAAAGTGCGAACTGTAGAGTGATGGAGGATGTATCAATACCCTGAAAAAAAAAAAGAAACACTAAAATTTAAAAACAATCGATTAATTCGTATTCTTTTTGTAATAGTCCACATTGTATTAGAGAATTTTACAGGTAATATTGTTGCAAATGGGCATCTTTCATAAAATTGGCAAGAAGAATACAATACCACACTTGTAGGAATGCTGCTGTTATTTACATTATTCATGGATCCATTAATGGACGTCACCTTTGTCAACATGAATTTATTGTGAAGTCGGCTTTCGACGGCTTTGCCTACATCATCAAACATTGGGTGTCGAATCTACATTCTATTGCCAGAATTATTCAATAAAGTCGTTAGAAGCCGGCTTTCAAAATAAATTTAGTGGATGCACGTTCCATTTCTTATATCAAAAGCAGAAATGACCGAGGACTATAATAGTTTAAAAGAAGGAAGGCTACCCAATTAATGAAACCCTTTATTTGGAGCAATAACAAATACAATAGGAAATGTCAAAATGCAGGGAATTTGGGACAAAACTTGTAGTTTCAAAATAAGCGTTGTAAGAGATTGGGTTAGTCAACACATGTTGTAGAGAATTAGTTCATCTGAAATTATTCGTAATATGAGCATTTTGATAATTCTCTGAGCATACATGTAGAAAAGGCCCATCTAAAAAGATTTCGCGGTAAGTTCCTTTCAGATTTCGCGGGAAGAGTGTTAAATTGACCGAATATTCCCTAAATTTCTTGATGACGGCCATTCGTTAATTGAAAATAAAAAATTAAGACACCAGTTTTGAATTGATTTCATTACATTTTTTTGCCGATGGAAAAGAACATCTGGCGTGATGTTAAACATATTGTGACATACCAATATGTCACTGAATATTGTACAATATTTATTATAAATGGAGTCAATTAAAGGGGATAAATTATGTGAATATGCTAGCATAGCAACGGTAAGCGAGCCATCGTCAAGGTCAACATATTCATGCAGTGACAATCGCGGACGGCTGTTAGTTTATTCTATAGAATCTGTGGGAATTGGCCGAAAAAGCAGTCACAGTCAGGAAGACGGCTAGTTCGTTTTGCAAGAAATTTAGAGATTGGCTGTGGTACGAAAGTACATCAAATGTTATCTGCAACAAACAATCGAAAAAATGGACCGGAGTTTGCAGGGAAGCTGAAAGAATACGAGAGACATCTATTCTGGATCGATGCCGTGCTCTTGAACGGATCGTGCTCCAATTAATGCTAGGAGTTTTTTTTCTTTGGGACTTAGCATCTACTAGGGAACGGATTTTGAGAGAACATCAAAATTTGAATACTAAGTGACAGTGGAGCTTAAAGATTTCAAGTGAACGAGTTGAGGGACATTGAGGGCTTGGGCGAAGTTGTCAGTGATTGAACTGGAATGCTAGTAACAAATAGTTTATTGATCTGATCAACACGCGATTGAAGCAGAAGCCTGATAGTGCAGAGAAGATGGTGTCTGACCTGAGGATGCTGATAGTAGATGATCTAAAGGCATAAGATACTTATAAACAATAAGAAAAGTTTAATTTATATTGGATAAAGTTATACAATACTTAAATTGTTTAATAAATTTCCATGTTTTTGTGAAAATGAATACGATTTTCATTGAGCCAATTCTAGCAATGAAGTAGCAAGATAGAAATATATTTGCTTTCAGGTTCCCTCGACCAATTGTATAGATGGCAGATCGATAATTATTCATTAGCATACAATGGTGTGATTATTTCTATATAAACCCATTGACCCAGGTAGCCGGAAACTAATTTATTACAGAGTTGAAGGTTGACGTGTATAATAGTCTCAGCGTAATCTTTTCCTGGCGCCCATTTATACAAATTCGGAACTGATTACATTGGTATAGATGGTCATGAATTATTTCAAAATGGGGTTTAACCAGCGGTTACAATGGAGGTTAATTAGAAGAGAGATTATTTATTGCAACAACCCTCTCCTGCTAGGGATAGAACACCTTTCAATATCGTTATTTAAAAATTGATTCATCGAGACTTAATTTCCTGCATTGAATCATTTTTGGTAGCCCATGCATTTTCTGGTATTTCAGACTTTTTGGCAAAGAACTTACTGCCATTAAAAATGTCAGAATTTCATCCACTACGCTCTGATTAGAAATAGAACGTCCACTTTCCCGTAGCAGAGCATCTATGAATATATTGAGCTTCTTTTTGTTTCGACCTGCACCGGCATCGCTGGCAGCATCATTTACATCTTCCGGCGTGTTCTCCTCCTCGAAATTCTCGTTCTTCCATTGTCTCTCAGCTCTTGCACGGAGTAACTCCTTCCGCTGCTTAACGAACTGAAAAAAATACGCTTGAAGAAATGTGATGTGATGGTCTTGTATGTTAGGTAATAAAACCTGAACAATGTACTGAAATATTTATTCATATATGAAATAATCATCCGATAATGCTTTTGTTTTAATAATAGAAAATATTTTACAACGGGAGAAGACCAAGAATTCTGTTGGTTGATATTTTGTCCGTTTATATTTATTGGAGGGCAATTCATTCTGAGAGGGGTAAAAGCGATGTTTTTCTTTTCTTACATTTAAAACCATTTAATTAGACAATCGTCGATTTTTCTCTAGTGGAATTTAAAGGTTCTTCGACGCAATTTGAGGATCTCATTCTGAAAAATAAACGCAGCAGATGTCGATCTTTGTAGTGTAATTTTCATCAGACATTTGTCATCGTAAACGGAAAAGTTTATTAATAACTTTGATTGAGTTCCCACAAGGAAGTATTTCTTAATTGGAAGAATGCCTATGCGGTTCAAAGAGGTGTGTTTTAAAATGGTTGTGTTTTTAATGAATTTATTTCACTCCATACCTATAAAATACTGGATGATATTAGATAGAATATTTACCGTATCTAGATAAATGCGACCAGATTTTAGATATTCTAACGCTGTGCGTCCTGCAGAAGATATATTATAAATTGTATTAATATACAACCATGGATATCTTACGCGATGTGAGAGACCTCTCTGCGCTCTGTAAAATAAATATCCAGGATTAGTGTGCATTTTTACACTACACATTCACGCTTTTTACACTTCAATGCGTGCACGAAGACATAGGTGAACTCAGATGTGCTCAGGAAGGAGATGCTGGGAAAGATGTGTATTTTTCTCGTATATGTAATATAATTTTTCTCAAAATTATATTAATGAAATCTGCAAACGATTAGAAGGCTTATAAGATTTAAAATTGAAATTAATAATGTTCTATGTACCGCTAGCACACTCATTTTTCTGACCATTGCTCAGAGACTAATCATATGCAATTATAGGAATTGTGATTTGTACCACTGTGACAGATCAGTAACAAGTATAGACACATTTGAAGCCTTGATAGTAATATCGAAAAAGAGTAGTTTTTCATTGGCAACTATTTGAAGTTACAATTCTCTATTGTCATTCTCCATGTTATTGCGGCAGGAAATATTATTCCTTCATGAAGGCCATGATGAGGGTTAAGAGCGGAACTTTATAGTTGATTTACCCTTGAAAATAGATTTTATTACAATGGAGCGAAAAATTGAAAGAATCATTCCGAACATGGCACGTGCCGAGGACCTGTGACCACTCGGGCGTAGCGGGAGGCCGCACCCGTCATCTGGTCAGCATCGCCATCTCATCTCCCGAAGCATCACTAGGCGTGTCCACCTGGGCGCAAATCCTACGGATGAGCAATTCTCAACAGCAAGGTAACCATAACTCTCTCTCCCTCCCTCCCTCTCTCTCTCTCTCCTCCTCCCTCCCTCTCTCCCACCCTGGGCGCAAATCCTACGGATGAGCAATTCTCAACAGCAAGGTAACCATAACTCTCTCTCTCTCTCCCCCTCTCTCACTCCCTCCCTCTCTCCCACCCTGGGCGCAAATCCTACGGATGAGTAATTCTCAACAGCAAGGTAACCATAACTCTCTCTCCCTCCCCTCTCCCCCTCCTCCCCCCCCTCTCCCCCCCCACTCCATGCAAATCCCACGGATGAGCAATTCTCAACAGCAAGGTAACCATAATCCCTCTCTCTCTCTCCTCTCTCCTCCCTCTCACTCCCCTCCCTCTCTCTCCCACCCTGGGGCGCAAATCCTACGGATGAGCAATTCTCAACAGGTAACTATAATCCTCTCTCTCCCTCTCACTCCTCCTCTCCCATCCTGGGCGCAAATCCTACGGACGAGCAATTCTCAACAGCAAGGTAACCATAACTCTCTCTCCCCCCCTCCTCTCTCCCTCTCACTCCCTCTCTCACTCCCTCCCTCTCTCTCCCACCTCCTCTCCCACCCTCTCCCGCCTCCCTCCCTCTCTCTCCTTCCTCTCCTCTCCCTCTCTCCCCCTCCCCTCTCTCTCTCTCCCTCCCTCTCTCTCCCCTCTCTCTCCCTTTTTTGATTGTTTCCCTCACTTTTTCCTCTCCCTTTTGCCCTCTCTCTCTGCTGTCTCATCTCTCCATTCCGCGTCGCCAGCTCATCCTGTTCCACACGGCAACACCCAGGAACAGTGAAACCCAGGTGGACTAGGAATTGCATTTAACTGAAGCGCCATCTAGTTGAGTTATAATAAAACGAACAGCATAAAAACCTTCTTCGTGAAAAGACACGTACATTTGCGAGCTTTCATGGAGATTCGTAAACACAGTGTCGGAGTTCTTCGATCTGGTGCATACTAACATTTATATAAATATATTGTAGCAGCATAGAGCTTTAAGCTACTGTGGAGTCTATTTTATTAAAACAAAAAGGCCGTTCAGCAGCAGGAAAATGAAATTATTTCCCAAATCACGCCTTGGGTATTCAAAACGCCGAGAAGCATCGCTGTCAGGAAATAGGCACGATCAAGGAAAACTGTACGTTGCCAGGCTGCTAATCTGGCCAGGTACGCGGCCGAACCCTTTTGTTGTGACCAGATGCGATGGGGTGGCCCCAACGTCATCAGACAGACTTGCGAGCGGGCGAACGATGCAGCATCCCACGTCACGGGCCATTTCAGGAAGACCTTCCATCGGGTACGTGATTGGAAGGGGTGCCATCGCGGCATGCGCGTGGGGGAGGGGCCGCGAAGCCCTTACATACCGGAAACCGCTGTTCCCCATTCTTCTTGCATTTTGAACTATTCGTCACGATTCTTTTATTTTGAAATTTTCGTGAAGCTTGTTGCATTTTGAACTTTTCGTCAAGGTTCTTGCATTAGGAAATTTTCATCGAGGTCCTTGCTAAAAAAGTTTGACCGCATCGATTTAACTAAAAGTTTACCGAGTGTCGGTTAAATAACGGTCGCGTCAATCGACCGCGGTGTTTCCCGTGATCGCGTTCGCTTTAATGGGAGCGTAGTCGACCGCGTCCCTTCAATCGGTCGCGGTGTTTCCCGTGACCGCGTTGGCGTCCAGCCGCTTTAATGGGAGCGTAGTCGACCGCGGAGGACACGTGGCGTCTCCCCGGGAACACTGTTTTCGCGTGCGCGCACCACCTCTAGCCGGAGAGCACGAGTGAGGCCGCTGCGCCCACGTGGATCTGCGGCAGCCCGGACACGTGGATCAACCGATCCCCGCCCCCTTCTGCACCACGCCGCCTCCACAGCAGCATCACCACGATGAACAATGCGGTGAGATCGCCACGAGGGCGGATCGATTTTTGTGAACAGTGAGAGAGAGAGAATTCACGCATCAAAGGGGATATAAATGTTAATTAGTAAGTGAGTCAAAATTAGCTAATAAATTCATGTTAACCAATGCGGATCGCCATTCGTAGTTTATTTAGCAATCTCTGGCTTGCATGCGTCCCCTCTCCCCATCAAAAGTTCAGAGGTCAGAAGGAACGTTTGCCGACTGATAGCTGCGTGTGTGTGTGTGTGTATATATATATATATATATATATATATATATATATATGTATATATATATATACATAAACTTTTACGTGCTATATAATAGATTAAAAGTTAAACTTACGTGAAAATGAGATCGATGATCTTGTCGTCTGGGTTTGTTTGTTGGTTTGAAGGGATGCCGCAGAGAGTTTCTATTGAGAAACAAAATTATTTGTAATCTTGTATTACGCAGACCATTGGTGAAATTTCCTCCAGAAAATGCCTACTCACCAATTAGTATATCACCCTGAAGAGTTTCTGCCAGAGCTTTACATCAAAAGTACATTGATTTGCATGTTCAGTTAGATTCCCCAATAAAAACATCGCTTTTGGTCAAACACCAATAAGCATAGTTTTTTAGCAAATTCTATGGAAGGATGGCTGTATAATTTGGAGATGACTCTTCCATTCGCTTCCTTAAAACGCATTTTAGATTCAGACATTATACTCATTGAAATCAGAAAAGAAAAACATAATAAGAAATTGAAGAATAAATTAAATATGCCATAATGTGTATTAAAGTAGTAGTGTTTGTATTTCTTTCCGTCACTGGAAACAAAATAAACTAATAAATTAAGTCCGTAATCTTAAAACAAATTTTCATGACATGGAAAAAGGATCTTGAAAGTTGTTCCTCTCAAACGATTCATATCTATTTTTAATTTCTCGCTTAACTTAAAAAAAGATTAAGTATTGTAACGGGCGCAGAAAAAACGGCGATTTTTCCAAAGAAAAACTCATTATTGCTAGGCCCTGGTTTCATAAAAGTAGATAATCATTTTCCTATACGTAGTAAATTACTTTCTTCATTACATTGTGCTGTCAGAATCACTTTTTGTATCTTTGATACCGAAAAACCGATTCAGGGCACAGAGTCTGTCAGTCAGTGTCTGGTCCGTTTCAGAACAACACTACCGCCTAGTGTAATGCTTGAATTTTGCTCAAAACGAATATTCCTGGCTGACTTTCTCAAACAAACTTTGAATTTAAAAATCTTCACTTTGAGGGTACTTTCCATGAAGTGTCTGGGACATTTTTCAACAAAAAAAGTAGGTCCCAAGTTTTTCCTTAAACTGTTTGAAAATAAAGATAATATACAAAAGTGACAAAAGTCCTTCACAATATATTTTAATTTTTAAAATTACAAAAGTTTGATTTTCTGGCTTGTTCCTGAAATCAGCTTTAAAGATAGATTTTTCAAATTAAATGTGTTCTCCAAAATTTGTTACTTTTTATATCATATATATATTTATTAAGAATATCTGAAGTTTTGAGCAATTGTAGGGAATATGGGTAATTTAAAAATATTAAAACAAGCAGCAGCGCTTTGTCTGATAAATACAATTTTGAATTTGCTCGAGGAATGCAATTGAAAACAGGAATAAATGCATTGAACAATATGACATACTTTGAAAATGACATTTTCTTTGCAACTAGTGCTGTCTTAATAGCTCAAACTTACTCGCATTATTAGAAGAGTTACGCAATACTTAAATATTGCAGTTTCTGGGCTTCTTACACCTCTGTTATTACTTGAAAACGATCGATTCAACGAATTCAAACAAAGCGCTTGTGATGCATTCATTTCGAACAGCAAGGAGCTGCAATCATTTTCTACTTTTACAAATGAAACAACAAATAAATTTAACTGTTGCAGTATTTGCAGCACATTATACAGAAAAGAAATAATAATTTCACACAAGCTTGCCTCGATTACATTAAAGTGAATTTCCAATGTTTGAATATCATAATAGGCAATCAAAACTTTACAGTAAAGACGTGTGTTTGTTCTAAGTTAAATTTAATGCCTTCCTTCAATCTATTTTCATTCATAAAATATTAATTACATCATGCATCATCACGATCTACACACGGGATGAAATCTAAGAATTTTGAAACTTCAGTGTGGCCATTGTGCGAAATGATAACGCATCAAACGAAGTCATAGTCGAGAGAGGTTGGTAGCAACAAAGACCGCTAAACAATTTTGCCAACTCGCCTTCAAAACTATTACAAGTTCGTACGTTTGTTTTTGAAACAGTTAAAATAATATTAAATAGTAAATGAGCGAACACTATTATAAACAATTTCTTTATTTCCACCATACGGACAAGCAAGGATTATTTCATAGATAAATTGAACATACTGAACTGAATGCATTCTATACTTATCCTACAATTATCGTACGTCGGTATTATCAAATTATTGTATATTTACAGTAATAATACACTAATAGTGCTACCAAAGTACGTACTTTCTCCCATTATTTCTAAATGCTACGCAGTATTATACTACTACATAAAGGAGAATAAGTGTTTCTAACCAGCAATTTTTATTCCGCTCGAGGACCCGAACTCAGATTCTCAGAGGCACTCATACCATTAAGCTACATAATCGTCGCATGGGTCTTGCTCGGGCAGAGGCAGAGGTAAATGCGTGATTCATGTAAAAGAACCCTCAACAATCAAAATATCCATTAAAAACTCTCAAAGCCTCCAATACGTTCAGTTCAAGCAGGCAATATCAATTTTGAAGAAAATCTACTGAACTGTTTACGAGCTATAGTTGTCCACAGACGGACTGACAGCTGTTAGGTGGATTGACTGATTAACTGATAGTGATTCCGGGAGTGTCAACTGCTAAGGTCATTAGTCCCATGAGTGTAGCACATGTACTTTGTTAAGGAGGTAGCGGTGATCTCCCCCTCCTGGATGGCTAAATCCCACACCGACCTACCAGGCTAGCGAGGTTTTCCTCAACGAAGGTATCTCCCACCAGAGGGGCATGGCTCCAGCCGGGCCAAGCTCTAAGCTGTCGACCGATCGCCCGGTATGTGGTGGGCGTAAGTGTGTAAAGGTGAGTATAGGCTTGGCGAAAGGTTATGATATGCGTCCGTGGTGAGTTTGTTAGGATACTGCTCCGGCATTCGCGTGGTGTTGATTGGAGAAACCACGGAAAACTACCGATTATAGCAGCCGTCAGCAAGAATTCTCCTCCAGACAGCGGCTGAAATCAATCTAGGGGACAAGCTAGTGTTGAAACTCCTACGACTGGCGTTCGAAATTCCTGCCACCATCGGACCTCCGACTCATAGGACCTCCTCGTTAGAGGTACAGACTTACCAGACTGTCACACAATATTTCGATGTGAATCGGGGACAAGAATTTATTAAATTCTTCGTAAAAACTGTAAAAGTTAGGGGCATAGGCATACAGGCAGGGCGTTCCTTAGCAACCAGGGAAGCGGAAGTAAATAAAAATTGCGCGGCAAGTAACGAACAGAAGATCGTAATATAAGGGCATGTAGGATTGGTGGTAAACTACTAATGGGGTATGACGTAGAATGAATCTGGAGATTGTTTTGTAAAACAAGAGACATGAAGGTATGAAACTTATCGAGGGTTGAACTTTTTGTAATAGGAGAGGGGAGCTTTAGACCGCGTACCGTGCACATCGTACTGCAGAGGTGATTGTAAATTATAGATGCGGGACTTGATGGAATTTTGAGCAATACTTTTGACTTGGTGAATAATTGAGCAGGAGGACTTATATTTTGTGTACGTAATTCTATTTGAACTGAAATAATTCTGCACCTGGAGTAGTAAGTGAAACAAATTAATGTTGAGGGATATCAACTGAGCGGACTGAGAACAAGATACAAGAGAGAAGATTGGTCAAGGGTGAGTCTTCTTGACCTCATCGTCCAAGAGCGCGCTTATATCTAAATTAGTGAATAAGAAGCGCTATAGAGCAGTTTTTACGATCAGTCATGACCGTGACATTTACACGAAAAAAAGGATTAATCGATGACAAATTTATAATGCTCATTCGAGAAAAAGAGTTGATTATCATTTCCTTTAGCATGTTGTACAATTCACAATTTAATAATTTCTTTCCAGAAACAAATTTCAGATTGCTCGCTTCTTCCGTTTGGAGAGCGGATCGAATTGTCGTTTGCTAGGAAGGAAGTAAGTACCAGCGACGATTATTTTCGTAAGAACCCAACCAGTAGAGCTAGTAGGAAAATTATTTCCCTTTAGATGTGTTTGCGGGAAATTTAAAATCGCAACCCTTTCCTGGCGCCCAAAAATGATATAAAGTCGGAAACCAGTTGCAGAAAGAAGTTAACAGAAACGGAAAGCGTTTCAAAATGGCGCCCAAAGATTCAGTGACATCAGTTGATTCACTTAACTACCTTTGCCGGTAGTTTTCTCAAACTGCGTTCTCTTCCACATTTGAGGTTTTTATACATTCCCTCATACGTAGCTAGTATATATAAAGTGATCCGATTTGAAACTCATATATTTAAGCCCACATAACGGTAAAACTGGGTAAACCGTCTTCCTGAAAACACAACTGTCACCTGCCGGCATGACTCAGTGGCGGCGTTGCCAATTCCTCTGGAGTGACGCTGACCGGGAGAACCTGGTGATCGAGTTCCGACGATGGAGGATGTTTGTCACTAGTTCCAGAGAGAGTTGGAGTTCAACCACTGTCCGAAGGAGAATCCTAGAGACTTCATCGGTAGTTTTCCGTTGTAGTCTCCAGTCAACAGCAAGCGAATGTCGAAGCAATACACTAACACACGGGCCATGGACAGCACGCAATTTTTCTTTCCTTTTCCTTTTCTTATCCTCTCCTCTTTAATACATCACACGTACATACACTATACTACTAGGGAGCCTAGAGATCGTTCCGGCTAGTGGGAGATACGTGGAGAGGAGAATACCCCGCAATACCCCCTTTCAAAATTCAAAATTCAAAATTTATTGCTTATTTATTTTGAAAATAGATTTTACTACATGGGAGTTTTTGTTTTTTCTCCCTTTCAAAATTCAAAATTTAAGTAGTATATGACTTGGTGTAGGGATCACAGAATTTTGAAAATGTGCACACAATTCACTTTTCCCCATAGCACGTCATACGCAGTTTTTAACTGTTTTTTTGACGTAAAATAAATAAAAAAATAAAATAAAAGTCGATGTGCAGATGTGTAGCTGATCTCACGTGTCAATGGGAAAGAACACTGCCACTTCTCACGAAATAATATGTGATACATATAAGAAATTAATGATCGCAGGAGTTGATCCGCTCAAACAAACACACACATTTAATAAATGGAAGTGCAAATGACGCTTAGCAAGAAGCTCTTAATTATGGAGTAGCGAAAACGAAGACGGTGGGGTGACTGCTCTTATGATCAAGAGCACATGCATTTTTTTTTCAAGAAATTATTACAAAACTCTTACGTGATGAAAGTACTGAATTTTATTACAATATCAGTTGCTTAAAGGTATGTTTTAATAAAGCTTTTAATTAACTTTTCTTGTACAATGTAAATTTATTCTTAATAGAACGTTGTCCAAAACTAGCAGGTAACCACCTGGGCTGATATCTTACCATTCATTGTAATCAATCCTTTGCCGAGGCAATAAGAGACAATATCCATCATCAGCTTTGGTTTTGATTGATTCTCCGGATTCGTTAGAAAACACTGTAATGAAATATTCACATTGTAAAATCGCATTTTTATTAAGAATTTTAAATGTAAATATATATTACCTCTATACGTCTTCGGAGGTGTTAGAGCAGGCTTGATCAAGTCCCCCTCAAAGAGCGGGGGCGCTCTTATTGGTTTCCGGCTCGGCTTGTGAGCTGAGAGGGAGATTATCAGTCAATCGGTTCACAGATGAACGTCCATTGCAATAATGTTCACTGGGGTCCACTGCAATAATGTCCATTAGTATAAATGTCCACTTCATTATAGGTCCAATACTGTTTCGTTCATTCGTAATTTTTATGTCCATTTCAGAAATGTCTAGTACCTAAATGACCAGTAGCATACAATGTTCACTGTAATTAACGCACAAGGGGATGGTACGGATAATAACGTTTTATTGACAAAACCGCTTTCGGAACACCTAACATACAATTTATTTCCATTTTTACTGTGGAAAGGGAAGTGGTAAGTACATCCATTACTCACCAGAACTTTCTTCTTCTTCTGGGAAAAATATATTGCCATTGCAAATTATCTCAGAAATTGATTTTAATTTCATCAAAACATATCTATTATTAACAAGAATGCCTAAAAATGAATATGATAATATTGGAATGATAATATTGTTAATCATGAAGACAATAAATTTCAAGCGAACAGAACTTGACATTACTCACTTAGTACACTCCTACTAGTTAAACATTTCGCTATGTAGATACTATTCTGTGGACTTTATCATGGACATTTTTACTGTAGACATTCTGTTTAGGGACATTATGCCGTATGGTACAGACATTTTTGCTTTAGAAATTGTTGCTGAGGGAATTACCTTTATTGAACTATATGCAGTGAACATTACGTGAAAACACTTTGACTGTGGACTTTGTGTTAATTGAACATTGCGCTGTGGACCGATTGACCTGGAGGCTAGAGAGGCATTATAGAGGGTTTGTAATGGTCAGGCAAAAGGAGGGTGTAGGGCCATCAGTTAAAAAAGCGCGAGTAACCTTGAGAAGGGCTTGGCGCTCCCCTCGTGCATTGATCCCGACGGCAAGTTACCAGTGAGAGGACACTGACAATTGGACGCAACAAACGATTTGATATTTTTCAGTGTCGTCTATTAAATTATACAAGTGTCTATTACATTTTAGTGTAAGTATCTATTTACATATAAATGTACAAAATGCTTATTGTAATAGTTGTTCATCTAAAAAATGAGGTCTAGCAACGAAATGAATGTGAAATAAAGTAAAATGCTTCAAATGGCTTCCAATGAAGTTTTTCGAAAACACGAAAGTTTTCTGTACAAAAATGCTTCAAAAATTGCATGTACAGTAACGCTTTAACGCCTTTTTCTTAAAAACGGATCCAAATTTTTCACAAAAATTTTCATTAAAGGAATAAAAGACTAATCGAACTCTTCTATAATATTCTTCAAGTAATGTTTCTGTTCCACCATTAGTAAACCGAAAAAAAATCATAACAATGTATTTGGGCTCTGATAGATGGCCGCTGCAAAGGGTATATGGCATGTCCGAGTAGCTAGCCCAGACCAAAGAAATTAGAAAAGTAATTAGGACGAGAGAGCGCCACTAGTTTAACTTTGATTTGAGTTACAACTCAATTATAGTACATGCTGACTATCAAATTCAATTCTGTTGGGCCCGAATTTATTGTTAGATATTACAAACGACCTCTAAAACATTGTCTTTTGGCCGATATATTATTAACATCCATGTTTTAATTTGAACATCTATAATAGGTGACATCGATGTTTTGTTATAGCATCACTAAGTCGTATCACTGCCATGGGAGTTCCCTACTACTGCCATGGGGTAGCTCGCCCGCTGAGGAGCCATGGCCGTGCCTAGGAAGTGCATCGCTGTAACCCGTAGAGTCGGACGGAACGCAAAGTGATATCGCCAGCCCAACACTGCTACCGGCGGAGATACAAGTACTCGCGAATGGCATATTTCGATTGATCGATTAGTGATTCCGGCTGCGTTAACGTCTACGGTCATTTATCCCGTTAGTGTAGTGGATGTTTGTGTTGTGGGAGGTGGCGGAGATCTACCGCTGCTGACTGACGACATCCGATGCCGACCTACATCAACCTGCGGAGATTTCCCACCTACTGGGAACAGCCCCAGCCAGAGCAAGCTCGAATCTCCTGACTGGTCACCCGACAAGTGTGGAAGTTAGAGCATGTGTGTTTGTGTGTGTAACTAAAGGGTGGGGACAGGAAAAGGAAGAGGAAGTAAAGATAGCGTGCGGTGCGTAGCCCGTTTATTAGGAACAAAATACAACATACAGGCAATCGAATTCGAGACCTTTCGAACCGAGATCGCCACTGCACTTGTGCCTTAACGACCTCGACCACCGGACCAGCATATTTAAAGAGTTCATTACCTTGAGATCGTTTACATCGCTTAGCAAAATGAATCGCACAGGTCCAAGCATTAATTGTCCGGCAGGATAACGGTGCATCACATCATCCAACATCCATTTATACAACTTCATTGCTGAAATAAAACATAGTTTGATGTCAGTGTGACTGATTTGGATGAAAAACTTGGATTGATTAATTTTTTCGTGTTTCCGGGCCCGTCAACTGATTTGATCACGTTGTTTATTCGTGACGTCAATCTTCGTGTCATGTTGTTGGTTTCCAAACAGTCGTGGGAATTAATATTTGCTGCACTTTAATCGACAACTAGTTAATGTTGAACGGTTATTGTTTCGATGTTCCTTAATGATTATGTTGAATAAAGTGAGTGATAAGTGCTCAGAAACGTTAAAACTATATGTACTTCATCGTATTTTCAGTGAAACTTCGAAGTTGCAGTGATCAGTAATTACGATGGAAACAAGTTAATGCATTTGAATTTTGAAAAGACACAGCAAAAAGAAACTGTGTGTGCCTACGATGATTCATTGAAATTCATTATTTCATTAAATGCATCTGTGTGCATGAATAATATTTCACTTGCCCTCATTTATATGGCAAAACTCAAATATTCAGCAAACGGATAGTATATCTGCCTCACAATTTTTCAAATTTCCAGGGCGTTATAAACACATCTACAGATTTTTACTCTTGACAAATTAATTTTATTTCAATCGAATATCTTTGTGATATTCAGTGCTCGATTTATAAAATTTTAGATCCCGGAACGCGCCTTAATTTAATTATTAATTTAATAAAAATAGTTATACACTTATAAAATAATTTAACAATTGTACTCTAAGTACCGAAACGCCGTTCCATTGCGTATATATAATGAACTACCTCGTCTCTTGTCCGCGTTGGGCTAGTCTTTTGAGAACTACTCTTCCTATTTTTTTAGGATATTTCTAATATTACTTAATCTCGATACTATTTACGAACAATTATAAAATTTATGAAGGGGATTACTTCCTCTGCTATTATCAATATTATTATTTCTTTCGTTGCCCTGCTATGCTAAAAATTCTCTAAACGTTTTCTCTGTACAAAAAATAAGCCCTAGTAACGCATATTCTTTGATTTCCGACCCTGCATACAATCCCATTGTATTACGAACGCTTGATGCCAAATTTCCCATTCAAATTAAACCCGATTCTCGGCTTATCACTATATGTATATACCAATGTCATGAATAAACTTTCGCATCTTTAGGGTTACTGGAGGGGGAAAAGCTCAAAAAAGGAGTGGACTTGTTTGATTTTGGGATCGCGCAACGGAGTTTAGTAACTGAATATGATAATTGTCGATATATTGCAAAAGGCATTGCATTTGCAATCTTTTGCAATATATTCGATTTAGAACTTTGGAATCGTAAAAGTGCTCAATAAGCGTAGTTGACTGTTTATTTCTGGTGTATTTGTTTGTAGACTTTTTGTTTATAACTTTTGTTTCTAGATTTTTTGCACCAACGTATGGGTAGTTGTTTATAAAAACGGGCGACAGACATTTTTGGAACTCCATTATACAAAATTGTTTTAAATATTCATTTGCAAAATGATCCTCTTCTGCCCTAAAAGTTTGCAACAATTTCTGGTGAACATGTAGCAAAAGAGAAGATACTCACGGTCCACGGCTAATACGTTGTCAAACGCGTTGTTGAAAACTTGGTCCAGGTTGGGCCCAGGAAAGCGATTGGCCAGTTCCCGGAAATGCAGCCAATCACGAACATACGTCAGTAGGGACAGCGGTAGACTTACTACCACGTCAATAATTTTCTCCACCAGGAGAAACAGGCGCGAAAACATTCTGGAAAACATTTTCATGAACATAGTATTATTGACTTCACTCTCTCTTTCTGGCTCTCTCCTGTGTCTATCATTCAGTCTCTCTCTCTCTCTCTCTCTCTCAATCTGCCTCTGTCTGCCTCAGTGTCCCTCAGTGTCCCTCAGTCTCTCACTCGCCGCCTGTCTCCCACTCCTTAGCCTTTTCTAGTTGTATAACAATTGGAAAAAGTACCTTGATATTAAAATTATACAAGCAAAAATATTACATTGAATTAAGAATCAACAGATCTACGAAATTACTATACAATACCGCTTTACTTCTTTACTGATTGATTGATTGATTTTTTCGTGTTTCCGGGCGCGTCAACTGCTTTGGTCATTAGTCCCGTTAGTGTTGTGCATGTTCTTTTCTCGGGATATATGATTTTCCTCTGATGGCGAGATCCGGCACCGACCTAGCGTCGGCTAGTGGGGTTTCCCCCTAACCAAGACTCTCCCACCAGCGGGGCACCGCCCCAGCCGGGACAATCTCTATGCTTCCGACCGGTCTCCCGGAATATGTGGTAGTGTAGTGAATGTTAGCGTAAGTGTGTGTGTGTGTAAGGCGAGAAGGTAGGACAAAGAAGAGGAAGGACAGATCGCGCGCGGTCCGTGGACCGTTTGGTAGGGTACTGCTCCGGCATTCGCCTGGTGTCGATCGGAGAAACCACGGAAAATTGCAGATCAGAGTACGGGTCACAGAATTCTCTCCAGGTAGGACTGAATTCGACCTAGCTGAAAAGCTAGTGTCGAAAATCCTGCCGCCGTCAGGACTGGAACCTAGAACCTCCCGGTCAGAGGCGCTGCAGTGACATCAGTTGATGCACTGAGCTACCGCTCCCGGTTTACTTCTTTACAAAACCATAATGCAACCACTGTTTTTATATGTATAAATAGTATGTATTATCGCTGCCAAATCAAATACCAAAGAAGGTCAAATAGTCAAAAATCAGTTCCTCCTAACACTTGCAAATGCTCCATGGTTCACCTCAAGTTCACAATTTTACGAGAAATTACATTTTGAACCATTAACGAATCACATTATTTTTCCAACTACTTCTTACAAAACATCCCAAATATACTTAACCTCTTTATTGATATTCAAATTCCACATCAGGAACAATTCCTTTCTCACACCTTCCTGAAGGACTACTCTGACCTCGACTCAAATTAGAGTTACCTTCAACACCATAATAGTAATTATTTTTGTAAGGTAACTTTTATTTTTACGTCAAAAACAGTTAAAAACTGTCCGTGAAGTGCTACGGGGAGATGTGAATTCTGTGCACGTATTCATTATTCTGTGATATCTACACTAATGTATATACTAGATAAATTTTGGGTACAGAAGAAAGGAGCGTTTTTTGCAAAGATTGTTAACAAAAGATTCCTCCGATGTAATAAAATCTAATTTCAATTGTAAATCAGCTATAAAATTGGGCTCTTATCCCTCATCATCTCCTTTGTCAAGGAATAATAGTTCATGCAACGACCTGCAGAACGATAAATTGAATAACTATATTTCCCACTGAATTCTAGAAGACGTGCACAGATAATTAAGGTTCATTTGTGTCCAGAAGCAAGGGTCCATCTCCACATTTGCTCACAGGATCAGGGAAACTGAACGAAAAAGCCTGATAGAAATGGGGGTCATTGACCAAGACACTGTGGTACAATACTCCTTACAGGATGTTTAGAATTATACAGTGCAAATGGTAAATAATTCATTAAATATCGTTGTTAAAATTTTCGTTATTTTCGTTTTGATGGTCAATATAGTCTCTAATTGTATATAAACAGTTATGCAGCAGAAACCATTATACTTGGGATTTAATTTTTTTATCGTATTTATTCGTTTAATGTCATCTGGTGAAGTGTTATAAACAGTCGCGTCCTGACCGCCGAGTTGGTCGGACGCTCCGTCCGCTCCAGGCGAAATCAAGTTGGGCGTGCGTAGACCGACCCGGTCAGTTTTATGTAGAACGTGGTAAGATGTGGAGTTATTAAGTGAAGTGATATTATTTAAATAAAATAAATAACTGAAAAGTTATTTATTTTAAGACCAACAGAATTAATTACGCTAAAGTTACTATGCAATTTCTTTTTCCCAAGAAACAAAATGCTGTAATCATGGGCTCGGCAAATAGTGCGCAAAAAGTAGAAATCATTGACGTGTTATCATCTAAAGTTAACTCTTCTCATATTAAGTTTGCTTCAAAAATATCGAACAGTGTGTGTACCTATCCAGCAAGGAAATCGCAGATGACCTTGTGTACAACCATAAGAACATTGTTGTGTCAAATCAAGTTTTTCCCATAACACCACTAATCTCCAGGAACAAAAGAATTATTCTGTCAAACGTTTGCCCAAGTATCTCCACATTAAGTGATTGAAGAAAAATTATTAACATTCGGTGTCAGAACTGCAGTACCGTTCGCCGTAATTGTTTGAAATTAATTTAAATGTGTATTCAATTAATATATTTTAGATATTAGTGCTCGTTGGTACTCTCGCATTTCCGTTTCCAAAGTCGATGAGGTTTCATAACAAAGAAGTTTGAAGAAAATATTATTAATTAAATCACTGGAGCAATTAAATCGTGTATAGAGTAAACAATTAGTTCTAAACATTTATTAACTATGTTCTTAATTTTATGTGATTGTGCTCGTTGGTTCTCTGTATTTTCGAATTTGAATATCTGGTTTGATTCGATAACTGCCATGCAGTTTCAATAATGTTTATATAATTCACGGCAACGTTTATCAATCCATCTTCAGTGTAATAAGCTAGAAATGAATATGCATTCAATTGTTATTTGATTTTAGCTATTTGTGCTTGTTAGTACTCTCGAAATTCTTATTTGAGTGTTGTACGTGGTTGCATAAGGACAAAGTTTTAAAAATTATTCATTTTGTATTGGCAAGAGCAATTAAATTGTGTATAGAGTAAAAAATTAGTTCTAAACATCTATTAACTATGTTCTTAATTTTATGTGATTGTGCTAGTTGGTTCTCTGTATTTTCGAATTTGAAAATGTGGCTTGGTCAGTTAAATCTGATGCAGTTTCAGCAATGTTTATATAATACACGGCAAAAATTTATTAATTATCTTTAGTGTAATAAACTAGTTCTGAATGTGTATTTAGTTATTTAATAGATTTTAGATATATCTTACTCGTTTGTACTCTCGCATTATCTATTTGAATGTCGCACGTAGTAGCATAACTACGAAGTTAAAAAATGTATCATTTCATAAAAGAGAGGGGCAATTAAATCATGCATAGAGTAAAACAATAGTTCGATATGTCTTTAAACTATTTTCTTAGTTTTATGTGTTTCTGCTCGTTTGTTTTCTCTATATTCCATTATTTTTTATTATGTTCGGTGTTGCGTAATGCCTGCTGACATTGACATTGATTATTTTAGACTGAAAATACGTTATTATTAATTCCAATTTGTGGCAATTAATTGGCAATTAATTAGCAATAAATGATTTGAGGGTTTCCGTTGATCTCCGACTCGAATTTAACTTATGTGTGTGCTGGCTTGACGTCAAGCTAGCACATACCCGTTTTCTCCACGAAAATACGTGGCGATTAATTCAAAATTGTGGCAATTAATTAGCAATAAATGATTTGACATGTTTCGTGTTGGTGTGCTGACTTGGCTGTTCCAGCTTGACGCACCTCGCTTAACCAATATGCAATTGTTGTTTCGCTTGATATTGAAAAAGCTTATGAAATTATTTTTTAACCTCGATTATACGTAATCTCACCTCAATAAACTTTAAAGGTAACTTATTGCTTTTTGGAAAAAATTTCCTTATCATAGATATTTGCGTGTACGTATGTTTGATAAAATATCAACACGCAGGGAAATGGTGGATGGGTTCAGTTATTAGTGTACTCCTGTTTTTGATCGCAATTAATGAAATAAGTAGTATCATAGAACCTCCAAGTAAATTATTTATCTTCGCGGATGATATTTCCATGGAATGCTGTGGTATAGATCCCCGCATAACAACTAAAATAATCCAAGAAAACTTGAACAAAATTCAAACATGGGCAAGTTCTTCTGGTTTCTACCTTTTAAGAACTAAATGGGAATTCATTATCATCTCCAAAAGCTCAAAACTTTTAAATGAAAATCCTGCCCTCTGTATTGGAGCTTTTGTATTGGAGCTCTGTATTGGAGCCCTCCGTATTGGTAACTTTTTTTTGAAGCAACTATTCAATACTTCTCTTATAACTATTTAGAAAAAAACATACTTAAATGTTCCGTTCACCTTTACAAGTTTCTAATGTTAATCTATAGATGTTAAATGCAAGTTAATCTACATTTATAGAGGTAATAAATGGTTGAGTGTTTGACTAACGACTGGCACGAACATATTACGAATTCTAACGAACTTATTGTTGCTGCCAGGCTGAACGTGCTCTTGCACTGGCGGATGAAGGTATTTATTTATTTATTTATTTATTTACTTTATTGTACTAATTGCTTTTGTTGCCGACTATGATGAGTAATCACATGTTATTTTATATCGAGTGCTAGTGTTTCATTGTAATTGAATAATTTCTTCTAATGTCAGAAGCCTATTATTTATTATTATTAAAACAATTTTCTCACATTCATTGTAGCCTGAGGATGAGGAAAAATCCACTAAGTCAAAACGCTTCCAAGACACTTTGTTTACTTTATATTGTCCTCTGTTATAAGGTTCACTTAAATTCGGTTTACTGATATTTCGTCCACTTCTTTTTCTCCATAAATAATTCGTCCCCTATATACTATATAGTCCATTAATTCGTATGTCCACAACTATTGTGCCCGTTTCCTTTCGTCCACATTTTTCCCTTATTCTTTGAAGTCCACAGAATTGTATGTTCACAATTTAAATAATGTACTGTGTTGTGGTTACAGCGATATTGAATAAGAAATTATTTTGGGATTGGAATCTTTACTTCTTCTAAAAACAAAGAAAATTATTTATTAAAAATATATGTATCAGTTTAATTCCTTGAAAAGAAATGGAAAAAAAATCTTATTGACGTTGTGAAAATGGATATATCTGCAATGCCCGTCTCGTCACCAATAAAAATGTAAATGATCTTATCCATATCTATAAAGAAGGTCAGCATACTCATGTGGAAAAAGGTACTGAAGTTCTTGCAACGAGAATGGTGACAGGAATAAAAAATAAAAGGGTCGAACAACCCCCAAATGAACCTCCTATATGCATAATAAAAGAATAAATACAGGGTATAGAAGGTCAGGAATACTGCTGCATTGACCGGAAGGAACTTCCTTATTATGCAGTGTCAACCGATCACAGAATGTAGGTAGGCATCCACTGCCTCAATCATTTCAAGAGTGTACAGTAATTCCACCGTTCGATGTTAGCTTAAGCGGAGAAGCAGTTTTACAGTTCCACAGCAGAGACAATAACAGAATACTTACTTTTAATAAAAAGGATGGGTTATGTAGAAACAGGACAGTCTTTTTGTGACGGAACGTTTAAAAGTGTTCCAAGATTATAATATTCATTTTACACAATACATGAAAAAAATACACGATTTGGTTTTACCATTAACTTGTTAGTGTACCACAAAAAGAAGTAACTTCTGTATTAATCTCTGAACATCTTAAAAATGCTGCAGAGTCAGGTGAAGTTTTCATGTTGGACTTCGAAATGAGTGCTATTACCGCAGTACGAGCCGTATTATCTAACAGCACAGTAAGTGGATGCTCATGCCTTTTGCAAGCTATTTAGCGGCAAGTTGTTAACTCAGGGCTGAAGGTACGTTTCACCGAAGATGTCATAAGAAGTGACTTTCAGCTGCTGATGACCTTCCATTCGTTCCCTCGACAACATGGCAGAGATGTTAGAAATAAGTTACGGCGATGTGCAAGACCTTTGAAACAATGTATCTGAGGGGACGATTTGCAGAGAAAGGATGATGGCAGAGCCGTCTCGATTGCGTCCGCAATTATGGAATGTGTATGAAGCGAGGTTAAATCGAGCAGAAAGAACAAATAATTTTATTGAGGGCCGACACTCGAAATTTCAGAAGCTGATTGTGGCACATCATGCAACAAAATGGAAAGTTTTAGACTATAAATAAAAGATCAAAGGACATTAATTGCAACTTCGCTGACAATCAGCAGGCAACTGATATCCTATTGCTATAAATTAGATACTTGCAAATTGATTGAACCATCAGACTGATACCGTGATAACAAAGTGGGGCAATGTGGGATTTGGTAGCTTGCGCTGCAGAGAAATAAATGCACATACCAGAGGTTATAGATCAAGATTATTACATATTATTAATTTACTAAATATAGATGCAATGGACTATTATTAGTGTGGACCAAAAATGTATCTAATGAACCCAATGTTAGTGTGTTCAATGGGATGAACGCCAAAGCTCAGTGAACCATTCTTATAAGTTGACATAAAAAAATGGACGAAATTTTTATGGACACTTCAGGTTTCTGGACTAAAATTCAAAATGGACTAAAATGCATAATGAACGAAAATAATGTATACGAAATGTTTCTGAACAATGTGTCTGGGAATCTCTCGAAACGTCGCACAACGAAGTTTTCATTACTGAAAATATAAACTACTACATTTATGCTATTAATTCTGTGTTTATTTTTTAAACCATTTAATAACAGTGTGTGCCGAAAACCTCTGTGACCGATGATATACTAACCTTTCAGCTGTCACACCGATGTTTCACAAGTAACCCAGCGACCACTGCGATACTGACAGCCTGGCATAAATGGCAACGAGAAAGCAGAGAACTGCCGCAGTTGTATTACTTTTTGTATGCTCAAATTAAAATATATGCTAATTAAAATGTGATTGTATGCGTATAGATTTTGAATCAGACGACTTCCATGGCAATAGTCAAGGACGTGTGCGTCCCACACCTCATAATTGTCGAGGCTACCGCAAAAAGATCGCATGTAAATATAATCTAGATTTTATCATTGACATATGCTTGTCCAGCCTGGATAAACATTGCATCTGGTATTATAAACGCTTTACAAACTTTCTAAATCAAATTTCTCGGAAGACTCATCAACGCATCATGGTTTATACCTAATAAACAAATTCATTATAAACTACAAATACCATCAATCACAGATCATCCGATCAACTTACAGAATTTCCCCAAAAAGTCACTTGACTGAAACAAAATTCCCAAACAAGGCCCAGATTAGACTTCATGCGACTTCAGCAGTAAATCCAGTGGTTGTAGAACTGTAAATAATTCCGAAGCAATCATGAAGAAAATTTTCTGAAAAAAAGGTTTTTGAGATCCAATTATTTATGTGTAAAAGATACCAAAGTCAATTCAAAGGAATGAAAGGTATCTTGTAACTAATCATTATTATGAGCGCAAATTTCTTTACTGAGATTGGTTTCTTCGGTTTTTGTAAATAAATGTTTCTGATAGACAATCACTTATGTGTGGAATCCGCCAATGTTGATGCACGGCAATCAATGGTTTAATTGTGAATTTAATCATTATCACAAACAAAGATTCCTTTATTGAGATTGTGGTCTTCCTTTTCACTTTCTCGTCTTATGAAGTTCTTCGTAAATATAAGTTAGGTATTCGTGCGCCGAAAAACTGATAATGAAAAAGTGAATAAATCCCTTTGCTACATTTAGAAGAAAAATCCTCTAACACATTGTTAGCCAGAACCATGCTTTGTTGGTTCTTGACACCGAAAAATCGAATGATGTCAAAACTGTCCGTCTGTCTGTATTCAACGCTAGCGTCTAAACCTTTCAGCCGATTTTCTTCAAAACTGATATTCTCCAATCGATCTGAATGGTCACGTGACTTTGGGAGTTTCAATATGATATTTTGGGTTTTGTGGGTACTTCACATCAATCCTCAATAACATTTTCCAAACTTTTACTCAAATACGGCGCTAAATTTTTTAATCAAATTTTGTCTTCGAACTGCGCAATCAACGCTTAAGAGAATGGTGGTCATTGCATGTCCGCTGAATTCACAAATTGTTTAAAAATTCAAAAACTGCAATTTTTTAGGGGGCGTCTTCCTGCCAACTGTAATATTTAAGACAGATTTTTTCCTTAATAGTACTATGAAGGGGCTGACCTGATTTTATAGACCGCGTTTACACAATTGTAAATAATATTTTCATTTTTTGTAATAAAATCCCATTTTAGCTATAAATTCTCTATATTTTTATAATTTTAGCCTGAAATATTTGCAACTTTTACAATTTTATGTGATTTGAGGTGTTGAGGTCTCTTGAGAACCTTAAATACCATAATTTAAATAATACACACACACACACAATAATAATACAATAATACACACACAATAATAATAATAATAATATTGCAGACATCATTTTTAATCCAATCTTGTAAAAAGTTTAATTGAACAACACATCCTTGCCATAAACCCTTATAGACTAACCTAAATTTTAAATATTAAAGAGTTTAATATTCTTTCTTTTAAACAATTGGCATGTCGAACAGGTAAAAATACACTACAAATTTGATATTATTTATCGTTTTCTTATCTAAAACTACTTTACTTCCATATTTTGTTTCTATGTTTCTCATATTAAGAACAGAATATTCATATTGTGACACCAAAACAGACGGTCATTTTATTTAGGCAAGTAATGGTCAAAATGTTGTAGGTATTGCAAAAGACGTGGATTTCTTTGGTGCAGATACGCAGATGACACCGTAGCAACGAGAAACAACGAGTTCGTTTAGTAGCAGGTGCAGGATACACCATACCAACGCGAAAAGACGAGAGAGAGAAAAACACAGCTTTGAAGGATGGACCAGATTGGGAATTAGGGCATTCCGACTCGTGTCGTGGTGGTGAGCGGATCGCTGGCGCGTTTTTTCTTGAGGCTAATTATCATCTCGGGACTTGTTGAGAGTGAACATTGAACTTGAACTTTGAATATTTCCGCATTAGGAGTACAACAGGAAATTTACGTGTTGCATTTGCCATTGCAAACTCGAACTTATAATATTTTCATGAGCGAACCCGAAAGTGAACTTAGAATATTTTCTCGGTGGAGTTACAAGATTTGACTTAGAAATTTTACCAGTGAATTGTGAACTGCCAGGTTAGGTGATAGAAAATAACATTAGAATGATATTATTCCGACTTGGGAAAACTAATCAGTTTGATAGGTGCCCACCTGAGGCGCAAGACAAAGAGTATAGGCAGTGTTTGAGAAGTAGTTGAGGAAGCTCTGACTTAACGCTGATCATCGACTTCAATAAGAAGGAAGATTGGTCGTGGCGACATCGAGCGACGTGCGCGCGAAGAGACAAGAAACGATAAAAGGTTCTATAACGTAGTGATTGCAATATTGAGGAAAATGGTCATCACATAACGATAAATTGTGATAATCAATGATAGTTGATAACTTTGGGCATGCATAATAAATTATAATTCATAGTTTGAAAGAAAGCTGATTCTCACTTGCCATTACGTGCAATCCTAGAGTAGACATTTTAGAATTATTTTCAGATTCCTCGCCACTTCGTATGGATGACAGATTGAGTAATTGGTGCAAAGTAAGTAGTAAATAATTATTTCATAAGAACCCGTCGACTACCAGCGAGATTTACATTTTATTTGTAATATATCCAGTTGACAGTAATACTTAATCAAGAATTTAAGTGTAAGCTTTTCCTGGCGCCCAAATTGTTTATGTAACTGGAAATTGGTTACGGCTTACAATTATTAGTAATTAAAACGTTTCAGTAGTATGTTCGTTATATCGACCTCAGTGAAGTACCCCGAAAAATACTTCTGAAATGAAAGCAAAATCTGTTCTTCCGACGGTAAGAAACAATTTGCCTTTTGAGGGCTTAATTTATTAATAAAAGAAGTTTAAATTAGTATAGGCTCTTATGGAATATCTTTCACGGGCATAGTTTTGTTTAGTCATTGAATAAGTGGCTGTAATCGTGGCTCATTGCAAAGTCGCAAGCATTTCACCACTGAGATCCGGATTTGATTCCCGTCGAATCTCATGTGAAATTTGTTCGAACAAAACAAGTTCGGCTGCTTCACAAGGGCTAGTCCAACCCCTGTGAAGTGTCCTAAACCCTACCCCTATCCTTATTCCTTCCCAATTCTGGCCGATAGGTAGTGACGCAGGAGCGCGTAGTAGGAGGCGCGTACGCGGAGATGCTACCTGGCGGTCCTCTTGACAACCGAAAACGACGAGACGCGACAGACTGTTAACGGAGGATTACTCATAAACAAGCGCAGTATTGGGGAGGATTACCTTGAAAGCGCAGCGCTCAACGCCTTAAGGGGCTTGGGAGACGCGTTGCGTCGAAGTAGACGCAATTCAATACGCAGGAATTTTTTTAGGGATTAGTTGATATTAAATGGTATATTACATACCTCACCGGGCATTCGGAGGAGTAATTTATAAACAACTGCTCCTAAATTCATCGCAAACAGAAGTACTGACTCTCGACCGAGGAGTTACAACAACACCAGTTTGACTGAATAAAACACCTGTGTCTTATCACCGCCACCATCTCGCCGTTCAACACTGAAGTACTCAAATATTGACGAGGCACTGTGGCGAAACCCGCAATTGCGTTTATCCGCACATGGGACAAGCACCATATCTTTTACCGTCCCTTATTACAAGTGGAGAAATTTAAAAAAAAAAAAGTTGGAACTTTTTTGAGAAAAAATTGCGTGAATTTCAAGCGCAAATTACACAAACTACTCGTTTTCTTCAAAAAATGTACATGATCTTTTTTAAAGAGCTGATTTTTTTAACCAACTTTTGTTTGAGGCAAAAATCTTTATCTTCAATTTTGTGTTTTAATTTTTTTAAACTTTTCGGAAAATTGGTGTTTTCAACGAAAATGAAACTTGTACCATTCTCTTTAACATAATTTGCACTATTTAACAACAAAGTTTAATCCAAAAATTTGGAGCCTTTTTGAAAATTTTGAAAATAACCAAGGGCTTCATGTAAAATTAAAATATCGGTTTCAAGTCGCAGAGGCTACAACATCACCCAGAAGATTGGGGAATATCAATTTTGGGAAAAATCAGCTGAAACGATTTATGAGCTAGCGTTGTGCACAGATGGACACTTTTGGCGTCAATGGATTTTCGGTATGAAGGACGCATACAACATACTTTCTGTCTACACCATGTGTTAGAGGCTTTTGTCTATATTTAGGAACTGATTTATCCATTTTTATTACCAGACCCGGTAATCTGGCTCGTGTCGAAACTACCGTTTTCCCGCGGACGATTTCTTTCTTCTTACGTTGTAATTACAAGAAAGTAAATTGAAAGTGCCTTTCCGAATGCCTCGCGGTCAGGCTGTTACATGAAATGAAGTTTCAAATTTCTCACTAGAGAAACCAATAAAACGGTCACATTGAAGCATTTCATCACATTTAATTCACATATTTCTTAGAACTCCTGATGTAGGTTAAGCAACTGCAGTTCTGCATAAAACGATTCTCCTCAAAAAAAAAAATATATATATATATATATATATATATATATATATATATATATATATATTACACCAGCTACAAGTAGCAGGAAATCCTACCAAATGTAAGGAGGGGGTAACTTGTCAAGGACGTAGCGATGCAAATTTGCCGAAGCAAGAATTAACACACTTGCATACTAACGAACTTCCGGCGACCTTTGAGGTCGTTCTTATCTATGAATATTAATTTGAATGTTAAATTGAATCACCTCTAGGGTTTTTAATTTCCCACGACACTTTTTGGTCAGGATAATTCTTAGTCATTGTCGTGCCTCGTCGAGGTAATTCAGTATTGAAGCTAGCAAGTGGAGTCATGCTTCTGTTTTAGTCTAGAATCTGCAATTGTCACGAGGAAATTTGTCACATTCTGTAGCAAATTTTGGTTTCATTGTCTCTGATTGAGAAGCCAAGAAGAAGTCCTTTGATCGCTGCTGTTCTCTAGTCACGCCCTACGTCTTGGAAGTTAGCACAGCCATTTCATCTATACACAAAACTGTACAGCTAATAATTCGTCGCTTTTTGTCGTCCTTAAGATGTGAAAACAAAATTTGACGCAGGTCATTTTCGCAAAATAATCGATATTCATGCTAACTTCCATTGGAAGTTAGCAGGACCACACATGTAAATCCGCTAATAATATAAGCATATACACCAAAGAGTACTCCAAATTTACTGCCATTTATATTAAAACGGATTAGTGAAGAAATCACACTTGATATCTCCATTTTTAGAAAAGATATTTACAAAATACGAAAATAACACCTACGTTCCTATATGAGAGCACTCAAGAAGGAGAAGACACGTTTCGTCCAAGACCAATTGCCGTAACAATTTATACTCTACGCCAAAATTTGCCCTTACCTGTTGCAAAACTGTAATCTGTAATAAAAAAATTGCCGCGGACCGGTTAGTTTAAAATACCCAGGTTCGAACCCCAGAAATTGAAGTCTTGGAAGCTCCCTGCGCAAGGAAAGGAACCAATAGCCGCAACAATTCATAGTTCTACAAAATTTGCCCTTAACCGTTGCAAACTGTAATTTGTAATAAAAAAATTTCCTGGGCGGACCTGTTATATATTAAAATACCCAGGTTCGTACCCTGGTGAAATTAAAGTCCTGGAAGCTCCCTGCACAAGGAAGACACGTTACCTCCTGAACCAATAGCCGTAAATATTCATACTCTACACCAACATTTGCCCTTACCCGTTGCAAACTGTAATCTGCAATAAAAAAATTGGCCACGGACCGGTTAGTTTAAAGTACCCAGGTTCGAAACCCAGAAATATAAGGCTTGGAACTTCCCTGCGCCAGGGGAAGACATTACCTCCTGAACCAATAGCCGTAATAATTCATACTCTAAGCCAAAATTTGCCCTTACCCGTTGCAAACTGTAATCTGCAATAAAAAAATTTGCTGCGACCGGTTAGTTTAAAATACCCAGGTTCGAACCCCAGAAATTAAAGTCTTGGAAGCTCCCTGCGCAAGGAAAAGACACGTTACCTCCTGAACCAATAGCCGTAACAATTCATACTCTATGCACTAAAATTTGCCCTTAACCTGATGCAAACTGTAATCTGCAATAAAAATATTGCCGCGGGCCTGTTAGTTTAAAATACCCAGGATTCGAACCCCAGAAATTGAAATCTTGGAAGCTCCCTGCACACGGAAAAGACACGATTCCTCCTGAAAGCAATTGCCTTATCAATTCACAATTTATGCCAACATTTGTCCCTACCTGTTGGAAACTGTAATCTGTAAAAAAATGCCGTGACCGGTTAGATTAAAATATCTAGGTCTGTCCCAGAATTAAGCCGCGGAATCTCCTGCGCAAAGAAAAGACACGTTACCTCCTGAACGAATAGCTGTAACAATTTATACTCTATGAGAGAGACAGAGAGAGAGAGAGAGAGAGAGAGAGTTAGAGAGAGTGAGAGAGAGATAGTGAGAGATAGAGGGAGAGAGAGGGAGAGTTGATTTCTGGTCGAACGCGGCAGAGCGGACATCCAGTACCTCGGAAACGAAGTATGAAACAAAAAACAAAACAAAGGAAGGAGGGCCAACACTTGGTAATTTTTAGTGCGACCAACGTTAGAAAACTCAAAATAAATAATTGTCTCTTTCATTGTATCTGTGGTATCCTCAATCAGAGAACGAGACGGAGCTACGCCTGCCGCACCGCCAGTGGAGGGGGCGCAGCCCTCCCCCTCTCCCCTTCACCAGGCGGGGAGGTATAAAGGCTTGGCCGGGAGCAGGGCGCCCCGTTCAGTTACCGCTTAGCATAAGCTACCACCGCCGCACTTGCTACACGCCCTATGGAGGCGTAACCTGCGGCGCACTACAAGGAGACTCAGGCTGCCCCGGCGCTTGCTACAGTCACAGGCCGTGACGTATCCGCCGGGCGATCAGCACCTACCTCGGGGGCTACTGCCGCCCTCGCTATACGCCCTATCGAGGCGTACTCTGCAGCGCGCTACACGAGGACTGCAGGCTGCCCTGGCGCGGCAACACCTGCCGTGACGCATCCGCCGGCGACCTGCACCGACCCGGGGCTACTGCCGCCCTCGCTATACGCCCCATATGAGGCGTAACCGGTTGCGCGCTACAACGTGATCATGGCTGCCGCCGAGGCTTGCTGAAGGCCACAAGTCGTGGCGTATCAGCCAGGCGATCAACGCCGACCTTCGGTGGCCCCTGCCGCCTCTCGCTACTCCTTTTCTAATCACCGCGGCGTCACCGCCGCGCGGTACTTCGGAGACTAGAGGCCACTGCGGCCACTATCACCTAATAACTATCGCCCCGCAGGCGATACCGCGCGCAAGAAGGCCGTTAAGAAGCATTGCGGTATTTGCGATGTTGTTCTGTGTATTTATTATTGGGTGAAAGTACATGGTTATAAAACATTGACTGTTTATATTACCTTGCAATCCTGCAAACATAACATTGGCGATGAGGATATAAGAACAAGACACGTGAAGAACAATGGAGCAAATAACGCAAGTGATCGCGATGTTGCAAACACAACATCAAGAACAGATGAGAATGTTAATGAACCAATTCGAGATACAGAAACAACAACAAGTCCAGCAGATTCCGGTATTTCCACCATATAGTAAAGATCAGGAGGACTGGACAGTTTATATAGAACGTTTTGAGCAGCATTTGGAAGCACATGGTGTGACAAACGAAGCACAGCAGCGGGCACATTTTTTGGCATGTGTGGGAGAAGAAACTCTATTACGATAAAGAAATATGTCTAGAAGATCCAAGAAAATTAACATTCAGTCAATTGAAATTGAAGCTGGCCGATCACTTTGAAGAAAGAATACATGTAGTGACCTCAAGATATAAGTTTTTTCAAACGAAATTAAAACCAGGTCAAACACATGCGGAATGGGTGGTAGAGCTGAAAGGTTTAGCAACCACAAGTTTAAGTGCAATAAAAGTAACTGTGCAGAGTCATGCAAATAATATGATTAGAGATATGGTTATATTACATACCCTCGATAAACTGTCGTATAGATGCAATACGGAAAGAAGAACCAACACTGGGGCTAGAAGTGGATGAAGATTCATAAATTACACAAAATGTCTGAAAATCTAGTAAAGCAGATGAAGATAACAGAAGTGAGCAAAGTCACAAAGGAGAAAGAACGAGCAGAAGAAAAATTAAAATCATGCCCAGGTTGTGAAAGTAACCATAAACGAAGTCAGTGTTGGTTTAAAGAGGCAAAATGTAGATTCTGCAAAAAGATCGGGCACATACAAAGTGTTTGTCTGAAAAAGAAACAAATGGCGGGTAGAAAACAGGAAAACCCAAAGAGTGTGAAACGTAGCACCAAGCAGTTCGAAGAAATGGAAGTAGATCATATAAGCAGACGGTGAATATGATTTGAATTCACTACAAGGAAGAAAGATAAGAGTGCAATTGGAAATGTTAGGGAAAATATGGAGTTCCAGATCGATACAGGTGCTACAGCAAATCTTAATAAATCTAACAACATATCAAAAGTTAGGTGCACTCGAGATGTTCCAGTAAAGCACAGTTAAAATCATATCAGGAATAAACATCCCAGTAAAAAGGTCAAGTAGAAGTGATCAAAAGATATAAAGGAATACAACGAAAGTTAAGGTTTTATTATTGTGAACCGAGGATGTACAAAAATATATTGGGAATGGAAGAATAAACACTCTTGGTTTCACGATAGAAGATAATGTCATGTCAGTCGACAACACAAGTAAAAGTGCAGAAATGAAGAAAATATGTGAAGAGTTTTCCGAAGTGTTTTCAGAAGGCTTAGGTCATTGCACAACATATAAAGCTCATATAACGATGAAAGAAAATTGTCTACCAAAATTTTGTAGAAGCAAGACTGGTGCCATTCAATTGCAAGAGCAAGTAAAACAAGAATTGCAACGTATGCAAGAAGGAGTGCTCAAACCAGTTGATAATGCAGGAGGGCTACCCCAGTGGTAATTATAAAAAAACAAACGGTAAACTAAGGTTGTGCGGGATTTCAGTTACGCAAATCCATAAATGTTAATAGACCACTATCCTATGCCAAACCAGAAGAAATATTTGCGAAACTACAAGGTGAGTGTTTCACGAAAATAGATTTATCGGAAGCTTATTTTGCTAGAGCTAGATGAAGAATCGAAGAAATGATGGTAATTAATACAAATGATGGTTTGTACTGAAGTTTCAAAGGCTTCCGTATGGCATCGCCAGTTCGCCCGCGATATTTCAAAGGTTTCGCAAATAAATTACGGAGAAAGTACCAAATTGCGCTAACTTGATGATATTATTGTTACAGGCAAAAATGGAGGAAAAACATACAGAATTTGCGGACGCTGTTACAATTGTTAAAGACAATGGACTCAAATGTAATTGGGAGAAATGTGAATTGTTTAAGACTTCTATAAACTATTTAGGCTACGTAGTGACAAACATGGAATTCGGACTAACAAAGGAAAAATATTAAAGCAATTTACAAGAATGCCAGCACCTCAAGATTTGAAACAACTTAGCCTATTCTCTTAGTAAGGTTGCGTATTATCTCCAAGTTTATTAAGAATAGAGTAAATGATATCGGCACCACTAAACCACATGGAAGAAAATGTGAAGTCTATATATCGACAAAGTGTGAAAATGCATTTCAGCATCTGAAACAAGAATTGATTAAAGCAACAAGATTGACGCACTACGCGCCAGGTCAACCGCTAATTCTCGCGGCTGACGCATCAGAAAATGGTATTGGCGCTGTGATATCAACGACTACGCCAGAAGGCATTGAAGTACCAATTGCATTTGCATCGAAAACGTTAAACGACGCACAGAGAAATTATGGACAAATTCAAAAAGAAGCACTAGCAATAATTTATGGGGTGAAGAAATTTAATCAATATCTGTATGGCGCGAAATTTACGCTCATTACAGATCATAAACCACTTACGTCATTGTTCAATCCAAGAAAAGGTATTTCGGAGAGAACGGAGAAGAAACTTAAAAGATGGGCAATTTTCTCTCTGATATGGGATTTTTGAGATTGCCGGCAGGGTCAACTTCACAGCACGGCAACGCAGACGCGCGCTGTCGATACATGGCGGGGCCAGACGAGTCATTCGACAAATTGGAAGAAGCCTATGCGTACATAGACTTCGAGGATGGCGACGCCCTGTTACGGCTGCTGCTGATGCAAAAAGGGTAGCGCAGGTAACACGGGAAGACCGCCTGCAAAACAAGTGCGGTTATTTGAGTAAAGGTTGGCCAACGAGGAAACTAAATCATAGTTCACCAGACTTAAATCAATTCTTGTTAAAGAGAGACGAGTTATCAATGCAAATTGTAATAAATATACACTGTGAAGATAACGTAAGAGCCGTAATTCCAAAGAAGCTGCAAGCAGAAGTACTAGTTATTGCATGTTGGACATTGGGGCATTACCAGAACAAAAACGGTTGCTAGAAGATATGTATATTGCCGGGGATAACAGATATAGAAAATTTGATACGCAATTGCAATATACAGACAGAATCCAGGCAGTCCGGCTGAAGCACTTTTCAAGCTGGCCAAAAGCTGAGAAACCATGGGAGCGAGTACATATTGATTATGCGGGGCCGTTCTATGGGTCAATGTGGTTAGTAGTTACGGATGCATTTTCACAGTATCCATATGTGTGTGAGACGCGTACCGCAACAACAGAAGCAATAATTCAAATGTGTTAACGAAAGTGTTCGTAATAGAAGGCTTACCACAATTGTTGATATCGGACAATGGCGCACAATTCACATCACATTTATTTGAGAAATTTTGTATAGAAAATGGCATTCAACACCTTAGGACTGCCCCATTCCACCCACAGTCAAACGGGGGAGCGGAGAGATTTGTACGAACATTTAAAACAACCATGATTAAAGTAATGGCAGAAGGAGTTGGCAAAGATAAAGCACTACAACAGCTATTAGTGACATATAGAGCAACTCCAGTAGGAAATGAAGAGAAAAGTCCCGCGGAACGACTTCATGGCAGGCAGCCGAGGACATTATTGGCACTATTAGTACCCGTCAAACGCCCGAAGCAAGTAGGGAACACAACATTCAAAGTCAGAGATAAAGTCTATGTTCGGTCGTTTAAATCCTATCCAAAATGGGATCCCAGCAGTAATCCACGAAACCATAGGATATAGAATGCATCTGCGGCAAGCAGAAAACGGTATCATCAGAAGACATGAGAACCAGATAACAAAAAGGTGGAACATGCATAAAATAGATGAGACACAACATAGGAGTAATATGCATTCTAATTTTCAGCCGGTGACAATGCGGATGACGGAACCAGTCATCACACACGAGCCAGCGGCTCGGCCGGCAACACCAGCAGATGACACATCCCAAGGAGGGGTGCGACCAGAGGCGGAGTCATTCGCCGAACCCAGCAGCCGAGACGCGTCACCAGGTCCAGCCCTGCTGCGGAGGTCGCGTCGTCATCGTGGGCACCCATATGCCCACAATAAAACGGGGAGGAATGTGGTATCCCCCCAATCAGAGAACGAGACGGAGTTACGCTCCGCCGCACCGCTAGTGGAGGGGCGCAGCCCCTCCCCTCTCCCTTCACCAGGCGGGGAGGTATAAAGGCTTGGCCGGGAGCAGGGCGCTCTGGGTTCAGTTACCGCTAGCATAAGCTACCACCGCCGCACTTGCTACACGCCCCATGGAGGCGCAAATTGCGGCGCACTACAAGGAGACTCAGGCTGCCCCGGCGCTTGCTGGGCAGTCACAGGCCGTGACGTATCCGCTGGGCGATCAGCACCACTCGGGGCTACTGCCCCCCGCTATACGCTCCATCGAGTGCATCGCAGCGCGCTACACGAGGACTGCAGGCCGCCCTGGCGCTGCTACCGTCACCTGCCGTGACGCATCCGCCGGCGACCTGCACCGACCTCGGGGGGGGCTACTGCCGCCCCTCGCCATACGCCCCATGGAGGCGTAACCGGTCGCGCGCTACACCGTGACTCCAGCGGCTGCCGCCGAGGCTTGCCAGCGTCACGTCGTGGCGTATCAGCCAGGCGATCAACGCCGACCTCGGTGGCCCTGCCGCCTCTCGCTACCCTTCTAATCGCGGCGTCACCGCCGCGCGGTACTTCGGAGACTAGAGGCTACTGCGGCCGTTAAGAAGCATTGTACATATTTGTGATGTTGTTCTGTGTATTTATTATTGGGTGAAAGTAAATGGTTATAAAACATTGACTGTTTATATTACCTTGCAATCCTGCAAATACAACAGTATCATTTTCACGATTGTAACAAAATTATTAGTAAAATAACAACTATTATCGCCCTGCAGGCGATAAGGCTCGGCAAGGCAAGAAGGCCGTTAAGAAGCATTGTACATATTTGTGATGTTGTTCTGTGTATTTATTATTGGGTGAAAGTAAATGGTTATAAAACATTGACTGTTTATATTACTTGCAATCCTGCAAATACAACAGTATCATTTTCACGATTGTAACAAAATTATTAGTAAAAACTAGAAAATTCTATAATTTTCTATACTTTTACGATATTAATTTTCTCTTAGTACAGTGCTACCAGTGTTAATTTTATTACGTGTAATTCAAAATAATTATTTTGTTATAAACATTAAATTATTTTCATTGATTTTTTTAGTACTTTGGTGCGAGTTCCGGAATCTACATTTTTGGAAATGAAGAAATGAAATGAAATTATTTTGATATATAGTTAGTTTATAAAACACAATTTTCCTTAAAATGTATTACTATTATTTTTCTTTCATCTTCAATATGTACTACACCACATATATACCAAATAATTAGCACAAAATATTATTTTCTGCAATAAGTTATCAGTTGGAGTTACAAGTTGCAAGTTATGTACAAAAGAAGCGAATTTAGAAATGCAACAGGAGCGGTACCATTATTTCAAGTAATGCTACAAAATGAAATAAAAGTTTTCCAGAAGTCTGCAAACTTCTTTGATTCTTCTCACTTCAGAATCCGAACACTGATTTTCAAATAATGAAGGATAAAAACTCTTCTAGGAAATAATGACAACATAATAATGCTGGGTTAATAGAGTAGCACCTCTGAGAAACCAGCAACTTCAATGCGAATTAGCAATGCTGCCAGACATTTGTGCATCTGAAAATCAAGTGATTGTATTTTCATTTCAAGGAAACAAGGGAAGTTTATAATTTCCTCATTTTTGGGTAGATTGGTAAAATTATTAATAAATGTTTTGTTCTGATTGTTGCTGAATGAAACTGTTGTAACATGGAGGCAACGAACAGAAGCGTCAAGATCAAAATTAATATATAGCAATAAACGAAAAATTAAAGCTTTATTTTGAAGATTGGTTATTCGTGATATAAATAATAATTTTCGTCACAACCTCTCCCGTCAGGTCACTGCGGTAGAACAGGAGATAGCCTGCTCCTTCACCGCAGAGAAGATGTCGATTAACATCCATTTATCAGTCGTTGCCGACATTGAAAGGAATACGATACGCCGGACGTGCCGCTTGGCTCGACGTGTCGCCGGCAACGGATATGACGCTGATCTCAGCTCGATTTCGGAGCGGCAGCGCGCCTCGCTCTCACACGGCGCTTTGTCAGACGTGGGTGGCGTGTCCGAGAAATGTTTATAATGAGTTTCTTGGAATTACAGAATTTTCAGAATTATTATTCGTGATAAAGCAAATATTTTAAAATATATTTAAAATTTAAGAAGAAATTAAGAGCAATTTATATAATTGTGTCTATTAATAATTTGTTGGACCGAATACCGAAATAGTAGCGGTAAAAGTATTTATACCGGTATAGAAATACCTTTACTTCTATTATACCATTATTCAAAATACCTTTAAAAATACCGGTATAAGACGTCAAATACCGGTATTTTTAGAGGTATATTACTCTCATCTTACGTCTATACCGGAAAAATACATTTATTTAAAGGTAATATAGCGGTATTCTCTCATCAAAATACCGGTAGTTTCATACAAAATACCGGTATTTCAGTAGAATCATACAGGTATTTGGAGGAAATTCATTGTGATTTTTTCCGTGAGATGTCTCAGAGCACAGAACTACTTACACGGCAGAGTTTCTGACCGGGAGGTCCTAGGGTTCGAGCACCGAGGGTGGCGGATTTTCGACTCTAGGCATATTCTAGCTAGGTCGAGTTCTGCCGTTGACTGGAAGAGAATTCTAGAGGGCGGGTTTCCTGAAGGGTAGTTTTCTATGGTTTCTCCGGTCAGTACCTTTCGTAAAGAGTAGTTCTTGTGCGGCGGGTTTGGTAGTAGAGTTGAGTAGGGTTTGGTGTTTAGGCGAGAGTTTGAAGTGTCTATGATCCGCTCCCTATTCGTGATGCGCCTTCGGGCCTGGGGAGAGGAGTGTCACGTGACATTGGCGGCGATCGGAAGCGAAGGCGGTGGCACGTGAGGTGCCCGCGATGGCGGCCCGTTTGTCTTTTAGATTTCGTTTCAACGGGAATTGAGGCATCTGGCTTGCAGGTGGCCAAGGAGCGGGGCGGCGCGCCGGCAGTGCACCTGAAGCTCTCTTTGTCGGCGAGATGCATTAACGGGCTTATATTTGCGAGGGAGGCCCGAAGCGATTCCCAGAAATATTTGTACACATTTCTTGGTCGCTTGTCAGGTAGCGAGCGATGGGGTGAGTGGAGTGGCGCCGCGCGCGGGGTGGCCCAGCCTTAGCTAATGAGGGCTTTAAATCCCATGTGGCGGCGCCGAGAAGCGGCGGTCAATGTTCTGGCGGCGGGCCCGTGAGAACGGCGGTTTGTGCAAAGACACTGTAAATGCTTATTGCCCTTTGTTGGATTTTCAGTGCAGCAGCGTGCTGGCATGCACAGAGCGAATTCGTGAGATGTTGGTGAAAGTATGTCTTAATAATGGTACAAAAGGGAAGAAAGCTTTAGGGGCTGGGTGCTGGTGGCAAATCGATCGCGAGATTGAACAGTCACCTGTCCGTTTCTGTACGTCATGAAGCCTTTCGTGAGCTCATATGTGCAAACGGTGGAGTCTACGTGAATTTTGAATTGGCCTATTTTTGACCCGGTGCTAGGTTTGAGATATGGAGAGTTTTGTTGGGAACTTGTCGTGCCAGTCTATGTAGGAGGATTTTCCTGGCTTCAGTTACGAAATGTGTTCATTGATTTGGGTCCCGAATTGAGAGTGAGGTGAAGACATTTTGTACAGGAGTGGTCGTTTGAAGGTCTTTTTGTACTTTGTGGAGTCCGGAGTTCCGGATGCCTCGCATGGCGGCCCTCCACGGGCAGAGGAGAAGCAGACGGCCACAATGCCGGGACACTGCTGGTAGGCCTTAGCCCCGTCAGGAGCTGTTGAGCTAGTACAGACAGATGCACGTCACTTCATTGCCAATGTGGTGCTATGAGAAGGCGGTGCTAAGTCTCAAGTTGCCGCGTTCGCCCGATGATCCACCAGCGGAGCCCCAACTCGCCGGCCTTTGCAGAGGATTGGGCGCGGGACTTCCAATCCAAACCCACGTATAAAAGTCCGTGAGGGAGCATGATTGCCCGTCAGGTTCCCTTGAATCCGGCGATACTTGGATAGCGTCAAGGTGTATGCAGTGAGAACTCGATGTGTGGGCTACGAGCCACACGGATTTCAGTCTGAGCGGCTCACAGATAGTCACTTGGCTTTGTCATGGCAGTGACCGAACTCGTGGGTTATTGGGTTGGAATTTATTCCGGCGCTAAGTGAGGGGCGCTTGATTTGACACCTATGACACCCCCGTACAGATAGTAGCTCTTAACTGGCGGAGTGGCTCAACGCAGGTTAATTTCAGGAGACCCCGGTGACGTGTTGCATTGCTGCGTATCAAAATGCTAGTGGATTAGCCTAGTCAAATTAGACAATTCGAGTGAAAAACACGTTTTGAAACTTGGCATGAATGTTTCTCGAACGTTTGTGAGGTACAGGCAAGGATAGGGGGTCAAAATGTTAATCGTTTTTCTTGGGCTTTCATTTATAGTGGCGAGCATGGTTCTATGTAATGGAAGTTGAGATGAAAGATAATATGGAAATAATGGGAGCTCCGGCCTGTTTACTAGAAAGAGGAAATGGGCCACAACTTTTGACGGTTTTCTTTTACAATATCTAGCTGTGCTAATCCAGCAAGTAATTTCTCGCCTTTAGTAATGGTTATGTAATACTACTTATACCACAAAAGTATTTCTCTCCAAATTAACACATCTCAGCCACCAGTTTTGGTGAAACTCTTTTGAAATCGTAGAACGTTTGGCGCGAAAATTAAATATTTTCACGCATATATCAACATAAATTTGACAATAATAACTGATTTTCACAGAGTTAAACCATGTCACAACATTGTGACGTAATTCACCGAAATTCAGATGCTGCCTCGCGGCGGGTCAATGTCATTGTTCCAATCAGATATTCTCTGAAGGCTAGAAAGTTTTATTTCATATTTTCTAAATAGGCTTTAAAGAGTTTCTAATAGGTTAAAATGTAAAGGTATAACAAAAACTCGAATGTAAGAAACGAACAAACATATATGAAATAATATACAAATTCCAACTTACGTAGCATCCAACTGCATGGAATCACCTCTATTACGCTCACGAAGCGCAGGAAATTCGGAGCGGCCGAATTATGTTTGATACCATAATACATAAAAATATTCTTTTTAGAAAATATAACATTACCTTACATGAAGATCAGCTTTTGATAAATACAATTTCATTAACAAAAAAATGTATCTTCACAATTGTAGTTGTAGTTCACATGCCGACAAAAATATTTAATTTTTAAAAAAGATTCAAAATCAGCTTATTTCTAAAGAAATATGTGACTTACACTATCTTCAAAGTGTTCTTTACGTCCTTAAGATCCAAATTGAATAAAAAAGTGGTCGTTTTTAAGAAAAAATGGTTTCAAGACAATAAAAAGTGCCCAAGTTTGACACAAAATTTCACGGAATACTAATTTTCAAACAAGAATTGATCGAAAATGACTTCAATTTTACATCTGTGTGACGTCAATCGTTTTGCTGTCAATCGATTTTTCGGTATGAAGGACTCTCAAAACTTGGATTCTGGCTACACCAGGCCACGTTGTTTTTTTTTTTGTTTTTTTTAGCTACTGGATTTATCCACTTTTCGTTACCATTGCCCGGCAATAAGAGTTTTTCTGCTGAAAATTCGCCGTCTTTCCGCAGCATTACATAACTTTCGTAAGCGTTAGCAAAAAACTAAAAAGATAGGATTGGAAAAAAGTTAGAGAATTTTTGTATGGAGACATGCGAGATGGGTAAGAAGTGTTTTAGAAATGTGCACTGCATGCATTGACAAACGAGATCTATCTTCCTGAAAGGGCAAAACTGCTGAACAGGAAGAAAATAAATTTAAAAAAGATCTATAATAGGTTATCTAACATTGAGTACGGAAAGTTTATGATAATGAAAGGCTCTTTCGTGTCTCGTGGCAGCAAAGCATACGGATAGTTGGTGATAGTCTTCTTCTTTTAGCGCCATAAACTTATTAGAGCGTAGGCTAGTCTTCAGTAAGTGTCTCCACCCTAAATGCCTTCTTGTGAGATTTATCCTGGGCAAGTATACTTAAGGTAGTTTGACATTCCTTTCTCGAGGGCTACTAGTGCGCAAATTTTGACGTTTGATTTGAAGATCTGATAGTGCAGGCCAAGATACAATATCCGCAATTTATCCAAATCCAATAATCTTGATTGGTGCTAAATTCGTTAGAGGATTTAATTTGCTCTGCATGCCGTCGATTTTTGGCATCTCAAAAATCCCCCGACTTTGACCGACTTTGGACCGACGAACATGGGATCAGTGGTCCGCCATGATAACTACTATACTATCAAAACCTTTCGTTTTCGTGATAGTGGAGTCAGGGAAATTTCATTGCAGGACCATTTTATCAGAATCGTTTATAATGAATAACTTCCTGCTTTCGCAAATGCAGTAGCAATGCGCTACTTTCTAGACGGTCTCGAATAAAGTAATTTACCATATACATGAGCAAGAAAAATATTTTACGGAATTAGTGTCACAAAACTAGAATATCTTTTTTTAAATTTATTTATTTAACAGAGTGAGCTGCTTAAACAACGCTCAGCCGTATGGCTTTTCAGTTGTTAGGAGCGAGTATTTTCAAACGAAGGTGGTAGAAAGGGGTGGCTACGGCCACCTCCCATTAAACATAGATTGAAGTAGTGCGAATGATAAAGTGGAGGAATACATATTGTTGACTTTTTATGGGAGGACTATTTATTTCATTATCTTATATCAGCCAGTTTCCGGAGGAAGATGTGGAAGGGAAGTCAGTTGCGGAGACGAGTTTCGACGGAATGTTCTTTACCCATGTTGTAGTGGGAAGCACCGGTATACGAGAGTATCTGTCGAAATTACGGCACTTTTCGCCGCAGCATTACCTAACTTTCTCTAAAATACGTATGTTATTCCGTGTACTACGTTAACGAAACAGTGAAAAAGTCAGAGAATATAAAAATTTACTACAGAAACCCGTGTGATTCACAATATCGTTTGTAAAATATAAAGTGGTGCAACAGAAAATCTCAATTTTAGTGTTTCATGTTGTTCAGTAGTTATTTTCCAAGACATGAATTAAGAGGTTTATTAATACTAACACTACTCACTGTGAACAGGGTTTCTTAAATACGCTTCTAAAAATGTAATTCAAAGGATTTGTATTTACTAAGATGTGAACACGCAACATGCTGTAGACTAAAGCAGTGAATCCTGATGTTCACTGTAAAACCCTAGGTAAAACCCTAATGTTCACGTATAATGTTAATGATTTCAACATTTTTTTAGACAGTCAGACACGCATGTTCACTGATCTTAGCAGTTAAAGCCACCAACAGCAGATACATTTGCCCTGACTCCAAGTTCTGCCAACAATTAAAAATAAATCACTGGATGTTAAAAGTAACTTATGAGACGGTACTTTATTCCCATACAAATTTCTTCCCCAGTTTCAGCCGCCATATCTGGAAATTATCTGTGGAAAGACTCTTTGTTCTTCACAGCACTACCTTTTTAGCATATAAACCGAGGTGTTAACATTAATCCGACCACAAAATCTATGAAAGCGGTCGTGAAATGTGTCAACGTCAGCGGTGCCGGCTCGCTGGCTACAAAACCCGCGCTTTGCGTTATCCATTTCCGACATGCTCGGCTGCAACGCTTGTACTCAACGCTACTTCCCCGCCTGCGCACCTGGTTTGAAACCGACAGCGGGGAGTCATTCCTTTCATTAGATGCCAGGCATCGCGGGACTCGCCGACCGAATACCAACCGCCATACATTGTTGTGTATTCAGATGGCCCCATGCGCGGTCTGGCATTGTGCTACTATAGTATACGAGATATTTCTGTGGCAAGTAGGAGATATTGATTCAATATATGATCTTGAGATGCAGACCGCGCTCTACGCCATTTTGAATATCCTAATGAGGAAATTTGCGTTAACTATTTCACTCGTGAAATTAAAACTATTGGTGATTAACTATACATACAAAATGCCTTAACTGCCTGGTGTCTCAAAACATTTATCGCTTCTATCTATTCGATTTTTCTACCGCCCTCCCTTACTGGCCCAATAATAAGCTTCGAATCTTCTTTCGTATCGATTGCTGTGCAGACGTGCAATAAACCATATACCATAACATAGCCTCTTTGATGTTACCATGCTTTTATTTATTTTCAGTATTTGACGCAATTTTGAACTAGTATTTCACGAGTTTTGAATCACGTCGCGAAGCTCCGAGGCGGTGCCGGCTATTTCAACGCATCCTCCCACCGCCCGCCCGTTCGATCCAGCGCCTCGATTAAGGGGCCCTTGGCACGGCACGGCGGCGCACGGCGCGACGCCAGGCGCCACAGGGCACGTGCCGACCCACGTGCCCCCGCCCCGCCCCGCGCCGAAATACCTCCGGCCGCGCCATCCACACCCATCGCTTCGCGGCGCTCCGCACCATTCGCGGCGGCGATGTAGCGATTATTGTATCGGACTGCTATACCCAAGTTTGCGGGTCAAACCCGATCGAAGCCGTGGATTTTAAGGGCGATAAAATCCTTCGTACGCCTTCCTTTGAGGAAGTAAAGCCGGCTGTCCCATGTTAGTACATTTACTGCATGTAAAAGATCCTCGCCTAAATGACGCCTCTGAGCTAAATTCAAATCGCCTGTTCGTCGCCCAAGTAATACCTTCTTTCTCCCACGATTGGTGAAAGGAGGTAACGAAATTTGCGTGGTCAGACGGAAGAGCAGGCCTCATGGCCTGAGTCTCGCCACGTAAAATAAGGCAAATTCAATTCAATTCAATTCAATCGCTTGGCGTCGATCCGGTCCTGCCCACATTCGGCGCGTCCGTTCCCTTTAACCTCTCTCCCGCCACGACACCCGCTCACTCGCGCGAGCCCGCCCGCCCCTTACTGCCTCCCCGCCTTTCTCCGCGTTGCCTTATCCCCTCTCGCCCCGCCCAGATACGACATAATAATAATACATAATAATAATAATACAATAATAATAATAAAATTGTCTTTATTAGTGGCGAGACTCAGGCCATTAGCCTGCTCTTCCCTAACCACATGAAATATTTACATTATTTCTTATACTATGAAGAAGATCGAGGAGGGCGTATTTTACATTTATATCCTTACACTCTAGGTAAATCAGTCAATTTTTTTCCACGAATGAAATCAAGACCAACTACATCCTCCTTAATCAACTGTAAAGCACGTTCCATTTATAAATTCAATATTTATGTTTTTAATCCAAATATTGTATGTATGTTTCTGAAGAAACCTTTCTGGGTATTCTTAGTTGTTAGTTACCTATGTTATTGTTCTTTAAACATTGTACATGTATGATGAAATGTACTTTAAAAATGTATATACTATGTAACATAAAACTCGTGAAAGACATAATAATGTCGAACAAGGATGATAATAATTATTAAAAAATAACGACATGTACTAACCGTCACCGTCCCGCCCTCCCCTTCCCATTTCTCCCTGACTCCCGCCCTGCCTACACCTCTCCACCTCGCCTCTGTTCCTTTGCTCCCGCCCAGCCCTGCGCGCCTTCTGCAGCCTCTCCGCCTTCCGCCCCTCCAGTCCCCGCCCTCCAGTCTCCGCCCGTCCAGTTTCCTTACCCTCCATTCCCTGCCCTCCAGTTCCTGTCCCTCCAGTTCCTGTCCCTCCAGTCCCCGCCCATCCAGTCCCCGCCCATCCAGTCCCCGCCCATCCAGTCCCCGCCCATCCAGTCCCCTGCCCTCCAGTCCCCGCCTCCATGACCCTCTCTGCCCCGCCTCTGCACCTCGCCACTCTTCCTTTGCTTCGCGTCCCTGCGGAACGCCCTGTCTCGCTTCACGCCGCCCCTCCCGCCACACCCCCAGTCCTCACCACGCTTTGGCTCTCCCGCCAGCCCTCGTCAGGACTCACCCCTCCACCCGCCTCTGTTCCGCTAGGATCTGGCTGCGCCGCCCAAATCTCGCTTTTTCGTGCTGCCCCACCTCCCCGCCCGTCAACACGAGGCGCCTCTGTGGCGCCAATCGCCCCACCCCGCCCCGCCCCGCCACTCGCCCCATCCCGTCCCCGCGCACGCACAGCTCGCCCTCGCCAACTCCCCACTCCCACACCCTCACATCTAGCGTAGAACCGGGAGCGGTAGCTCACTGCATCAACTGATGTCACTGCAGCGCTTCTGTCCGGGAGGTCCTAGGTTCCACTCCCACGGCGGCAGGATTTTCGACACTAGCTTTCCAGCTAGGTCGAATTCAATCGCTCTCTGGAGGAGAATTCTTAGCAGCCGGCTTTGATAGGTAGTTTCCGTGGTTTCTCCGATCAGCATCAGGCGAATGCCAGAGCAGTACCCTAACAAACGGGCCACGGAACGCGCGCGATCTTTCCTTCCTCTTCCTTGTCCTATCCTCTCCTTACACATACACACTTTCACTAACATGCACTACACTACCACATACTCCGGGAGATCGATCAGGAGCTTAAGGCTTGTCCTGGCTGGGGCGGACACCAATCTTAATCTCCATTTTCGAATCGTTGTTAAACTGTTCCTATCTTAATTTCTCTCCTCGAATCGAGGTTTCTCTGTTCCAGTCTTATTTTCACTCCTCCGATCGTAATTTTCTCCTGGAATCGCAGGTTCTCTTCTGTTGTCCTACCGTAGTTCCTTGTATCCTTTCACTGGTCGCCCGCGGCATGCCTTGCGTGGGCCTCCGCCAGCAGTAGGGAGGAGGGGAAGGGAGGGGAGGGGAAGGGAGGGGGCGGGGCCGCGAGGCGGTCGCCAGAATAGGCGCTTCCCGCGTCACTGGCGCCACAACGCCCCGCCCGCTACTCTCCTCCCGCACCTCCTCCTCCAGCCCTACCCTCCGCTCATCCCTGTCCCGCTCCTCTTCGTCCCGCCCGGCCCCCGCTCACTACCCTTCCCTGCCCCGCCCCCGCCCCACCCCGCCCCACCCCGCCCGCCCCACCCCTGCCCCACGGCCCGCCCGCCCCACCCCGCCCGCCCCACCCCGCCTCACCGCCCCACCCCACCCTTCCCGCCCCCCTGCCCGCCCGCCCCACCGCCCAACCCTGCTCCCGCCCCGCCCTGCCCCGCAAAATCCCCTGCCTGCCCTCTGCCCACCGCCCTCTCTGTTCCTTCCCGCCACATACCGCTCTCCCCAGCCCTGTCCGCCCTCCCGACACAGCCCGCCTCCACCCTGCTCCGCCTCCCTCCGTCCCTCCCCGCCCGCTCCCGCCCACCACGCCTTCTACACCTGGTCCCCTACACCCGCTCCGTCCGCCCTCCTCCTCGTCCCGCCAGATTCCTCGTCCCCCAAAACAACCTCCTCCCCGCCCGCCCTCCCTGCCCACCCTACCCCGCTCCCAAGCGTCTAATTCATTTCTCCTCTCCGCTCCTCCGGGCGGGTGGGGCGGAGGGCGATGTTTAAATAGCGCTCGCTTCGCCTTTGCGCAGGCCACGCCAATCGCCATGTTCCGCAATCCTTGAACGGCGCGCCGGCCGCTGCCGGCTGTTGGGGCAGCGCGGGGAAGGTCACGAGCCACGCAGCAACAGCCATCGCGAAATTAACCACTCTGACACTACAGAACACACTGTTTTGTTTACTTTCTATTTCAATATTCGCCTGCCTTATCACTTAGTTTTTTATTTGCTTCCCCTTTTTTTTTTTTTTGTTTTTTTAATCTTTCCCCTTTTTTCCCGTTTTAAAGTTTTCCCCAAATTGTTTTTTAGGGGGTGGCACGCCCCTGTTGGGAAAACGCAGAACAGCCTTTCCCAAATTAATCCCCCTGACAGCACAGAATTTTTACATTATTTACTGTACTACTATTTACTATCGTTTACTATTCTATTTCATATTTGTCTCTTTATCATTAGTTTTTTTTTTAGTTCCTTCCGTTTTTTATTTTAGGTTTTCATTTCTTTTTTTCCTGCTTCTTCTTCCCCTTTCGGTTTTTTTTCTTTTCTAAATTTCCCCCAAAGGGAAAGGGGTATGAGCATACCGGACGATCGCAGCAATTTTTTATTCTCGAAATAAGTGGGCACTCGGGTAAAGCATACTTACCTTCACTTTTTTGGATTTGAGATGTTTTTTTGCTCAATAAAGTTTCCCGTACTTTTCCCCCAAAAAAAACATGGCCATAAAAACAGCTGCATTCTATAAAAAAAAAACACTGGGAAGTAAGGATGGGCGATTTAATCGCTTTTAGTCAACAATCTATTATTTTGTACGACTAATCAAAAAATTGAAATTGATTATTTTTATAAAATTCTGAACTTGTCGGATTTTATAGTATTTTAATTAAAATTTCCCTCGTCTGTTAATCTCTCCAACTAAAAAAAGATATATAAACATAATTCATTTCATTTAAAATACTTAAAAATAAAAATTTTTAAATTTAAAAAAGTCCCCTAAATAACAAAAAGAATAATTAAGTTTCAAATTAAAAATTAACGATTTTGCATTTTGAACATGTAACAGGTGAAAAATAATCCTTTTTATTTATTTTCTTATCAAATCTCCCTCCCCCCTCTTTCTCTCTCTCTCTTTTTCCCCTCTCTGGCTCAGTCTTCCCCTGTGTTACTCTGTATCCTTCTATCTCCGTCTGTTTTGTCTCTGTGTGTTTTTTTAGCGTTCTGATATGAATTAAGCCGCTAAGTAAATAGTTTAAGTTTTTTGGCTTGGATTTCTTTTTTTGTGGAATATTTCATCCTCCTTTGCTCTCCTTTATGCCTCTGAAATTATTAGAATCATCCCCATTGATGCTTCTCCATGGTACTTCTATATTCTTCTTTGATTGGAATCGGACGCACATGTTCGTATGTATTTTATTGCACTTTTTCCTTAAAGAAATGTTTCCCCACTTCAAACGAGGGGAAGGAGGAAGAAAAGAAAAAAAAAGAAAAGAAAATGTGGAGGGAAAAGGAGGAGATGTATGAGGAAGGAGGGAGAAGGGGGAAAAATGTCGTAAAGATGCCGTGCCACACCAGAAAACCACGTAGGCAAGGGGGTATTTTGGGACACCCCACCTTAGATACCAACCTGTAATGCAGGGGGTTAAAACATGAACAGTACACATGGCCCCAAAGAGACAAAATTTGGCAAATCTTCACGGAAGTCGGGAGATGACGAAACCACACCGAAAAAATGCTTTTCGTGTATTTCGATTTCTTTAAAAACGAATTTTTAAACTTGAACGGTTTTTTTAATTTCTTAAAGATAACTAAAGACTGAAAGGGAAAAGTTAAGAAAAAAACATATTTGAAAATCTTTTTTTTTTCCTGGGATAAAAAATTCAAAAACTTCATTTCTAAACTTGTTCTATAAGGGCACTATTTATAATCCTTGATCACATTGTCAGTCTTAAAATTTAAAATTTAAAAAAAATTAAGACTATAAAATTTAGGGGGTAAATAAAAATTTAAAATAATCGTTTTATGTAAACCATGTTTTTCCTACAAAAAATTGTTTGATATGAGAGACTTTTCCTATTTTGAATGACAGGCAAAAAAACATATTCGCGGTTACTTTCGTTGTCTTCACTGTATTCTTACAAAGCATTCACAGAAGAAATCGAGACTTTTTGAGAATGTTGTAAACATCCCAGGAACATCTTGTTAAAAGTTACCCTATGATTTCAACACTCGTGCTCGACGAAAAGTTAATTTTTATATTTACTAATGGGGCAAGTTGGGGCATGATTTTATAACTGGATTCGAAAGAAGATAGTTTCGGCTAGTAAATGACATTAGAGACATCGTGGAATTCAGAGAAATGGTTACTTTCAGCCTACGTGAACTCACAAGTAATTACAATTATTGTATTAATTTCATGAATTTTAATATTTCATCCTACGGCGATATTATGCATAATGCATTATAAACAAACATGAAAATACTTCTACAAACTTTCAGGAAGAGAATCCATACTGTCAGTTTTCTGCACAACTTTGTATGGCTAATACAAATAAAGACGGTCTCTCTGATGTTACTCTGCACTGCAGGTCTACCGAACGCCGCGAAGGGTAAGTTCGATGACTCCTGGTGCGAGGGAATTGACCCAGAGACACGAAGTGGGCAGAAACAGATGCCCCAAAGTATACAGTGTGTCGTTGTCTTTGCAAACGTTTAGTAAACGCGATGTCATTTTGGAGTTTTTGGCCAGAATTTCGGGAAAATGCACCACCGTGCGGCGGCAGGATTTTCGACACTAGCTATTCAGCTAGATCGAATTCAGTCGCAGTCTGAAGGAGAATTCTAGCGGCCGGCTGCTCTGGTCGGTAGTTTCCGTGTTTCTCCGATCAACACCATGCGAATGCCGGAGTAGTACCCTACCAAACGGGCCACAGACCGCGCGCGATCTTTCCTACCTCTTCCTTGTCCTATCCTCTCCTTACACACACATTTACACTTCTCTGTAGTTTGGGAACACGATTGGAACAAGTCGCAACCGGTAGTGGTAGCTCAGTGCATCAACTGATGTCACTGCAGCGCCTCTAACTGGGAGGTGCTAGGTTCGAGCTCATGACGGCGGCGGCAATTCAGCTGCTGTCTGGAGGAGAATTCTAGCGGCCGGCTGCTCTGATCGGTAGTTTTGCGTGCTTTCTCCATCAACACCAGGCGAATGCCGGAGCAGACCCTACCAAATGGACCACAGACCGCGCGCGATTTGTCCTTCCATTTTCTTGCCCTATCCTCTCCCCTTACACACACACACTTACACTAACATGCACTACACTACCACATATTCCGGGAGACCGGTCGGGAGCTAGAGCTTGTCCTGGCTGAGGCGGTGTCCGCTGGTGGAGAGTCCTGTTAGAGGGAAACCCCACTAGCCAACGGTAGGTCGGCGCCGAGTCTCACGATCCAGCGGGAAGTTCACATCCATCTCCGAGAAAAAACATGCACTACACTAACGGGACTAGATACCAAAGCAGTTGACGCGCCTGGAAACACGAAAAATCAATCAATCAACCAATCAATCAAACCTTTGTGCTGGCATTTGGATATGTCGGAACTCAACTCCCATCGAGGCGCCACCTTAGTTAAGCTTGAGGAGCCCTCTGCCAACTCTAGCTGGCCGGCTAGCACTGAAACTGATTAAGCGCCACTCACAGTTGCGCCTGACGAATTCTCCTCATTAACCCTGAGTATCCGGCCCGAAGCCGCGTCCAAATGGGGATGAGGATCGACCCAAGTCCAGGCGACTCGAGGCTCCAACATGCCTCCTCACTGCACTCCCAGTTTCTACTATCGACGTGAGTAACGCCGGAAACTACAGCAGCTTGACGGGTTATTCGTGTTCCTGTGGTTTGGAACAAGATTGGAACAAGTCGCAACCGATAGTGGAAGCTCAGTGCATCAACTGATGTCACTGTAGCGCCTCTAACCGGAGGTCCTAGGTTCGAGTCCTGCCGGCGACGGCAATTCAGCTGCTGTCTGAGGAGAATTCAGCGGCCGGCTGTTCTGATCGGTAGTTTCCGTGGTTTCTCTATCAACACCAAGCGAATGCCGGAGCAGTACCCTACCAAACAGGCCACAGACTGCGCGCGATCTTTCCTTCCTATTCCTTGTGCTATCCTCTCCCTTACACACTCACTTACACTCAACATGCACTCCACTACCACATATTCCGGGAGACCGGTCGGTGCTTATCCCGGCTGGCGGCGCCCCGCTGGTGGAGAGTCCTGGTTAGGGGAACCCCACAGCCGACGGTAGGTCGGCGCCGGATCTCGCCATCCAGCGGGGAAGATCACCGCCATCTCCCGGAGAAAAACATCCACTTCACTAACGGGACTAATGACCAAGCAGTTGACGTGCCCGGAAACACGAAAAATCAATCAATCAATCAACAAGTCGCAAGTTCCTGTGGGTTTGCGAGCAAGTTAAGATGCGGCCCTAAGATCGGCGAGTAGGGGCCCAACTGGTGTGTCAACGGACAAACCGGCAACCGAGGCTCACTCACTGCACCTACCTTGGCACTATCGACGTGAGTACAGCCAAGACATTAGGGTCCGAGGGGCGTTTCCGACCTCCACCAAGAGCCTCAAAGCGTCAGGTCTCGTCCCCTCCCCGGGCGGGAAGGACGGACGTTTTGGAAAAAATAGTTTTTGTGACAGCGCGTTATAAGGGTTCAAATAATCGAGAAGATACTGAGGGCTTTTTGTTGGCAGAGATCATTAGAACCAGTGATACATACATGTTTTTTATTTTTATCTAATTTTATTGATTCACAGTTACTTATTTACTAATTAACTAGATGTTGAGCTGACTCGGATTGTCTTTTCATTCTCTACTGTAATTTTCTACTGTTCACTCTATCCTCCAAAAGAGAACATGTAGCATAGGGATGGGCGATTTAATCGCGATAAGTACAATAATCGATTATTTTATACGATTAATCGAAAAATAAATGATTTATTTTAATTCAAATATTAATTTTCGATACGAACAAAATATAAAGTACATGTATACTTTTCAACTTTAGCAATGGAATTCCTTACTTGTATTCAACATTGTTCATTTAATGATCAGTTAGCGAGATTTTATATCAAAATGTTTCTGTAAAAACAATTTTATTGATTTTGTTGCTTATTAGAAGAAACTAAAAGAATTGAGATTTGTTCGATTGTTGTTGCATTTTATTTGTGCAAAACCGTGTGCATGACATTCTTCTGTATTTAATTTAAAACGTTAACGTTAACTTACTTGATAAACATGCTTTCTCTGATTCCATTAAAATAACAACTAAATTTGACTTAAACACAAAGCTTAATAAATAAAATTTAATAAGTGAAAAAATTGAAAATGTTTTGCATTTTTGTGATAGATTTTCTTAAAATAAGTTAAATTACTAACTGATTCATTAATTTACAAATTAAAAATAACTATTTTATGCATTATAAGCATTATTTAAAACAAGTGAAAAATTAATCGATTACATAAATTAATCGATTAATTTGAATGATAATGCGATGTATATTAATCTAATAGAAATAATCATCGATTAAATATTAATCGAGTGTTCTTTAACTAATCGCCCATCCCAATGTCTTTTTTTAATTTATTGGTTTTGATCGTAGGTACACAGATTAGTTGTTAACAACTTTACATATGTATTGATTACTTATTAACTAACTTAAAATTAACTTATAATTAACTTACAATTAACTTACAACTATTACATTGGGAGGAATCCTAGTGGGTCCTCTAATCAGGTTCCAAATTAAGGAATTTGATGAGAAATGAATGGTAGGGGTATTTATTTGTAATTCTGGTTTGATGGATGGGATTTTACGGAGTCTGAAAGGCCCCAGGAGGATTTGATTTAAGCTAGAGTAAAAGTTACTGGAAAGATAAGCTATATGCTGTGATAACGGTTCGAGGTTAAATTCTTATGAAGTTGGAGGTTGGATATGAACCGTGGGGCATTAGCAATTGTTCTAAGAAATTGATTCTGTATTACTTGAATTCTGTTAATGTTGATTTTGGTGGCGTTGATCCATATGGTGCAGGCGTACAGTATGGGGTTTTATAACTTTTTTAATTTTAAAAGGGGGGAATTCAATGGTCCCGAGCTTTTTTTGAAAGTGGTTTTAGCTGCAGTAATTTTATTTTGGCTTAAGTATTTTTTATCTTGTGTTGCTTCCAGTTTAGTTTGGTGTCTAGTTGGTCGAGATATTTCCGGTTTTTTGGGGGGTAACCTTTCTATTGTATTTTTGTTTATTCATAGGAGAGGGTGGTGTAAGGTCACCCCAATGTGACCGTTAAACTGTTTTAATATTTAATTTAGTGAAAAAACCTTTCTGTCCTATTGTACTAAATTCCGGTAAATGCCCCCATCCGATCAGGTTTTTCGTCCATTTTCCCCTGATCCATTGAGCAAATGCTGAGATGGCCCCTTGTTTTGCTTCTGGACATAAATTACTTTTTTTTGTACGTCTTCTAAAACGGGGAAATACAATTATTCAAATTATGTTTCCTGTTTTTTCCGCGGGAAGTAATAAGAGCCAAAATTTATTTTTTTTTATCCTTAAAAATAGATTTTATTACATGAGGTTTTTTTTTTTTTCTCCTTTCAAAATTAAAAATTTTTTTGTTATTTTTTTGAAAATAGGGGAGTTTTTTTTTTTTTCTCCTTTCAAAATTCAAATTTATTGCTTATTTTTTTTTGAAAAAAATTTTTTACTGCAGGGGGTTTTTTTCTCCCCCAAAATTAAAAAAAGTAGTATATGACTTAGTGGGGATACAGAATTTTAAAAAATGTGCCCCAAATTCATTTTTCCCCCATAGCACGTCATACGCATTTTTTAACTTTTTTGCAAAACAAATAAAAAAAATTTCTAAAACCAGAATCCCCCCGATCGGGGAATGAAATTTTTTTCGAAGGCAGAAAAAAATAAATCAGAAAAAATAGACATCAGGGTTTCGGTTTGAGGCGCTGTGTGCCCGTGCTTGGCCGGAGACGCGGGGGGGGGTGAAGGCAAAAAAAGGTGGGGTTTGCGGCGCCAGCTCGGGCAGCTGCTCCCGCCAATCACGCGCTGGCGAGGCGTTGGCGCTGGTGCCGGTGAGCGTGTACACTCGCGCAACGTTTTGAACGATGACCTTGCTTCCATTCCCGAAAAAAACAGAAGGCAAAGGCTCGCAGCGGGCATGAATAACATTGCAAGCCTTAAAACGGGTTGGCGCGAAACAGAATATCAAAGATAGTTGCTTTCGTCGAAATTTATTTTCAGCTTTTTACATATTAAAGATATGGCTGAGGCGATCCAGGCCCTTTAAGAAAGCCCTAAAACTCCTATTACTGTTCCTGCTGTTGCGTACCGGGCAAACCCTAGCACACGTGCAGGTTTGATTTTGTTTTTCAAGTTTGGGATTATATTTACTTTTGTGGACAATTTGTAATAATACCCCACTCCCCCCATTTCTTCAATCCATCGTTCAAGAAAAAGTTGGGGGATAGTAGTATGTGAGGTACCCCAGCACATGCTTATCTTTCCACCGATTTTTTACCCAGCCCCAACCCTTTACTAGATTAAGTAAATCCATTTACTTTTATAGGATTGCCCAAAATGGAAAATTTAAAAACAACCCTAAAAAATCACAACCCAAAATATTAAACCCGCGTCCCCCCTTTTCCTAAACCCTGAAATAACCGTTTCCCCTGGCTTTTCTTTTTCGCCAGCCAAAACCGGTGTCTTACTGAAAAACTTGGTTAATTTGGGAAACCGACATTCAATCAATGCCTAAAACACGAGAAAAATTTTTAAAATTTCTACCGTTTATCAATAAACTTCCCCCTAAGTATGAAAGTGGTGCTCATCTATAAATTTTAAAAAGACCACAATGACATATGTTACAATAGGGGCAAAAGCACCAACCAACCTATAATTTTGCAAAAAATTTCAAACAAATATTTAAGACAAACCTTGAAAAGCCCTTGGTTCATTTCAAACTCACAAATACCCCAGACTTCAAAACCTCTCCTCTAAAAACATCTCACAAACCTTCAAAAATATTTTTCCTCCCATACTGCCCCAACACTCCAATATTCAATCTCGGTCAAATGTTCATCTTCCTTCACATTAGATCCAGTTTCCCCCAAAGACCTTTTTCGTCCTCCTAATTTTAAAACCCCAAAATTTCCAAAAACATCCTCCATTTCTATACAAAAATGAAAATTTCCCCTTTTAGCGTTATACAAATATAAATTTTAAAAATAAAAGGTTATCGGAGATCCGCATTTGCCTGAGGAGGGCGAAATTCTTGTATGTAACTTGAACCCAAAAATCCCCGAAAGACGAAAGTCGAACGGGAAGAAAAAAATTAAAGCTTAAATCAACCCCCTCCGTATCCCTTTTTCAGACTAAAAAACCCCATCCATCAAACCAGAATTACAAATAAATATCCCTATCTCTCATTTCTCATTCATTCAACCCTCATCCATTCTCTCTCATTCATTCATAAAATTTCGAATTGAACCTGATTAGTGGACCAAGGGACCCCTTCCTATTGTAATAGTTGTGTTAATTGGAATTAAAAGTTAATTTTGTTCGTTAATAAAAATTAATAATTGTGTGTTAATGTATCATGTACCTTCCATCAAAACCAATAAATTGAAAAAGGTGATGCTACGGCGCTAGTTTTTATTATTTTTAATGAGATCGGGGGAAAATCGTCCTAAGCCCCAATCGGAACCCCCTTGGGGGAGATTCAGTTAGCCTGTGCCTATGGGGGCCAATGCCCCCCATCTCGATGGGTTTTGTCCAGTTCCCGATCCATTGAGCAAATGCTGAGATCCCCTTTTTTTTGCTTCTGGACATAAATTAACTTCCTTTTTCTGTACGTCTTCTGAATTGTGGGAATACAATTATTCAAATTATCGTTTCCATGTTGTCGCGGCAGGAAGAAAAAGAGCAAAAATTTATTGCTTTTTATCCTTGAAAATAGTTTTTACTACATGGGATTTTTTTTTGTTTTTTTCCCTTTTCAAAATTAAAAATTTTAAGTAGTATAGGACTTATTTGGGGGATCAAAAATTTTTAAAAATGTCACTTACTTTTATAGCACGTCATAAGTTTTAAAGTTTTTACGTTAAAAAATAAATAAAAAATAAAAATAAATAAAAAAATAAATAAATAAATAAATAAATAAATAAATAAATAAATAAATAAATAAATAAATAAATAAATAAAAATAAAAAATAAATAAAAAATAAATAAATAAATAAATAAATAAATAAATAAATAAATAAATAAATAAATAAATAAATAAAAAAATTTCCACTAAAACCCCCCCCGTTCCACCCCTTCCCGGAACCCGACAGGCATTGCATCACGGAGGGCGGATCGTTTTATCGCTCATGCCAACTGATGTCAGGGGATACTCCTTCGAAATCGTTCTTCTCCCCGCAGTTTTTTAAAATTTTTAGGGCATAGGGCTATCCCCTGCAATTTCTGGGGACACCAGCATCCAGAAACAAGGGACAAGCAAACCTGCAGAGGAGTCGGGGGAGTTCTTTTTCCTCAACGGAGGGGGACATTGAAAGAACAATCCCCCACATCTTAAACCAATGGAAAACGTTGGGAGGAGTCATCGCCCAAACCCGGAAAAGGGGGTTTTTTTGGGGTAGCCTCGGTAAAACGGGGTCAAATGTGACCCAAATCGAGTTTCCTGGGGTCCACTTTTTTTGTCAGCAAAAAGAGAAATGTCACCGGTAGCGGTAGCTCAGTGCATCAACTGATGTCACTGCGCCCCTCTGCCCGGGAGGCCCTGGGTTTCCCAGCCCGATGGGGGAAAGGTTTTTCGACGCGCTTTCAGCCGGGTCGAATTGTCGTGTCTGGGGGGAGAATTCAGCGACGGCGTTGATCGGTAGTTTGCCGTGGTTTCTCCGGTCAACACCAGGCAAATCCCGGGAGCAGTCCCCTCCCAAAACGATCTTTTTTCCCTTTCCCCCCTTACAAAATTTATCCCAACATGAAATAATACCACATTTTGGGGAGACCGGTCGGAGATTGGTTGTCTTGACTGGGGTGCCTGCTGGGGGAGAGTCCCAGGAACCCCCCCGAAGGTCGGCCCCGATCTCACCATCCGCGGGGAAGATCACCGCCATCTCCCAAAAAGGCACTACACTAACGGACTAATGACCAGGTTGACGCGCACGGAAACAGAAAATAAATCAATCAACAAATGTCCATCTACCAGTGGATGAGGGGCCCATCGCCGTTCCCCCAGAGCCATTGCCCTTCCCCTTTTCCTTCCCGATGAGTTTTATTTGGCCCCCTTTCCTTAGACCCTCAAACTTGTGCCAGGATCTATAAGGGCCGTTCTATATAGGGGGGAGTATTGGGGGACGTGGGGATGGGGGATGCCGTGGGGGATAGTCGGGTGATAGCGAATGAAAATGGGGAGATGATAGCGAGTGATGTTTGGGGGGGATGCTCGTCGAGGTGATTCTGGCGGGGGATGATAGTTGGGTGGGATAGTCGGGGTTGATGACGTCGGGTGATAATCGTGGTGATGGTGGTCGTGTGGTAATGTCGTGGTGATGGTGATAGTCAGGCGGCCGTCCCGAATTTTTCCCGACAGCGACTGAATTCGGCTAGCTGAAAACTAGTGTCGAAAATCCGCCGCCATCGGGACTCAACATGGGCCTTTCCCCGGGCCCAGAGGCGCTGCAGTGACACGTGATGCACTGCGCTTCCCCCGGTAGAAATTATAATCGTGCGCCGGAAAACGCGAATATTCGCCAAAAAAACTCATATTTTATTTTGCATGCCTGTTTTTTAGACAAGCCAAGCGACATTCTGTGTTTTCCGTCAGACGTCACAGGAAGGGGAATTTTCCCCAAAGGGCATGGCGCGGGGGTCAAAGCCCCCATTTCAACAGGTTTTATTTCAGTTGGATGGAACTATTTCCCCTGCTTTGGGCCGTAGTCATCTGGGGGTCAAATGACCCCCTTGAACTGCCGACCCCCCAAATTGATCGCCCGCCGCCCAACAACCCATCACGGGGACGGTAGCGCACCATCACTGCGTTGGGAATTCGGGTCGGGGCTGTAATTCGTAGGGCGCGGTGTTGTAAAAATTTTTTTTAAAAAGACTTAATAGGGTCTAAAAGAAATGTATTCGGCTTCGAGTAAAGCCCCCATCTCGAGGGGGCTTCTGCCCATTTCTCTGATCCATTGAGCAAAACTGAGATGGCTCCTTTTTTTGCTTCTGGACATAAAAAATTTCACATGCGCATTTTTTTGTTGGCTTCCTTTGTTGGTGGTAGTAGAGTTTTGGGGTGGTTTTTTTTTTGTTGAAAAAGAAAAAAAACTGCTGTTCGTTTACGTTGAAATTTTTTCCATAACAGGAGAACTAAAATTTCTTTTTTTAATTTTTTAATTTTCCCTTTAAAAAATTTTTTATTTTTAATTTTTATTATTTTTATTTTTTTATTATTACTTAATTTTTATTTTTTATTTTTTTATTATTTAAAAATAACTATTTTTTAAAAATTCATTCATCTTTCAGCTTTTATATTTAAATTTTGGGAGGGGATTTTGTATGAAAAATAATTTCATACGTATACACATTTTTTACTATTTTTCCTTTGAAACACCCCTTTTGATAAGTGCAAGGGGCTTCGGTGGCTCGGGGCATCAACTGTTTTCCCCTGCAGCGCCTCTGACCGGAGGTGCTACCGTTTCCCTCCGGGCGGCGGGAGGGGGCACTAGCTTTTCAGCTGGTCGAATTCAGCGTCTGGGGGAAATTTTGGGGCGACGTCGATCTTGTTTCGTTTTTGATCAACACCAGGGGAAGCCGGAAAAGACCCAAAAACGGGCCGGGGCCCGCTTCCTTCCGTCCCACCTTCCTTTACCCAAAAAATAACACTCCACAAACCCAAACAGAGCTTATCCGCCGGGGGATGGTTTCCCGCTGGTGGAATACAATTGGGGGGAATCGCACCCAAGAAGGCGCCCGATCCGCCTGGAGAAATTGATACCTGGTAAACATTGATACCTGGTAAAAATGATCCTGGTAAATTGATACCCGGTATTTTTGATACCTGGTAAAATTGATACCCGGGAAAATTGATACTCTAAAAATTATACCTGTAAAAAATACCTGGTAAAACTGATACCCAAAAAAATCCGGTATATTTTGATCCTGGAAAAAATTTATACCTGGGAAAGATAACCTTTTTGTAAAGCCGAAAAAATTGATACCTGCTAAAAAATTTATACCTAGTAAAAATCAAATCCCCAAGGAGAGTCCGAAAAAATTTGTATCATTCTAAATTCTTTTTGAGGTACCGGCGGTTCATATCGTTGAGTCCACTTTTTTTTAAACAGATGGGGGCTGATCTCCACCCGTTTATCCCGCCGGGGGGCAACCGCCTTTTTTTGGGTTTACCAAGAGCCCCCCTTGGCGGGGACGTGGAAGGCCGAGGACGGTGGGGCGGGGGGACGCGGGCAATTTGGACGGCGCTTCGAAAACGCCCGTCCGGGGAGCACGTGATCGCAGGCTGATCAGCGGCGTCGCGAATGGGACGGGATTTAAGGGCTCCTGTATCAGAGTGCCCGGGGGAAACAAACGTCCCAAAACGGAAAAAACGCCTTTAACCCTTTGGACTTTTTTTTTTGAACGAAAGTTTTGAATGACTGAGCGCAGAAAATCAAAATTGTTTTTCATTTTTGGGAAAAAGATTAAGAAAGAAAACTAAAAAAATTTAAAATTTTTTTTTTACAAAAAAATGATACGTTTGTTCAGAAAAAAAATAACCCAAAAAAAAACGGGACCAACATAAAAATTTATGCTTTTTTTTTCGGTTAATTTTTTTTTTCTGGCAAAATATCGTTTTTTTTGTAAAAACAACCTTTTTTCTAGAGTGTTTTTTTCTTCTGAATGCAAAATTTTTTAAAAACGTTTTTTTTAAACCAAACGAGCTTTTTACCTTGATGTTCAAATCCAGAGATTGACAAAAAAGCAAAAGCTTATATTCCAATTTTCGACGTTTCCCCTTCGAACACCGTTTATCGACAATTTTTCCAATAAACCCCTTTGCAACCAAGAGTAAGATATAAATGATCTTGGCTGCCCGGTGACCCCGTCGAATTGGTTTTGGGGTTTTTTGACCATCTTATCGTGGTCTTCCCCCGGGTTTGTGCCTGGTCACCCAAAATCATTTAATGATTGGCGGAACTACGACTTCCCTTAAAAGGAAGATAATACTACAACATATTAGAAATCTGATTGGAAACGGAAAGGGGTTTTTTTTAAAAATAACCGTTGTTCGTTGGAGGAGGGAAAATTGGAAAAAAGGAAACTGAAAGAATTTGGGGAAAAATTGAAAATCAGATTTCAGGGCGATTTTGAACCCCTCTTTTAACATATTTTAAATTTTTCGTTGGATGATATTCCAAATTTTTTAAAAGGGGAAAAGGGAAAAAGGGCAAACGAAAGGAACATTAGGGTTTGGAAAAGAAAAAGTATATATTCCTGAATAGTGAGGGGGGAAAAGTAGGATCTTAGAGCTGGGAAAAAAAACAAAAATATTCAAAAGATTCTCAGAGAAAAAAGAATTTTTGCCGGAAAAAAAGGTTTTTGGCAGAAAACTTTTTACAGGGCGAAAAAAAATTTGTTTCTGAATTTAAAAAAAACGACACCTGGTACCCGAACTTTTTTTGTGATTGATGACGAAAAATCGAACGTCTTTTTTCTGTCTGCCGTCATGAACCGATAGGGGAAAAACTGCGATTTTCCAAAACGAATTCCAATCGAGGATCGATGTCGATACCTGACTTTCAAACCCATATTTTAATTTTATAATTCAAAAGCCCCGGGCCATTCTCCAAAATTTTTAAAATAATCGCCCTTTCATTTTCAATTAAATTTTTGATATGCTGTGAAGGAGATTAAAGGAATGGGCAGGCTCTGTTCAGTTTTTTAAACCCATTTTTTGAAAAATTTCAAAAGCTCAAAAATTTTTTTAGTCTTTTTTAACAAAATTAAAGATAGAGATTTTTCGTTAATGAAAATTTCTTTAAAGATAAATTTTAAAAAGGTCAATACAATTCTTAAATTTAAATTTTCCCTAATTTACGTCAAAGAAGTGTTTACTTTAGTTCAAAGAACATGCCTTGGTCATTTTATAGAGTTTTAAATTTTCCTTTTTTGATCAACACCAGGCGAATGCCGGCAGACCCCCCAAAGAGCCACGGACCGCCCCGATCTTTCCCTTTCCCCTTCCTTTTTCCATCCTTCCCCAACACTTACCATCATGCATACACTACCACATATTTGGGAGACCGGTCGGGGGTAATTGTCCCGGCTGGGGGGGTCCCGCTGGTGGGGGGGTCCTGGGTTGGGGGGCCCACTATCCGACTGGTCGGCACCGGGTTCATCGTTTGCGGGGAAAAATCACCGCCATCTCCCGGGGAAAAAGTCACTCGGGATTAAGACCAAAGCAGTTGACGCCCAAAACAAAAAAGCACAAATCTTAGATTGATTTATTTATTGATTGTTAGTGACTCCAGGGGCGGGCCGCTTAGGCCCTTAGTCCCGTAAGTGTAGGCCCTGTTTTTCATCGGGGGGTGGCGGTGATCTTCCCCCCCTAATTTTATTTCCAAGCACGGTGTTTTTGCTCTGATGAAAAACAATCGCAAATCCGTCCAAAATCGTTTTCGTTTGAAAAGGGCGTGCGGGATTCTGACCTTGAGTCACCGCGACCGTTGCCCAACGTTGGCCCACGCTCCATAGGGAAACCGTCGTCCCAAAAGAGGGTTTTAAAAATTTCCCGCTTCCTCATATGGCGAATCGGTTCCATGGAACCAGTGTTAGTTTTTACCGAATAAAACCCATTCAGCATTTTTGATTACTACGCATGAAAAAAGTCAAAAAATAGGAATGAAAAATTTTATTACGTCTTATGTTAAGGGGAAAGAATATTTTTATTTTTTATAATGAAAAATGGTTTTTAAAATATTTTAAATTTTCGAATATATTGATTTGATTTTTTGAGCAAAGTCTAAAATTTTTGAGAATGATTTTGTGTGGTTTTTTCAACAGTTTATTTATTTTTGCAGGAACTATCATTTTAAATAAATTCATACCATGAATAAAAGGCCCCCATTTGGGTTTTACGTTTTTTCTAAAACGGCGTTACAAGTGTGTGATTAATGTTTTAAAAATAGGAAAATCGACATATCGTATTTTTTCATTCATACCCCACTTTTTTTATTTATCCTATATTCATTATCTATGCATCGATCGTAACCGCACATTCTTCGCATTAAAAGGCGGAATTACACAGGGATAAAAATGAACAAGGTACTTTCAGTCATTGGTCGTACATTCAAGATGCCCCAAAATAGATGTTACAAACCCAGAACAGAAACGAATTAGGGGGCGCAGGCTTATAACTGCAGTGGTCTGCGGGAGGCCGGGTTCCCCAACCGGGGGTAGCAGGATGTTCCCACAGGAGAAGATGTATTTGAGCATGTAAGGGTCCTTTTAAAATAATTTCCCCCTCACTCAAAAAACTATAATTAGAATATCATTCTTTTAAATTTTTAATTTCTTTTTATGAAGCCCGGGGCATTTTTAAATTTTTTCAATATGACTATTTCTTCTCTAAATTTTTCAAAGAATAGGTAAAAAACCTCTAAAAATTATTGAATTACAAAATTGGGAAAATTTTTCAAAAATAAGTAGTGGTACATATTTTTCTACTAAAAAAAATTGTTCTGATAATTAGATCTTTTATTGAGATCATGTATATCTTCAAATTTAATAGATTCGGGGAATTTTTAAAATACAATATTAAAAAAAATCAAAAAAAAAAATTTTTAAAAAATCCCCAATTTTTTTTTGTACTTTGGGAGGGATAATGTAAAAGTATTATAAGACGATTTTGTCTATTCTCTTTTTTAAAAAAAAACAATTGTGTTTGTTTACATCCCAAGTTATATTTAATTTTTTAAAAACAATTTGTTCAATTTTTGGATTTTGACTACTTGGGTTCAAATTATGTCTTATAAAGTTTTGAAACCAAAAGTTTTTTTGGGAAAAAGAGCTAAATTTTGATTTTTGAAAATACAAATGCTATTTTTCAAAAAAGGCTCCAAATGTTTTCAAACTTTTTACGGATAAACATGTATAAAAAAACTGTGCTTTTACATTTTTTTTACTTTTTTTAAAAATTTCGAAAGTATTAGATTTTTAAAATCTCTACGACGTTAGTTTTAATTTTAGAAATTTTTTACGTTATTTTATTTGGGGAAAATTTTTAAAGTTTATTCAAATCAAAGTTTTTTAAAAAGAGCTAAATTTCTCCCTTTCAGAAAAATATTTCACAAAAACGGCCAAAATTTTTTAACGAAAAATTTTTGATTAGGGAAAATCAGGCTACCCTTGGGAAAACCCAAAAAGGAGAAAATGTAAAATGGTTTGAGGAAAATGCAGCTGGGGAAGGGGATAAAGGGAATAGCGAAAGTTGGGCCCGAAAAAGAAATTGAAAAAAGTTCAAAAGTCTTTCCATCCTGTAACACCACTAGTTTTTTTTTTTAAAAATTTTCTTTTTGAGGTGGAAAAATTCTTTTAAATATTTCTTTGATTCAAAGGAAAAATTTTTTTAAATGTAAATAACCCCTGCATTTCCCCCGTCGCTTCCCCGAATTTGTTTTTTTTGCTATACCCTGCTTCCCCCGAGGGGGCCATAGAAAGCAAGCAATTCGATCCCTTTTTTTTGGGGGGGTTGCGGGGTATTTAAAAAAAAATTTTTTCAAAGAAGCGAATGACCCTTTTTAAAGGCATTTTCTTTCAAAAAGGTGCTGGTTCAGGAAGGCTAAACAAGATTTCACCATGACGGATTGCCTACCATGCGGATTAGGGGATATAACGGTTAGGGAACGATGTTTTTAAACCGAGTTCTTCAACCGACCGACGGGAGGGGGAAAGGGGAAGGAAAGCCGGGTGTCCCATGTAGTAGGTTTACGCAGTAAAAACCCGAAAAAAAGCTTCACAATTCAAATCGCCTGATTTGTGCCCCGATAACCCCCTTTTTCCCCAGATGGTGAAAGGAGCGCAAAAATCTTCGGGCGACGAAACAGGGGCAATCCCGAGAGAATTTCCCCCCGCGGGTAAATTCTACCCGTAGCTGATGTTCGAATACTAGAACCCCCCCAGGTACTACAGATACAGAATTATTCTTGGGGGTATGATCCCCCTGAAAAAACTAAATTTTTTTCTTTCCCGGGATAGATGCCCAATTGATGTGGCCCGATTTCCCCCTTTTTAATTTTAAAAAAAGAAAATTTGGGCAATAAAAAATGTGAGAGAAGATTTTTAGATTCATTCAGCCTGTCTTGGGAAAAATGATGCCTTTACTTGTTTATTTTTTTTTTCTCCCAGTTTTTAATGTCCCGGAGAAATTACCACTTTGAACTTTATAAAAAGGGAGCGTCAAAAGTGTTAGCGTTTTAGGGGGGGGGGCTTTACCTCAGTGACACGCTATCTGATCTTTTAAATTTGTTTTTACAAATAAATGAGTAATTTGTAACATTTTTTTACGATCCCATACTAACGAAATGTTGGGGATCAAAGGCGTACGGGAGCGGGAGCCAGTGCATCCAGTCACTGCGGGCCCCCTTACCGAGGTCCAGGGTTCCACTTTGGGGGGATTTTTACACCGCCAGTTGGGGCGAATTTTCGCTGTCAAGGGGAATTTAGCGGCCGGCTGCTCCGGGGGTTTTTCGTGGTTTCTCCGATCAACACCAGGCGAATGCCGGATATCCTATCAAAGGGCCCAAATTAAAAGAACCCTTTCCCTTCCTTTTCCCTTTTGCCCCACCCCTTCCCCACACACACACACTTAAAACTAACGTGCCCCACACCCCAAATTTTCCCGGAGACCTCCGAGTTTAGAGCTTGCCCCGGCGGGGGGTTTCCCGGGGAGTCCGGGTTTGGGGGGAAACCCCACTCACCCGAAGTAGGCCCTCCCTGGATTTTCCTTTTCGGTTTTATCCTTTCCAGCTTTCCTTTCCAGCGTTTTGTGCCCTTTTCCCAGTTTTGCCCTTTTCCCAGCTTTTTCCCTTTTTTTCCAGCCGCCCTTTTTTCAGTTTTACCCCTTTTCCACCCAACCCTTTTCCCAGTTTTTCCTTCCCCCAACCCTTTTCCACCCCGTTTTTTTCCCAGCCATCCTTTCCAGCCCGTCCTTTCAGCCTTCCCTTAATTTCCACCCGCCCTTTTCCGGGTTTTACCCCTTTCCCCAGCTTTACCCTTCCAAACCCTTTCCAAATGTCCTTCCACCCTTTTTTTTCCCTTTTCCCGCCACCCTTTCCAGCCCGCCCTTTTTCAGTTTTTCCCTTTCCCAGCCCCAGCCTTTTTTTTTCCTTTTCCCACCCAACCCTTTTCCCAAATTTGCCCTTTTTCCAGCCTTTCCTTCCAGCCGTCCTTTCTGAATTTTTCCCAAACCCAACCCTTTTCCATTTTTGCCCCTTTCCACCCAACCCTTTTCCATTTTTGCCCTTTTCCAGCCACCCTTTCCAGTCCGCCCTTTTCGGGTTTTAATTTTTTCCACCCAACCCTTTTCCCAGTTTTTCCTTTCCGGGCCACCCTTTTCCATTTTTGCCCTTTTCAGCCACCCCTTTCCCAGCCCGCCCTTTTTCGGGTTTTTACCTTTTCCAGTTTTACCCCTTCCCAGTTTTACCCTTTTAAAAATTTTAATTTTTCCATTTTTCCCTTTTCCAGCACCCTTTTCCAGCCCGCCCTTTTTAAAGTTTTATCCCCTTTCCAGTTTTCCCCCTTTTCCACCCGGGCCCTTTCCCTTTTTTTCCCTTTTCCCCTTTTCCCACCCCAAAATTTCCTTCAGCCCCCCCCTTTTTTCCAATTGCCCTTTTTTCCCAGTTTTCCCCCCTTTTGTTTTCCCCTTTCCGGGCCGCCCTTTTCCCTCATTTTACCTTTTTCCAGTTTTACCCTTTTTCCATTTCCTTTCCAGCACTCCTTTCCAGTTTTCCCCCTTTTTCCAGCACCCTTTCCAGCCCGTCCTTTAAACCTTTACCCTTTTCCCCAGCTTGCCCTTTTTCCAGTTTTACCCCCTTTCCAGAAAGCCCTTTATTTTTCCCTTTTCCACCCTTTACCCCTTTTCCATTTTTGCCCTTTTTCCAAAAGTTTTATCCTTTTTCCAGTTTTTCCCTTTCCCCTGCCTTTTCCCTTTTTTTCCCAGTTTTTCCCTTTTCCACCCAACCCTTTTCCAGCCCAGCCCCTTTCCTTTGGGGCCCTTTTTTTCCCCCTGTTTTTCAGCTTTACCCTTCCAGCACAGTCCTTTTCAGTTTTATCCTTTCCAGCTTTATCCTTCCAGCTTTGTCCTTTCCAGAAAGTCCTTTTTTCCCCACCCCCTTCCAGCCTTTTTCAGCTTTAACCCTTTTCCAGTTTTTCCCTTTTCCCAACTTGCCCTTTTCCAGCCACCCTTTCCAGCTTTTTCCCTTTTCCAGCAAAAAGTCCTCCACCCTTCCTTTTTAAACCTTTTTTTCCTTTCCAGCTGCCCTTTTCCCACCCTTTTTTTTTCCTTCCAAAAGCCCTTTTTCAGTTTTACCCTTTTCCAGCTTTACCCTTTTCCGCTTTGTCCTTTCCAAAAAAAGCCCTTTCCAGCTCCGCCCTTTTTCAGCTTCACCCTTTCCGCAAAAATTTTTTTCAGTTTTATCCTTTCCAGCTTTACCCTTCGTTTGTCCTTTCCCAAAAGTCCCCAGCCTGTCCTTTTCGCCCCCCTTCCAGCCCGTCCTTTCAGTTTTCCCCCTTTTCCACCCAACCCTTTTCCCAGTTTTTCCTTTCCAGCTTTCCTTTCCAGCCTTTGCCTTTGACTCTTTCCAGCCCGTCCTTTTATTTCCTTTCCAGAAATCCTTTCCTCCTTTTTTTCCTTTCCACCCGTTTTCCCCCAAAACCCCCTCCGTTTTTTAAAGCTTTAACCCTTCCAAAAGCCCTTTTTCATTTTTACCCTTTTTCCAGTTTTACCCCTTTCCAGCTTTGTCCTTTCCAGCACAGTCCTTTCCAGCCCCGCCCTTTTTCAGTTTTTCCCCTTTTCCAGCCCGCCCTTTTTCTTTTTTCCCCCTTCCACCCGCCCTTTTCCCTTTTTACCCTTTCCACCCAATCCTTTCCAGTTTGCCCTTTTTCCAGCACCCCCCTTCCAGCCCGCCCTTTTTCTTTTTTTACCTTTTCCCCTTTTTTAAATCCTTTCCGCTTTGTCCTTTTCCCCAGCAAAAGCCCTTTCCAGCCCCGCCCTTTTCAGTTTTAAATTCCTTCCAGCACAGCCCTTTTTCAGTTTTATCCTTTCCACCCATCCTTTCCAGCTTTGTCCTTTCCAGCAAAAATTTGGCCCCCTTTTAGCCCCTTGGCCCCCTTTTTCTTTTTTCCCCCTTTTCCACCCAACCCTTTTTCCCGTTTTAAATCCTTTCCACCCTTTTTTCCCAGCTTCCTTTCCAGCACAGCCCTTTTCCAGCCCCCTTTTTCCAGTTTTTCCTTTATTTTCCCTTTCCAGCACAGCGTTTTCCAGTTTTATCCCTTTCCAAAGCCTTTTTTTTCCTTTTCCATTTTTATCCTTTCCACCCGTCCTTTCCAAGTCTTCCTTTTCAGTTTCCCCCTTTTTCCAGCACCCCTTTTAGAACCCTTTTCCCAGTTTATCCTTTCCAGCTTTTCCTTTCCACCCGCCCTTTTCCCAAAAATTTTTCCGTCCTTTTTCAGTTTTAATTTTTCCCCAGCACAGCCCTTTTTCAGTTTTACCCTTTTCCAGCTTTACCCTTTTCCAGCTTTACCCTTTTCCAGCACAGCCCTTTTCCAGCTCCGCCCTTTTTCAGCTTTACCCTTCCAGCAAAAACTCCAGTTTTACCCTTTTCCGTTTTATCCTTTCCAGCTTTGTCCTTTCCAGCACAGCCCTTTCCAGTCCCCCCTTTTCAGTTTTCCCCCTTCCAGCAAAAGCCCTTTTTCAGTTTTACCCTTTTCCAGTTTTATCCTTTCCCAGCTTTTCCTTTCCAGCACATTTTCAGCTCCGTCCTTTTTGTTTTTTCCCCTTCCAGCACAGCCCTTTTCAGTTTTACCCTTTTCCATTTACCCTTTTCCAGTTTTTGTCCCTTCCAGCACAGTCGTTTCCAGCTCCGTCCTTTCGCTTCTCCCCTTCCAGCACAGTCCTTTTAGTTTTATCCTTTCCAGTTTTACCCTTTTCCAGCTTTGTCCTTTCCAGCAAAAATTTTCCAGCCCCGTCCTTTCAGTTTACCCTTCCAGCACAGCCCTTTTTCTTTTTTAACCCTTTTCCACCCTTTACCCTTTTCCCATTTTATCCTTTCCAGCAAAAGCCCTTTCCAGCTCCGTCCTTTTCAGTTTTAAATTCCTTCCAGACAGCCCTTTTTCAGTTTATCCTTTCCAGTTTTTATCCTTTCCAGCTTTGTCCTTTCCAGCACAGCCCTTTTCCAGCCCCGCCCTTTTTCAGCTTTACCCCTTCCAGCACAGCCCTTTTTCAGTTTTATCCTTTCCAGCTTTATCCTTTCCCAGCTTTACCCTTTTTCCAGCACAGCCCTTTTCCCAGCCCCGCCCTTTTTCAGTTTTAATTTCCCTTCCAGCACAGTCCTTTTTTTTTTACCCTTTTCCCAGCTTTACCCTTTCCCAGTTTTTCCCCTTTCCCCAGCAAGTTTTCCCAGCCCGCCCCTTTTCAGCTTTACCTTCCCCAGCCCTTCAGTTTTACCCTTTTCCAGCTTTACCCTTTTCCCAGTTTTTCCCTTTTCCAAATACGTCCTTTCCAGTCCCCCTTTTTTCGGCTTTACTCCTTCCAGCACAGCCCCTTTCAGTTTTATTTTTTCCCCCCAGCTTTTTCCTTTTCCAGCTTTTTCCTTTTTCCAGCAAAAAGTTTCCCTTTTCCAGTTTTCCCCCCTTTTTCCCAAGGCCTTTCTTTAATTTCCTTTTCCAGCACAGCCCTTTTTCATTTTTACCCTTTTCCAGTTTTATCCTTTCCAGCTTTGCCCTTTTTCCCACAGCCCTTTCCAGTCTGTCCTTTCACCCACCCTTCCAGCACAGTCCTTTCAGTTTTATCCTTTCCAGTTTTTCCCTTTTCCAGCTTTGCCCTTTTCCAGCACAGTCGTTTCCAGCCTGCCCTTTTTCAGCCAATTTTTCCCAAACAGTCCTTTCATTTTTACCCTTTCCAGCTTTACCCTTTTCCAGTTTGTCCTTTCCAGCAAAACTTTCCAGCTCCGTCCTTTCACCCCTTTCCTTCCAGCAAGTCCTTTTAGTTTTTTCCCAGCTTTATCCTTTCCAGTTTTTCCCTTTTCCAGCACACCCTTTCCCAGCTCCGTCCTTTCAGCTTTTCCTTCCAGCACAGTCCTTTTAAAGTTTTATCCTTTCCAGTTTTATCCTTTCCAGTTTTTCCCCTTTCCCAGCACAGCCCTTTTCCAGCCCCGTCCTTTCTAGTTTCCCCTCCACACAGCCCCTTTCATTTTTACCCTTTTCCAGTTTTATCCTTTCCAGCTTTATTTTTTCCCAAAAAGTCCTTTCCAGCCCGTCCTTTCAGTTTTTTACCCTTCCAGAAAGTCCTTTCATTTTACCCTTCCAGCTTTTGATCCTTTCCCCCAAGCCTTTGCCCCCTTTTTTTCCAGCACAGCCCTTTTCCATTTTTCCCTTTTCCCAGTTTTAAATTTCCCCTTTTCCAGCACCCAGTCCTTTTTCAGTTTTTAAATCCTTTTTCCAAAAAGCTTTATCCTTTCCAGCTTTGTCCTTTCCAGCACAGTCCTTTCCAGCCCCGTCCTTTCAGCTTTACTTTCCAGCACAGCCCTTTTCCCAGTTTTATCCTTTCCCCCACCCCTTTCCCAGCTTTTTCCAGCACAGTCCTTTCCAGTTTTGCCCTTTTTCAGCTTTCCCTTTCCAGGCCAGCCCCTTTGGGGTTTTATCCCCCCCCAGCTTTATCCTTCCAGCTTTGCCCTTTTCCAGCAGGTTTTCCTTCCAGCCCGCCCTTTTTCACTTTTCCTTTCCAGCCCCGCCCCTTTTAAGTTTTACCCTTCCAGACAGCCCTTTTTCCCAGTTTTATCCTTTCCAGCTTTATTTTTTCCCATTTGTCCTTTTAAGCACACCCTTTTCCAGCTCCGTCCTTTCAGCTTTACTCCTTCCAGAAACAGCCTTTTCATTTTTAAACCTTCCAGTTTTTCCCTTTCCAGCTTTACCCTTTTCCCAGCTTTGCCCTTTTCCAGAAAGCCCTTTTTGGGGTTTTATCCTTTCCAGCTTTATCCTTTCCAGCTTTGCCCTTTCCAGCACAGCCTTTTTTCCCCCCCGCCCTTTTCAGTTTTGCCCTTTTTCCAGCCCGCCCTTTTCAGCTTTACCCTTCCAGCAAAAGTCCTTTCAGTTTTATCCTTTCCAGTTTACCCTTTTGCTTTTCCCGCAAGCCCTTTTCCAGCCCCCTTTTCAGTTTTTACCCTTCCAGCACAGCCCTTTTTCAGTTTTATCCTTTCCAGCTTTACCCTTTCCCAGCTTTTTTCCTTTCCAGCACAGTTTTTTCACCCTTTTTTTTTTTAAAAGTTTTCCCTTTCCAAAATTTTCCTTTTTCCAGCTTACCCTTTTCCCCAGTTTTTTACCCTTTTTCCAAGGCGGCCTGGGAGTGCAGTTAACCCAGTTTCTATGCTGTACCCTCTGTCGACTTCGGGCAGCGCCAAAAACAGAGTGAAAAGGTGGGAAGAGGCCATCTAAGACGTGAGTATTTGGTAAATTCGGGTTATTGCATTTGGGCAGGTGTATGCGATTGATGTATGAAAAAGTAGACTGGTTCAAGAGTAAAAGAAGAGCATTGTTATAGGAAACAGGAAAGACACGCCTAGCCCTCGACCTAATAGCGTCGGGGTCAGAAAAGCAGAGTTGTGAGAGGCCTGATAGGATAGAAGACAGAGAGAGAGAGTCAAGCACAAGTGGAAGAAATGCTTGAGAAAGGCACAGCTTAGGGCCCCGTGGTTGCCACTCACGAACTCCCAAGGCAGGAGACCTGAGGGAAAAGAAGAAGGAGGAGTTTAGGGAAGAGGGAGTGAGGTCAGGCGGGTCGTTGTAGGACCGCACTTCGTCTGGCTCCTCCGTTGAGACCTGTCAACATGGGAAACCCTACCAGCAGATGCATCTGCAACTGCCGCTGGCGACCAGCCCTCAGCATCAACAAGCGCGCAAACCCTCGCACCCGCACGGACAGTGCTACTACAAGGCGGTGTCCCCTGGGAGAGAGAGAGAGAGAGAGAGTGTGTCTGTGTGTGTGTCTGTGTGTGTGTGTGTCTGTGTGTGTGTCTGTGTGTCTGTGTGTGTGTGTGTCTGTGTGTCTGTGTGTGTGTGTCTGTGTGTGTGTCTGTGTGTGTGTGTCTGTGTGTGTGTGTCTGTGTGTGTGTGTCTGTGTGTGTCTGTGTGTGTGTGTCTGTGTGTGTGTGTCTGTGTCTGTGTGTGTCTGTGTGTGTGTGTCTGTGTGTGTGTCTGTGTGTGTGTGTGTCTGTGTGTCTGTGTGTGTGTCTGTGTGTGTGTCTGTGTGTGTGTCTGTGTGTGTGTCTGTGTGTGTGTCTGTGTGTGTGTCTGTGTCTGTGTGTGTGTGTCTGTGTGTGTGTCTGTGTGTGTGTCTGTGTCTGTGTGTGTGTGTGTCTGTGTGTGTGTCTGTGTGTGTGTGTCTGTGTCTGTGTGTGTGCCTGTGTGTGTCTGTGTGTGTGTCTGTGTGTGTCTGTGTGTGTGTCTGTGTCTGTGTGTGTGTGTCTGTGTCTGTGTGTGTGTGTCTGTGTCTGTGTGTGTGTGTGTCTGTGTGTGTCTGTGTGTGTCTGTGTGTGTGTCTGTGTGTCTGTGTCTGTGCGTGTCTGTGTGTGTGTGTGTCTGTGTGTGTGTCTGTGTGTGTGTCTGTGTGTCTGTGTCTGTGTGTGTGTGTCTGTGTCTGTGTGTGTGTGTCTGTGTGTGTCTGTGTGTCTGTGTCTGTGTGTGTGTGTGTGTCTGTGTGTGTGTGTGTCTGTGTGTGTGTGTCTGTGTGTGTGTCTGTGTGTGTGTCTGTGTGTGTGTCTGTGTGTGTCTGTGTGTGTCTGTGTGTGTGTCTGTGTGTGTCTGTGTGTGTGTCTCTGTGTGTCTGTGTGTGTGTGTGTATATATATATATATTTGTTATATCAAAAAACTCTTTTATTTCTGTATTGAGAGATCGAGAGTAAGTAACAATTAAATTTTGAAACATAACCAACTAAGAAACTATATTTTGAACAGGAGAGGGTACACATTTAAATACTTTTTGTAAAACAATGATTTATGATAGAAAGTTAATTTTAAATACAATGAATTACCAAATATTCAAAACTTGAATGAATTGTATCGTGTCAATGGTACAACTTATAAACTTGAAGTTCACTTTCAGTTGATAATGATATATACTTGTATTTTATTGTGCTGATTGTGAGTATAAACAATGGAAGACTCTAGTGCTTTTAATTTTCTGCCAAAAATTGTATCTTTCCCCTAAAATATTACAATTATTTTTTTTTAATTCCTTCAGTTCCTACAAAAACATAAGTAATTACTTTAATATTTTCCTTACACAAATTATACTTGTCCTGGAGTGTAAGGATTTTGTTGTAAGGCTGCTGTAAACTGGCCTTCATTAAAAGCATTACTTTGTACTAACCCTATGTCCTCACAGGCATTTTTGCCATTAATAACAAAAAAGTGCCATCCAATGTCAAATCCAAAATCTATTTTATGATAGCACATATTGAAAAAAATTCTTTCTGTTTTTGCATTGGCTTGTAGCCTACATCAGAGAAATAAATCAGTGTGTGTATGTTGTTTTTTTCTTTTTATGACACAAGCTATGGTTCTTTATTTCCCCTTCATCTTTGTACTAAAATACAAATGGATGAGCTATTGTATGCCTGTTGACCCAGTGGAACCCTCAGGCTTCATCTTGTACCACAAAAGAATAATTTTCTGAAAAGTCAGCCAGAACAATGCATTCATTCAACTTAAGTTCTTTCTCTTTCAAAAAAAAATTGACCATGCAATTTTGCAATAAATGATGAACCTTTAAATTTTCAAGTTTATTGATCAGTATTTCAACAAGCTCTTATCTTGGTTTCACAATTGAATAGTTTATTTCAGAAACACGTCAAGTATACAAATTTCTCATTTCGAAAAAACAAGAGTAAAACTGTCCCAGTTTTTCTGATTTCAAAAATTTGTTAATATTAAAGCAGTTAATAAATGAATATTTTTAGTTAGATATGCACTAAACAATGTGTCTATCCTCATGGAACAATATTCTGCTGCAAATGTACTTTTTAGATTTCGGTGTTTGATGGGTTTCTGAAATAAGTGATTCAATTGTCATCATTTTGATTCTATCTTGGATCCCTCATTGCGTATAATTCTATATTGTCTGGCATTGTGTCCTCTTCAGATTCTTCAAACAAATCAACCAAGGCCCTTTTCCCTGGAAATTTTTAAAATGTCCAATCATACAATCAAAACTGTCCATTTGCAAACCAGAATTTTGAAAATGTTCTTGTAATTGACTAAACTGGGCAATATCAATCATCAACACATGTTCTGGTGATATAAATGAACACAGGCATTATAAGTTCAGAAACACTCTGTGATCACACACAACTAAAAATTTTCATTTTTCAATTTTAATGTGAAGTTTGGTCTTCTTAAACTCCCAAAACACTTAATTTAAATTACAAAGATTTAGCCACATTTATCTCTGAATCTTGATACCATTTTCGTTCAGAGAAACGCAGTATTTTTTCCCAGGCATCAGATGACCGTTTTCATCATCTTCAAAAAAACTTGTATTTTTATTATTGTTTCTTCATTTAGCAAATTTGAAGTTCTCCTTTTTTGTAAGTTAGGTAAAATATCCTGTACTTTTTTAAAAAATTCTTTGTATTTTCATTTTGACTCCAGGATCTGGGTAGTCAACTGATAATTTTTATTTTATCTATTAGCAACAGCACATTTATTTTTATTTTCTATCAGATAATTGTGTTCAGTTAATAAATTTTAAGCATTATCTGGATTTGATGTCACAATTTGTTTTTTGAATAAAACAGAGTTTTTTTAAATTTATTTATAGTTGTGAAAACTTTATCAATTCTTCTTTTCAAAGCTAGATTTTTTTCTTCTCTTAATTTTCTGTAGGCGACGATCCTAAATGGTGCATGCTGAACCTAACTTTTTCTGTGATTCTCAGGAAAAGCTGAATTCTCTATTTGAACTTCCAGCATCGTCTCTATTGTGGACAATAAAAATTTTAGAATAACCTGGACACGATTTCCCTGGTACAAGATTGACCAAAACATTTTTATTCTTGTAACAACGAGTCAAAATTATATCTTTCAAACAGCACATTTATTGTTTTTAAGATTTTTGTAAGGATCTGGACAAGACTGTCCAAAGAGATAGGAGTTTTTAAGTATTTTATCTCATGGTACTTACAGACTAATGTGATATCAGAGTTAATCCTTAATGAAAACAACACTTTTTCTTCTTCACCAAAATCTTCAATTGACTTAATGTCCTTAGGAAAAACTTCTTGTTCAGTTTTACGGCAAACTTCATTTGTACATTCACCTATACAACTGACCTCCATGTTGGATCAACAGTCACACAACTATACACAAAATCTTTCCACTCCTTGTAAAACAGATTTCTTATGCAGGTGAGCTAGCAATCAGAAAACTAGGAGCAAATAGCTTTGTCGCATGCAATTAGTTTTTATTCCTCAGAAGATGGAAGAGGCAGAAACTCATCCTTCTCCGGAAGGGTAACAAACCACTTGACAAGACCTCATCTTTTAGACCCGCTTTGCTTCCTGGACACCATGGAAGCAGCTAGAGGGACTGGAGCTATCAAGGCTGGAGAATTATACCTATCAGACCTATCCCTAAACAGTATGGCCTTCCAGAAGGGCGGGCGACAACTAGCGCCATTCTCGAGTGGTCAGGATTGCGGAACAGGCCAAAAGGGGTGTGGGAAGAAAGGATTCTGTGCTCTGGTGGCCATAGACATCGAGGCATTCAATAGCGCCATGTGGATGGACATCTCATGGAGGCTCTGATAGATAAAGTCCCTAGATACCTCCTGAGAATGGTTGAAGACTATCTTCATGAGAGAGTACAGTCTATCTGAACCTCTTCGCAATGGGGAAGGCGTGGCGTGTGGCGTACCCAAGAGTTCAAGATTGGGACTATTCCTGGAATGTAATGTATGATAAGCTGCTATGCAGGCACCCGCCAGATACCCACCTTGTGGAGTGCATGGGCGACATCATCATCTGCCACAGTAACAAAGTTGACCTGATCGAGAGGAAGAAAGCGAAACCCTCTTCAGGGTAAAAAGATGAAGAAACGACAGGAGACTCCTACACATGGCTGTAGAAAACAGAGGCAGTACTGGTTACGGACCGCCCAGGCATTTCATACCGTAATATTAGGCTGGGGGAGGCGAACATTACCTGGAGCCGACAGATAACATATCTGGGAGTCGAACTTGACCACAGGCTCAACTTTGGGCCTCACATCAACAGATCACCGATAAGGCAATAGGGACTAAGCCCAATATCTCAGGCTAATGCCAAACGTGGGAGGCCCTCGAGGAAGTAACGGAGGCTGATTGCTTGTGCTGTCGTCACAAATGCTGTATGCAGCCCAGTGTGAGCAGACAGACTATGAAAGCCTCCATGAGATGCAAGGTTATGAGTACAAAGAAAGGTAGCACCAAGAATAACGTCAGCCTCATACGGTCCCCAGCCCAGCGCCCGTGAGAGGTTCTGTGGGATTCCCCCTATAGACCTTTGGCAGAAAGGGAGGTGGGTTATACTTGAAGCGAAGAGAGTCATGACATCTGCGGGACCTCATGGCTGAACATAAAAAGAGGAGAGACGCATACGTCTCTCTTGTCAGCATGGCAGGAGAGATGGGAGAAAGAAACAAATGGTAGATGGACATTTGAACTAATACCACACATCGAACCATGGTTCAATAGAGGTCATGGGGAGGTAAACGTTTACCTCTCACAGGTGCTCTCTGGGCACGGCTGCTTCAAGTCCTACCCGTTCAGGTTCAGAAGAGCAAACGACTCAAATTGCGTGTTTTGCGGACAAGTACACGACGATGCAAGGCACACGATATTAGAGTGCGGAGCATGGGATAGTCGGAGGATTCAGCTGAACCTTAAGTTAGACAGGACATCTCGCCAGAATAGCTGCGGTGCAGCACATGCTGAAGTCGGAGAAAGTGGTGCTTCATACAAGAGTTTGTGGCGTTCATCATGAAAAGGAAGAAAAACTGACTCACGCCCTTGAAGCGGCTTGAGCTTTGAAAACAACTCAGCCACCTGCCTGCTCCCTCCATGGAAGTAATGTCTGTGGTTCCATGGAGGAAACTCAAGGCTTTAAAAGAGATTGAGTTTTAGTCGGTGAGCCCACGATGGAAGTCTCACATAACTGGCTTCGCCGGTATCTATAAAAGATTTCCCCCTCCATTACAAAATAAAATAAAAATTAATAATAATAATAATACTACTGATGCAACTATAATTGGAAATCTTTTAAAAGTTGTTGCACTCATTTATAGAAGTAAAATAATTTCGTAGCACGGAAGAACACGGACACTTGGTAAGCATTCAGCTGTAATAATGCTTTGTTTATATTCCCAAGTCAACTTCAAACATTTTATTTTGAAATGCATAAAATATCCTTAAGCTGGGAAGAGCCTGCTTCATCAGTAGAGAAGAGGAAACAAAGTAAATGCCAAACAAAATGGCATGCCAAGCCACTCCACACACATACCCCTGATCACAAAAATACAATATCCCTGAGATATAGAAGAGACAGCTGGCTGTGGGGTGTGTATTTTTTTCCAAAAGAACAACAGATGTCTGCTGATAGCAGTCCAAAAGAAGCCCCAGTAGATGACTACAGAATTATATTTACAGCATCTTCACAAGGAGAATGGCAATACTTACAGTAGCCAGACACATTGCCTAGTGCCCAGCACTCATCAAGATCTTTTGATGCACCGATACTGATATAATACAGTAAAACCCCACTTTTACATTCCCGCAATTTACTTTTTCCCGGCATTTACAACACTTCTTGTTGGTCCCATCAGTTTTTGCACATTCATTATGTTATAAGTAGCCCGCTTTTACGATAATATAATTTCAACTTTCCCGCAATTTACAACAGGCTGCTTGCCACTACACTGTCTGAAAAAGCACTTCGCATTGGGCACTGTCACTGGATCTTCCCATCACCTTGCCACGTTACAAATGGTCCTAACATGACGCCAACTGCGTCAATGCCTGCGCATATGAGTGACTTAACAGGTGTGTTGATTAACACTATTTTACGTGAAATGACACATGAGTGCTCTTGGCGCCGTGAGTTTTTTCTTGCGTCGTTGCCGCGTTGAAAGCGAAAAATGGTTATCTCAACTTGCGTTAGCGTGTCTTGCTTGAGTTGTGGGAACAAGCATGTCGTAAAGGGCTTATTTGCCATTTCGCATAAGATAGTGTTAATCCATGATGCGCATTATGTGACGTGTGCACAGGCATCGACGCAGCTGATGTCATCAGCATTAGGTGACGTGCATTAACACTCGAGTGACACAGGCCTAAGAGAAGTAGCCTCACTATCATTTGTTTAATTTACATCATATTCCTTCACAATTTCACACTTTCTCATTCTAAAATATAAGTAATTTTCCCCATTTAATAGCTCAAATATCAAAGTATGTATTTCTCCGTACGTTTTTAACTGTAAATTCGTTTCATGAATACTCTTTCTATTATTTCATAAATAAATAATTTTCAAAAATAGTAGTTGGAAATCATTACGAATTGCAAAACAAACATTTTACTGAGTTTGGGAAAATGTAAACTTCTCATTTTTTCTCACAGTAGAAATACCATTTCCCTCCCTTCATTCATCAATAAGTCCTCCGGGGTTGTATCAGCAAAGGCTACCAGCAGTGGATTGCGGAGACTCGTGGAAGAGCCGTTGCAACATTTAAATTTGTTTCGACTTCAGTATTAATGCGCTGATTTCCAATGTTGAGGTCAAGATTTCTATTGACCTTGTAGTATTATTTATTATGTATAAATAACATAAATAATAAATCTAGTGTATATTAATGCATATTATAATCCTTATTGATTGTATGTGCCTAAATACATTATACAGTACTCATAGTATCAAAGAAGAAAATCTCTCCAAATTTCCCCCATTTTCCCTAGGGTCCTATGAAAAGTGTAAAAGAGGAGTTTTACTTTAATATATTTCACATCTACTCTACACCCAGCATGAGTTACATGATTAACACACACTGGTATGAAACATTTAAACACCCAGTGGTTAGTTACAATACCCGCAACTCAAATAAAAATGTAAATAACTTTTTGTCATACTTAAGAAAACTCCCCCAAGGTACAATTCTCTCTTCCAAATATTGAAATTTCTTTACTTAATATTCATGGTTTTTATTAATATTTGCAACTTTTGATTGCGTTATATTTTTAGCCCTACAATTGAATACTATTGGGTACTAACATATCAATAGTCTATAATTGAACTGTTGTGATAGTTATGTACTGCTGCCAAGATAAAATAAATTCTAAAATTATTACATAACTTTATTACATCATTGTAAGATGTGTTCGTCAGCTTGTTGCTGCCACCATTAATAAATAACAAATAAAAACTTGAGAAAAACTATCAGGATAACTACAGTACTTGTGCTCTGTAAAGATTCTTAGAAATATTATAAGATCCTCAAACTTCACACATACATATTTCTCTTTTGTACAGAGTAAATCTGATACTGAATCAAGCATAAAATTACAATTCATTGATGGATGCAATTATTACCATTATATTCGGTCAATACTTTTTGTATCTTCTCTTCATTAACAATTTGTTGATGTCGCAAATTTTCCTCTCTTCTGGCTCGTTCAATAGCATTCTCAAACTCCAGATTATCAAAATCAATCTACGGGCATAAAATGTTTCTTTCAGATCTAACTAATTAAAAGAGCTTGAGCATAAATTATTCAAGACACATTTTCTATTTTGAAACATTTTCAATTTTTTATTCATTCTGAAATATATATTTTAATGATCCAGAGTAATTTTGGAGTAATTTATCATTGTTTCTGTTTTCTTATCTATTAGTTTACTTTCTAATCTGTAGTTGATGCAACGTATTTAAAAAGAATCATCAAATGTAATTAAATATGGCACTAGTAATATTTTTTAAATTAATCCCTAATATTGTTTGCAATACTGTTGCAATAATCTGAAATAGAAACAATAATGTACTACATATACCTCGATCATAGAAATATTTTTGGACCATGCCTTTTCAGACTTACGTTTTTACATCTCCTTAAGAAATTGTATCCAATTTGTAATCTTTTGTATCCACTTCCATACTGCATATTCCATTCATGAAACGATCTTAAAGCTAAGTTTTTTAAGTTAGAAGCTGCCGCCTTTGGTTGAGGGAGGCAATTGTTGGGGTTTGTTTCCACTGTCAGCTCCATGATACGTTGCATATCAGAAACTAAATGTTCTCGGAAATTGTGAGAGCGCCTGTAAACATGTATGTTTCTATATCTTTTGTTAACTTAAAAGTTCTAATGAGCTCTATTGAATTTATTAAAATATAAACAAAAATGTTTGACACACATGAACAGTTAGCAGGAAGTTAGCTTGAATGTTAGTTAGCATTTGAATCATAATAACGATTTAAATTCTCATTACTTTCAACATTGCACCACATGCTCAAAACTACCACTGACACTTCTTGCACACAATGCCTTTTAACAAAGTACATACAAGCATACCTGCAGAGAACACAGATTGCACACTTATTATTATATTACATTATTGTTATATGAAGTCGATTTTGAACAGTATTGACTTCATATAACAATGTATAACATGCCACCACACATATTGCCTGATAATGGGCAAAACAGTACTACTGCTGTCTGTACAATAACAATAACTAGGGCCTGGCTGTTTATGACCCCCAAAATGTTAGAAATATGCAAGCATTTATGACCTAAAAAATATGAAAATATGACCATAAATATGACTTTTTATGAATTAAGGACAAAATTCAAAATGAATGGTTAATAGGGCAAAGTTATATAAAAAATACTGTGCTTAAGTTATAGGTTCATTTTTGTCAACCCTCCACAAGACAGAAACCTGTTAAGACAGACATTTTTTGAAGGAACTGTCAGGTTCCATCTTACACAGGTTTGACTGTAATAATGATAAAAATGATGATGATGATGATGATGATGAGAGATGGAAGAAGAATTATTATCACATCATCATCATCATGTTGCCATTGCAGGACACTGACAAAAGCAAAGTGATTATGCAAGTGTGAAGCATCTTGTGTATTCACAAGAGTTTTAGATTTTGAAATAAAAATGAGTGAGAAATTTTGCATTGCACAATGCACACTCACGATTGTTTTATTCAAATTGTGAAGGCTGAAGGCTGAGGTCTCAATTGTCAATTGAGAAATGTTTGGTGAAGGTATAGTCAACTGAGGTATTTACTGAAGTTAAGTTTAAATTGAAATTTACAACTGATACAGTTGAACTTACAACTTCACACCTTATCTCTCACTAGCCTTACAAACTTCACACTACCAGTCTGATTCCAGTTTATCACAAGTTATTTGCAATTCTTAATCACAGAAATGTACTTCAACTACCTTAGCTCCTTGCATTGGCTTATGAACCAATTCATTCAGAGTTCCAAGAATACTTTCAAGCTTTCCTAAGAACTTCATCCACCCAATTTAGATAATGTGAACATTAACTGACTAATTTGGGAATTTTTCCATTTCTGCCTTTTGCTAATATATTCTAAATATAAACATAATTAACAGAATTAAATATTTCCTTGAGAAGTGAAAGGCAAACGAATAACATTATACCTGAATAGTTCATCAATAATTTGGAATGCACTGAAACGCACTTCTGCATGCTGCTCTCCAAGCTGATGGAGCAATAAGTGGTAAGCATGTTCCACATAACCTTCAGAAGACCTGCAAGAATCACATCTTATTAGTAAATGGTTTTCTCTGTGCATTGTTTACATAATTTTTAATATCTAATTGGGATGCAACACACATAATGGTTCAGTCATTTATGTTGTCAGTAAGTCATGTGTGTGTCTATATATACACACAAAATTAACAACTATAAAAATAACAAAACAAAAAAAGATATTTTTATGATATGACTAAATTATTTTTTGTTAATTTTACATGTGTACTTTTATGGTTATGTTGCCACATGCTAGGGGAGTTTTTATTGTATTTTTTTGTAAATAAAGGACTAACTTGTCCATGTATTGATAACAAATAAATAAAATAAATAACCATTCGCAGTCCACGTAAAGTTTTCACTTCTATTTAATAAATCTGTAAAAAATTTTAATCCCAACAAAATCTCACAATACTTTTTCTTTTCTCTCTTACTGCTTCATTTTTAATTTTTTCAGAAATTACTGAAGTGACTTCTTCACTAAAATTTGAGAGAAAAGTGTGGCACCCATTATAAATTTATACATTATAACACTTCTAAAGTTTATTTACTACTTTTCTTTAGAAAAGTAACCTATCAAAAAACTACATGAATGCCACAAAATCAAGACTTTTAAAATTACTGTCATTAAACAATTAAAATTTTTCAAAATATATTTTCAACTTAACAACATAGATGTTTGTTCATGGATAACTGTTAAAATATATATTTTGAGATTACATTATTTCCCTAATCCAACAAGGCTTACATGTTTGAATGAACAAATTCTTTTTTAATTCAACTTACCTACAAATCTGTTTAATTTTTTTTATGAGTGAGGTTTCTAAAACTTTCTGACCCGAGTGTGTCAATGCCTCTATGTGCTGTGCCAACTCTTGACACAGTTTTGTATCCAGAGGGGAGGACATTATTGGCGATAAACCGCTTCTAAAATTAAAATATCACAATGCGAACCGTCAGACGGTTGGTATTTTCGTACTTTATTGCTATCTTTCCACCATGCTATGTACTATGAAATCACAGAGTTGGTGCACACCCTAGCGGGCAGCTATCAACCATGGTAAATCAACTGCAATGTGAGTCTCTGTCTGACCCAGTCCTCTGCCAGTAGATAGGCCGGGGCCTGTTCTTATTTGAATTATATTTGAAATTCAAAATTTTGAATTCGAATTCGAATTCCGCCATGTGGGGCCCTCCGTGGGCCAATAGCGTCGAAGGGCGCAAAGGCGCGGCGCGCGAGATCTACAGTACAGGACAACCGGCAATCATTAACATGCTTTGTGTGTAAACGAAACGGTTTCATCTGAACGTTTTTGCCAGAGCTTTTGTGTGTTTTAGCGTTTGTGTGTTTCTGCGTTTGTGTTTTCTCGAAATGCCCCAATTTAGGCGTTATTTTGGGTACCAATTGCCGATACAACCAAAATAGGTAGACAGCAATTCTTTAAGTTTCAGAGATCCTGAAGACAGCGATATGAAATGTAGCATGGTTCTATAACAATTTTTCATGTACTATTTAGTGACGTAGTAAATTAACTGTGTCATAAATAATACCTGAAAATTAATTTACATAATGTAATTATTGCGAGGATATTGTAAACACTATTATTATAGACATCAATGTATTGAAGTCATGAAAACACTGGTCGCTTTAAAAATCTCATGTAATTGATAAGTTATAATAGCTATATTAACATTAAGGTGATTTTGATATAACTATAATAGCTCAATAATACATTACTAATTTTATTACAGGTGTAGCAAATGGTTAAAGGCAATTGGGGATCTGACTTTAGCATCTAGCCCTTGGGGAAATTCTCATAATGTTGAGATATGTATGTATGTGAGCACTTCACCTTTCAAATATTCCTGCAGCAGACAGACTAGCACATAATGCGGAGCCATAATTTTGCTGATGTGCGTCCTGAGTTTCAGAAGTGCCTCAGGTCATTTATAGAAGGCTTACCAACAAGGTGCGTTTCTATTATTATTATTATTGTGTGTATTATTATTATTATTGTGTTATTATTACTTGTAGAAGATGTAATAAGAAAACTTTTCGTTTTTAATTTGAACAAACATCCTTATTTCATTGCAGGATCTGCTCGGCATGTAGTGGACAACATTTCTCCCTGAGTTCTCAGTTTGCGAATGAAGAGAAAAATCCTGCAACACGTGGGTGTAGTCAGAATCTCGGTTTTGTGGGATCTTGATGCCGAAAAACCAACTGGAAAGCAGGAAACGTCTGTAGTATGTGAGCAAACATAGCGCCTAAGCCATGCGTAGAAATTTTTCAAATTGGAAGAACCCTGTCAATATGTATCTATTAGAAGGTTAGAAATTTTTAAAAACCTTCCTTAGTTTTTAGAACTTGAAGCCGTTAGAAATGATTCAGAATTTTCTAAAAAAATGGCACCAATTTTTTGTTTTAATTTCTTGTAAGAACAGAAGTAAAATACTTATAAAAGGTGGTCAATTTTCAAAGATTAACTCTGAATTTTCAGAAATTTTAAGTGTGCGTTTATCATCAACTTCTTACAATTACAATATTGAAGTTAGACTTTTACCTTCGAATTAAATTTGATGTGCATAAATAGTTCTTCATTTAAGGTGTGAAGATTGTTTTGTAAATATTAGTAGTTTTTGTGCAATTGTGGGTGAACTATTTGGAATTTTAAAAAATGACAAAAGATGATTTCTCAAGCAAGCTCCTTTTTTTTTTTTCCTGAACAGTATTATATTTATAGTACATGCGCTTTAAATAATGTCAAGTAAATTTTCTCAAGCCTCAACACTTTTTATTCAAATGAGCTCAAAATTACTCGTTTTCAGAATAGCTTAAGCACCATTTTCTCAAAGTGGCTTCAATTTCTTTCTTTAAACTATTTCAACGAATAGTGGTAATGGTACTATTTAATATAATATAATGTAATGTTTATTCTTTTGTTTCCAAAAAATTGCACAAATGTTTTTATTTCTTTCAATATCTCCTTACTTAGTAATATGCATTTCAATGTATACATTATTGTATTTGTGAGTGGAATTGCTTCAAATTACTTCAAATGAAGTTTTTCGAAAACTCAATATATTCCTGTGAAAAAGAGTTTCAAATTTCGCATTTACAGTAATGCTTAACGCCATTTTCTTAAAAACGGCTTCAAATTTTCAATGAAAATTGCTATTTAGGACAAGGTTTTAGCCTTCTTTAATATTCTTAAAATAATATTTCAGTTCTACTATTTGGAAAACGAAAAGTTGAGAAAATGTCAAAAATGTATTTTGAGCATTGATAGATGCCAGCTGGCAAGAGGATGAGGAAGACCATGAGGCAGTCCACTCCAAAGGAAATTAGAAAACTTAACTTTGAGAAAGCTGTTCTGTAGCACTTCCAGTTACTATATGTAATTTAGTAAATCAAACTGCAGGACCACTTTCTTGGAGACATGGCATCACCATATTGACGTTTTGGGATTCAATTGAGATAAAAATTGTATTTTGAGTGATAATGATTTAGTGTTTCTGTTGCAGTAAATTTTAATCTCAGGTTTTTGGCCCACTATCTGTCTTGTAGACTATGTATAAGTCTTTACAATGTAACAGTTTGGCATTTTTACCAGGAAGCATTAGCTATTTTCTAAACATATTTCTGATGGTTCTTGAGATGTCTGTTGGATATAATCTCTGAGTATGATAAGTGCTTTTATTTAGTTATATTGTTTTTGCAGAAATTGTGCGTTAGTCACATAGCATGATTAGGAAAGACATGAAAATATTTTTAGTAATTGAAAAACTGTTCAATATCTGTATCAAATGTTGAGTAATTCTGGATATAAAATCGACCTTTGGATTTTCATCCACGATCCATTGAGCAACTAGCCATGCTTTTGGACAAATATGTAGCCTGTGATATCGGAATATTAGTGAAACCTACCAAGTCCTAAAACTCTGCTTTGAGATTAATAAAGTTGAAGTAGAATCATGTAATTTTTTTACTTGTTCATCACTTCTACTAGAGTAGGAGTAAACATGTTTCTTAATGCAGTTTAATGTGTAATATTGCTTTTTTGAAGAAAGCAAGCAAAAAAAGACAGATTTTGTGGACTGTTTGTGCAGATGCAAGTTTCCTGTTTATTTATGAAACTTATCAATAATATTCATTTGTATTGTACCTTAGTAGCAATTTTGATAATAGGCTGAAATTTGACAGGTGTTGATAGCTGGAATGTCATTTTATGTGATGCAATATTAAGAAGTAATGGTCACTAGTTATATTTGGACAATTGTCAAAATTCATAGTTTCAATATTTAGTCAATAGCAAAGTAAAATAATCTTTATGTCTGATTACTTGCTCACATTTATTTTGTAAAAAATTGTATTATTGTTTATATTGTGTATGACTATTTACATAATTTAGAAATAAATATTGTGTTTATAAAATAACTTTTTATTTTGCACTATGGACAATAATTCCATTCAATTGATTTAGGATTAAATCCTATTTTAGTCTTCTTAATTGCCTGCTTTATTATTTTACATAAAAATAATGTATTCATTTGACGCCATTTGAAAACAACTTCATTTTAAATGTCCGGTCGTCAATGCGCGCCACCTCCATTGGTAGAACGCCTTCGACGCTATTGGCTCAATCAGGGGCCCAGATGGCGGCTTCCCCGCTCCATGAAAATTAGAAATTTGAATAAGAGCCTTGGGATTAACATCGAGTGCCGTCTCTATTAGTATACTCTGTGTCTGACCGCTCTGCACATACGCCAACTCGAAATCGATCTCCAAGTGTTAGCGGGCACCGCTAGGTCCTGCTATTTCGCCGGATTTAGCGGGCGACTTCAATCGCGTGGTAATCGATCATTCGCCCATTTTAAATGGAATTTATTCTCGACTCTGGCGGCAGAGTGTGCTGCTAACCAGAGGTATGCTAATAGGGCGGCGCTCAATGTTAATCCCGGCATGTATTTCGGAGTTTCTGTAATTTTCATGGAGAAGGAGAAACCGCCATCTGAAACGTTTAATGGCGTCGAAACGTTACCAATGGAGGTGGCATATTGACGACCGGGTTGACCCCAAAGCTCAAGTTGTTTTCAAAATGACGTCAAGCGAATACATTATTTTATGTAAAATACGCTGAGCAATTAAGAAAACTAAAATATTGGGATTTGAGAATCTAAGTCACTGAATGGGTGTGTCAGGCGAATGCAAAATAAAAAGTTATTTACTCGTACAATATTTATTTCTAGAAGTATGTGAAATGATCATACACAATATAACAATAATACAATTTTTTACAAAATAAATGACGAGTAGCTGTCGAACATAAGATTATTTTTACCTTATTGACAAATATTGAAACCGTAATTTGAACAGTGACTCCCGTGCCAACTGACCATTACTTCTTTAATATTGCATCGTGGCTAAAGCTGACATTCCAACTATCAGCTTTTACCTGTCAAGCCCCTAAGCCTGTATCAAAATTGCTACTGAAACACAATACAAATAGTATTATTGACAGGACTATAAATAGCAGGAAACTTCATCTGCAAGCAATCACATCTGTCTTTAACTAACTCAGCAGTATTACATTAAGCTTCATTTTGAAACATGTTTACTCACCACCTAACCACAATGATGAACAAGTAAAGAATACATGATTCTACTTCAACTTCTGTCTCAGAAGCGAAGTTTTAGACTTGGTATCTTTCACTGTCCGATATCACAGGCTTTATGTGCTGCTGGCTGAACAAATGATAATCGAAAGATGGAACCCTATAATCAGAAGTACTCAACATTTGACTGCGAATATTGAACAATTTTTTCAGTGCTAAAAATGACACTAAGTGTCTTTCAATCATGTTCAATGTGACAACACTGTTTCTGCAGACAATATGACTAAATAAAGCACTTGTCATACTCGGGAATTACCCAACAGACATCTCAAGGAACCCATCGAAAATATGTTCAGAAATAGCCTAATGCTTTCTGTAAAAATACCAAACTGTTATGCGAAGAACTTGCTATAGTTCACAAGACGAAATAATGGGCAAAAAACACCTGAGATAAAAAATTTACTGCAGTAAAACATAAATGATATCACTCCAAAAAGCCAATTTTATTCAATTGAATCCCAAAAGCACAATTTATTTTGTGCTCAGAAAGGAAATAATCCTGCGAACTGAACTAGAGGTATAGTAACGGAGTCTACGAAACAGCTTTCTCAAGATTAGGGTGATGGACGATACGCTGTTCCTCAAATCTCTTGCCGGCTTAATATCTGCCAAATACATTTTTGCCGTTCGGCTCTTCGTTACCAAATAGTGAAGACAATATATTTTTAAAAATGTTAATAACAATTTCATTGAAAAATTGAAGCCATTAAAAGGAGCGTTAGCTGATTACTGTACAAATGCAAGGTGGCTCACTATAGACCTCTATTTAATTTTCGAAAAACTTCATTTGTAATTTGAAGAACTCACTTTCACAAATTCAATAATGTATCCATTGAAACTATTATTACTGGCATGAATATTGAAAAATAAAACATTGTGCAATTTTGAAAGCAATGCGCAAATGAATTATATTATATTAAGCAGTGCCATTGCCACTGTTCGTTGAAGTAATTTAAAAAGAATTGGCTGCAAATAGTGTTTAAACTATTCTGAAATGAGAAGCAGTACGAGCTCATTTGAAATAAAAATGTTGATTTTCGAAAATTACTTGACATTATTAAAAGTGCGGCAACGCTCATAAATATATTACTGATCGAAAAAAGTGAAGCAAGATTTTTCAGAAAATCTTCTTTTGTCATTTTTAAAATTCAATAGTTCACCCACAATACACAAAAACTACTAATATTACAAAACAATCTTCTTTTAAATAATGCACTATTATGCACATCCGTATTCGAAGAGAACTAATGTATAATTGAAAGACGGCGATAAACGCGCACTAAAATTTCTGGTCGAGTTAATGTAGTGGTTATACCACTGCTATAGTATTTTATCTGTTCTTACAAATTAAACAAAAATTTGGTGCCATTTTGAAAATTCTGGTCATTTCTTGAAACTTCGTAAAAAAGTTCCCCCGAGAGCTAAGGAAGATTTCATTCTAACCTACTAGATTACGTATTGACGAGAGTTCTTCGGGCGAAAAATTCCTGCGCTGAGCTTATATGTTGTTCTGCTCTGAACGTTTTGCTCAGTTGGACATTCGGCATCAAGATCTACAAAACTCAGATTTACACCGTGTTGAATTTTTCTTCATTTGGCAGCCGAGAACTCCAGGAAGAAAATGTTGTCACTTATCAGAAACAAATCTGCAAATGAATGAGATGTTTAGTAAATTAACGAAAAAGTTTTCTTGTCACCTTCTAGCCTTTGTAATAATAATAGAAAACATGCACGCTGTTGTGAAGCTGCTATAAACGACACAGTGCACCACCGAAAACTCGGGACTTTTATCAGCTATCATAGGCTCCACGATAACGGTCTGTCTGCTTGCGGTGACATTTCAGCGTGGTGCTCACATATCTCGGCATTATGAAAATTTCCCAGAATGGTCAAATCTGATGCCAACTCATTTCATACACCACAAATAAAGTGGTAATAATTATTGAGCTATTATATTATATCAAAAAATGCCTTAATGTTAGCTGTAGCTATTACTCTTTTATCAGTACATGATACAAAAGCAACCGGCAACTCATTGGATGTTCGTAACTAATAGTGTTTACAACGCTCTCGCATATAATACATTGTGAAATTAATTTCATGTGACTTGCATGAAATACATACATACATACATAGTTAATTTATCACTAAATGAGTACATGAAAAAATTGTTATAGAACCATGCTAAGCGTTTCATGTCGTTTACCTTTCAGGATCTCTTGAAACAAAATTTTTATTCATACTTCTATTTTGGTTGTATCGGCAATTGTTTTAACAATGAAGACATTTATTTACCTAAACCTGAAGATACCTAACAACAAAACACACAAAAACTCTGGCACGCTGTTCAGATGGGCTCGTTCTGTTACTGGCTGTGTTGTGGTGCCGGACTATCCTGTAGTTTCGCGCCGCGCCTTTGCGCGCGTGAAGCGCTTATTGGCCACGGAGAACTAACGAAGTCGGAAGTCAGTAAAATTACAATTTCAAATATAATTCAAATAAGAACAGGCCCCGGCCTATCTACTGGCAGAGGACTGCTGCTAACTCTATTTCCATGGTGCAATGTTATCGCTCCGTCTTTTCGTGTTTGTAAATTGATTTGATTAAAGTTTAATTAGTGCGACTGCTCACCTCACAGTTTTCAATTTCTCGAAATGATTGGCAGTTGTGATTCATTGGATTCATATTAAATAAATTTAATTAAAAATATTATTAAATATTAATAGTAAAGGCTTCGGAAGAAATAGGCAAAGTATCAAGAGTCAGTAGTATCAGTGAGTCTGTGAAGTAGTGGTGTAGTGAAGTCACTGTTTAGGTCAAACGAATTACTACTGGAGAAGAAGAAATGTCAGTAAAAGTGAAATTAAAAAAATGAAGAGCTATATCGTTTCTAGTTAGTGAGACAAATGACGTCTGTAATCATAGGATTTTTTAGTATAGTTAATTGCAATGTATTCACCATCTTACAATTTATTCTTACAAACTGAACTTCAACCATACTCCTGAACTGCGAAGTCCCTCTCTAGTTTTAATTTATTATTAAATGGAAATACTGAAGAGAACTTCTGTAATTTACGTCTACACGGATATACTAAATTTATTTTTCTTAATCTCAGAACACTGTATTTTTTTGGCTACCATGAGTGCAATGGGGCTAATGGGATTTTGAATCCTGTATTCAATGAAAGCAAGCCAATACTACCCTGTGTGAATCTTAACATATATATAGCGTTTTCCATTCGTTGCACTGAAACCCACCTTACAACTAACTACACTCTGCACTAACTACACGTTAGTGCAGGGCAAAAACGTCATCGCTCCGCAACAGTGAAAGTAAGGCTCTATAGGGGGGAGTATACGCAGACGCCATTCTTGGTCATTGCTTGCCGACAAAAGCGTATGTAAATTTAAAACATAACCTTAGTCCAACTTACAAACGTTTTAAAATATCAGTTTCTATTTACAAGTCAAGAATTCAGGGCACTGTACTTACCGACGACGTTTACACACTTCTCAAGAAACTGCTCACAGATACCGAAATTGCGTCAGAGTATTTTTTTTTTTTTTTTTGAAAATTACGAAAAGTAGTGAGACGCGACGTTTTCCTCTACATTTACATACGCTTGTCGGTATACAATGACCAAGAATGGCGTCTGCGTATAACTGTCTTTTTAGAACTCTAGTGAAAGGCAGCTACGAAAGAAACAGATTCCGGAACTGAGTCAGTGCGTGTGCGGTACGCAGTGAAATTATAGATAGCTGTTCTTGATCTGTCACACTGATGGAACTCGAAAAATACTAATTTTGAATTATGATCGTTGTTATAATTTTTATGAAGTCTTTTGGTAATTCTTACTTCTTAATTCATAAATTATTAAAGTGTAATTTGTTTATTTAAAAACTACGAAAGCTTCAAATGCGTATGTGTCGAAATTTCATTTTTCGAGATTTGCCGATACTACACAAGATTTCGCACCTAAAGGCCTCTGCAGAATTGTTTGGTTATTGAAAACCATAAAAATATTGACATGAGCATTTCCGCTGGTAGTATATGTATGGGCGTGTAGAGAAACATTTCTTGGCACATATACTTGAATGATTTTATAAGGGTCACTATTTTTATTTTCACTTTATTAGTGTTTCGAAATAGAGACGTACCTACAGTTTGGTTTCTACATAATAGTGGATTTCTTAACATGAAGTTATTCAAGGTTAAATTTTAGGAAAATACAAACTGATTTTCCGAACTTCGCGAGTCACAGCAACTATTTGAAGACATTTCTTGCAAAACATAACATACTCCATCATTCGACATCTGCGTGACAGAAAATCAATTGCCTTGACAATTTCACCACGAATCCAAATCAGCATGGATGACTTCCGTACCTAACCTCACAATGGCCCGGTGCACTAGACTGCACTGACGCGATCGTCAGTGCAGTTTAGGGCGCCCCGAGTGCGCCCTTGTTCCGTGTATACATGGGTTTTCTTAGCAGTTTTAAGGTCACCCGCGACGGAGAGGGAAGGTAGACTCCAGTGAGGAGCTGCAACGTCACTATAGCACCGATTTTTGCGGCTCCCGATTGGATTCTGTCTTCCTCCTCCCTCCGCGTGTGACCTCGAGACGTCACGATAAGAGAAGTCAAGTGCGAATGGAACATGCGCTTCTTTGCACTGGTGCCCCCCTAGCGGTCGAATGGAACACGAAAGCTGTTCCCATTCAACACTCCTTGGATATATATGTTTATATTGGGACGTACCAGACTGTCACACAACATTTTGATGGGAATTGGGGACAAGAATTTATTAAATTCTTCGTAAAAAGTGTAAATGTTGAGGGCATAGGCATGCAGGCAGGACGTTCCTTAGCAACCAGGAAGCGGAAGTAAATAAACATAGCGCGGCGAGTGACGGACAAAAGATTGTGATATAAGGGCATGTAGGATTGGTGGAAAACTAGTAATGGGGTATGACGTAGAAGGAAACTGGAGATTGTTTTGGTAAAAGAAGAGATAAGAAGGTATGAAAGTTATGGAGGGTTGAACCTCGTAATGTTTGAGGAGAGGAGCTTTAGACTGCGTACCGTGCACATCGTAGAGGTCATTATAAATGATAGATGCGGGACTTGGTGGAATTTTGCGGGAAATAATTGAGCAGTGAGGACTTATATTTTGTGTGCGTAATTCTATTTGGAACTTTGAGTAATTCTGGCACCAGGAGTAGTAAGTGAAACAATTAATAAGTTGAGGAGGACATTGAGCCGGCAGCGGACCGAGAACAAGATACAAGAAAGAAGATTGGTCGGAGCGGTGGATTCTTCCTGGCCTCATCGTCAAAGAGCGTATGAATATCTGGATATATCTAGAATAGTAAGAATATTAGCGCTATTTACAATGGTTCATGACCAAGGTGACATTTCATGTCAAAAGAATTAATTGAGGAATAAACTTATAACGTTCTCATTCTGAAAAAGAAAAGCTGATTATCATTTCTTCAGCATCTTGTGCAATCCATAGTTTAATAATTTCTTTCCAGAAACAAATTTCAGATTTCTTCCTTCTTCCGTATGGAGGCGGATCGAAAGGTGTTTGCTAGGGAAGAAAGTAATTACCGGCGACGTTTATTTTCGTAAGAACCAACCAGCAGAGCTAGTAGGATAATTATTTCGCTAGATGTTTGCAGGAAATTTAAAATCGCAACCACTTCGCCCAAAAATGATATAAATTCGGAAACCGGTTGCAAAAATAATTTAACAAAAACGGAGAGCGTTTCAATATATATTACCTATGTATATCCAGTGTGTGTGTATGTATGTATGTGTATATATATATATATATATATATATATATATATATATATAACACACCCACCTAGTATCTTACACACGTGGTGAGGGCGTGATAGTATGAATGCTCGTGAAGCGAGCTTAAAATTCTCAGGAAGCAGGATCTTTTGGGTATGAGAAAGGTCTGAACCCTTGACACAATGAATCAGATGAAATACGAATAAAATGAGCAGATATTCAATGAAAACAATACTGTGACGCAATTTTATAACAGGATAATGCACTTTAAGTAGTTGATCACTGAAAAAAAAAAACAATGCAAAAAAAAAAAAATGGCGTCTCCTCGAATGCCTGAACACACTTCACCAACTACAATTTACAATTTGCTCATTCCTCTCTCTGAATTTTCATCTACCAAATTATTTTACTCTTTTTAGCCTCTAGTTTTTCCGCGCACAGCTTTTAAAATAGATTTTACGCTTGTTTCAAAGATCCCGTGCACAGGTGCTAACCTGTAGGCTTCACTTACTCACTATAACACTGAACTTTAAAGAGAAAAAAACAACAATAAAACGTAACATACACGTTACTTAAATCTGACCCCTTTACATATCACAGAAAACAATTACTTTTAACACAATACAATAAACTGACTTTTCCAGATAATATCAACTGTACAACATGTGAAAATCATTAATTATTTAAGTAAAATTGTAGTAGAAGTTATGGCCTCTTTGAATGAATTCAATAACACGTGCAGTAAATGAACTTGAAACTGCCACTCACATCATTTGGAATACTTCTCCCACCTATTCTGGACTTTTCACCCACTCTTAGCACGAATTGTCGTGTATTTTACGGCTATTCTCTTTTCCCAACTGATCATACATAAAAGTTACCAGTTCCTTTACCTCAAAGTATTTTCTGCCGCTCGCCCCGCGTTGCCACTCTTCTTCGCTTGCTGTCCCACGACGTTACCAGTTTCCTTCCCTCGAACTCCGGACTCCGCCAAGCTTCCAATTTCCACACTCTTCTCCCGTTCTCCGGACTCGTACGATTCTCGTTCCATTCCAAATCTTTCTCACCTACGCTTCGCTCTTCCTGGGGTCGCCCTTCTTCTTCTGCCGCGCCTCGTACAAGTTTGTTCGCGCTTCCAGCCTCGAATAATTAATGTTGCTGAAGTTATGCTTTAAATGTCGGCCTTGATACCACAATTTGGGCGTGTGTGGTCTCAGCGTGCAATATGATATGCTGGAAGTAGTTAATGTCCTTCTGCGCGAATTTAACAAATTTGAAATTATTTCGAAGTCAAACAGTCACTTCACTAGCTCTCTCAAATATTGTGAATGCGAAGAATGTTTGTGCACTCAACTTCTTAATTACCTCACTTTCGAAGATAAGCTGCTGCTGCAATCGAAGAGAGCTCAGTCTAGTCGCCGTCGCTGCTGCAATCAAAGAGGGGTCCTCCGAGGCGCGCCGCGATACTTATGGTACACGCGCCTGGGGAAATTTTTTGGGGGTGAATATTCTCCTCTTTCGTGACCTCCCGGAAAAAAATTATTCACTAGTTCGGGCGTCAGAGTTCGAAAAGCTGATGGTAGATGGTGAAAAGTAGATGGCGCGTTTACAAGCCATCGCTCCACCGCGTACCCTACTCCTCTCTGTTCGTGGGCTTCTTTTCGTAGCTGATGATGGCGTTATGGGGTCCCATGACGTCACTATATATATATATATATATATATATATATATATATATATATATATATGTAATTACTTAATAATAAATGTAAATCGTATCCAATTTCCGAATTTATAAATAATTTGGACGCCAGGAAAAAGTTACACTTGAATTCCTGATTATCTAATACCGTCTTCGGATATATTACAAATAAATGTAATACGTCAACCCGCTGGCTCGGTTGACGGGTTCTTATTAAATAATTGTTGCTTCTTACTCCGCAAACAATTACTAAATCTGCAATCCATAAGGGGTGGCGAGGAATCTGAAAATAATTCTAAAATGTCTACTCCAGGATTGCATATAATGGCAAATGAGAATCGGCTTTCTTTCAAACAAGATAATAGAATAGGAAATATTGAACTACAAATTGAAAACGTAGATGGTAAAATTGAACAACGGATGCAAGAGTGATTAAAAAGTATTAAAGTATTAGAAGAATGTAGGTCAGAGAAAGATATGTTAGATTTAAAAGGGAAAATAGACGAATTAAAAAATGAAATGATGATGACGCGTACTCAAGGAAATATGGCAACTTCGGCAGCGTTCTTAGCTGTACCTAATGATTCAAAATTTCATGGGGATATTAAAGAGCCGCCACGGTCTTTCATTGAAAAATTGGAAAGCTATTTTGTTATAAATAATATTCCCGAATGGTTAAAACTGCATGTTGTTAAACAGGCAATGTCGGCGAAGGCCCATCATTGGCTAACATCACTAGTTCCGGAACTGACAAATTATAGGGAATGGAAAGAAAACTATAGAGAGAGATATTGGAATGAGAGCCATAAGTTTGAATTGAAATATCGGTTAATAGGGGAAGGTATCGATAGAACGGTAAGGAATCAATGTGCGACGCGGAAAGTAGCGGCGTTTGAAGCTTCTGAAGGGAGGGCGGACATGGGCGAAATAATAAGAATAATCATTCGTCAGTTACAGACCGGTATTCAAAATTTATTGTGGAATTCAATGCCGGGAATGTCCGAGGATCTAGTCGAAAGATTAAGTCGCTTTGATCAAACATTAAGTGGAGAGTAGGAGCGATCAAATAACAACGGATGTAGTGCCATGAAATCGAATATTAATGGAATAGGGAAATTTCCTGATAATAATGGGAATCAAAGAAGTTATTGTCCAGAGGGAAAGGATGATAGGAGCAATAGTGCGAAACCAGAGAATAAGAAAATAGGAAATAACTATCCACGGAAATTTAAGGAAAATAAGAGGTACGAACATGTAGAAATAAATGTAATTGAACAGGAAAACTGAGGGAGTTCGTAATAAATGGGCGGGATATTTCGAACAGAAGGAACAGTGGCGGAACAATGGTAATTATAGCGATAGAAAGTATTGAGATTTCGGCGGAAGATTTATTAAGAGAAGATACGAATAAACGGACGGGGCCGAGCACGTGTTCAGTTTTAAAGGCGATGTTTCAGACGCAGCAGCAGACGTGTTAATAAATACTTGGGCGTTAATAAATATCTGTGCGGCATTACAAGAACTATGTGACCGAATAAGGGAAAACGGTGATGAAATTGAAGATTTGCCCACTAGAAAGCTGGATATCCGTGTAGCTAATGGCAGGCGCATCGAAACAAAGCTGACAAATTTGGGTGGAATTAGAGGTCCAAGGGGTGACGATACAGTTTCCGGCAATAATTGTAAAAGGCTTGATTCGTCCAATTATCCTGGGAATGGATGGTCTAAAGATGTGTGACCCTAAGGCCGATATAAGTAACAGGATAATAATGTTACGAAGTGACAAAGGGCAACAACATTGTTTAGGGATCAGAGAAATGGAGGACAAAGTTATATGTATTTGTGATATTGCGGAACAAGTCGAAGAAACCAAGAACCAATTCCACGCAGCGGCAGAGGGGGCAGTCGCCGAAAACGGTGTAGATAGTAGCCGTGCAATTGAAGAATTAATTAGCGAGTATCAGGATGTCTTCGGAAGTTCTAAGGATCCAGTAAAAGGGTACAAGTTTGAAATTGAATTGACAGATGACGAACCCTTTAATTCAAAATAATACCCGATTCCCCAAGTATATAAAATAGAGGTTAGGAAACAAATAAACACGATTCTCCAGGAAGGAATTATAAAAAATCTATGACTCCGTATGTAAGTCCGATAGTGATAATTCGTAAAAAGAATAATACCATTAGGTTTTGTATAGACGCAAGAAAGCTTAGCAGTAAAACCATTGCACGTCGCAAAAAAAAAAAAAAAAAAAAACGTCGAAATTGGAAGAGATGATACGGAAGATAATTTATGGACATTTAAAGAGGCGGCTGCGAAGACGAAGAAGAAACAAAATCAGTATTTTAAGGGGATATACAAGATGGAGGACGAAGCGTTAATTAGAGTACCTCAAGTATCGTCGGTGAATAAAAAATTGTTTTAAAAATTCTTTCCTGTATACAAAGGGCCTTATAAAATTGATAAGGTTCTTCGTAAAAATGCGGTGATCGTAAAAGATGAAAGAGGAAAACAGATGGGCACTTATAATTCCCGGAACATTAAACCCTACAAGTGAGATAACACGTGCGATGAATTAGTTCAAAAATAGAGTATAAATGGATGGAATTGAATATTATTGTAAATAGTAATGTGTAATGTTTTTTATTTTATTTTGTGTCTGTAGTAATATATAATGATGTGTAAATAGGAAGAACATTTAGATAGATAAATGGAGAACGAAATAAGAAAGAAATAGGGGGAGAATAATTATGCAACACAAACGGTGACTCAATGAAATGGATATGGATAATGTTGGCAGTCTTTGTAAGTCTTTGTAAATAGTCCTATGGCTGGAAGAGAAGAGAGTGATGTGAATGAGAGTATAGTGTAATAAGTACCAGTGCAACAATGGTACGAAGATAAATGGAAAGTGAAGTGAATAGAGCTGTAAGAGATCTTGTCATTTATTTGAGTTAAAAGAAATAAGATGACGCTTAGGAGGAGGGACGTTGTTACACACCAAAAATGACGGACATTTTATTTAGGCAAATGAAGGTCAAAATGTTGTAGATATTGCAAAAGACGTGGGTTTCTATGGTGCAGATGCGCAGATGACACCGTAGCAACGCGAAACGAGTTCGTTTGGAAGCAGGTGCGGAAGACACCGTAGCAACGCGAAAAAAATAAAAGAAAAAAAAACAGCGAGCTTTTAAGGGTGGACCAGATTGGGAATTAGGGCATTCCGACTCGTGTCGTGGTGGTGACCGGATCGCTTGCGCGTTTTTTCTTGAGGTAAATTATCAAATCGGGACTTTATACGGGTTATTTCGTGAGAGTGAACATTGAACTTGAACATAGAATATTTTTGTATTTTTTATTACAATAAATTCCGTTCCCTAGTATATATAACAAACTTATAGCTCAGTCTTACGACGGCGCAGCGTCCATGTGCGGAAATGTGAACGGCATCCAGGACCTTATAAAACAGACTAATCCACAGGCACTTTCTATTCATTGCTACGCTCATATCTTGAATTTAGTACTTTCTCGTAGTGTTAATAACATCCGAAAATGTAAAATTTTCTTTAGTAATTTGAGTGGTATTGCTGCCTTCTTCTCGCTGTCACTGAAACGAGCAAAATTTCTGGACAATTTTCCGCAAAGACGGTTGCCATCTGTTTGCCCAACTAGAAGGAACTATATGGAGCGACTTGTGAAAACTGAGCGTGTGCACAGAAATGATCTTCAGAAAGTATTCACTACTGTGCTGTATAACCAAGATGATGTTGAAAATGATATATTGGCTCCTGTTAGTGGTTATTTGTCAATTTTGTCTGACTTTTTGTTTTGCTTTTTGTTGAGAACGTTTGATAAAATCTTTTCGTTCTCGGGAATATTGTACAACATTCTCCAAACAAAGGCACATACCATCGGTTACTGAAGACAAAAAATTAAAGAAACAGGAAGAAATATAGCTGATATGAAGAGCGAGTATGAAAGTGTACATTCTGAAACCATTAGGGAAGTTGACGAAGAATCTAGGAGAGTTACTGTAAATTGGTAATAGAGTTACAGAGTTACTGTAATACTTGTAATACCGGACAAGCGACCATATTACGAAATTTTTGTGGACAATCAGTTAGAGATTCGATTTCAAGACTATGGAAATTTGCAGTTCTTGGAATTGATATCAAATGATATTGGCAAGTATAATACACACAAGAAACAGTTTCCCCAGGAGGAATTTTCTGGCTTCCTTGGAGCTTATGGGAGTAATATTGATGAAGTAAGATTACGCATTACAATAAGTTAATTAACTTATTGTATTTTATAGCACCGAAGAGTTTCAAGAGAAAAGCCCATATGAACTGTTGAAATCTTTGAATTTCATGTTGCTATTCACATGCTTTCCACAACTTACTTATTTCAGTGTGATATGGCGTTGGATTCTGGAGACATCTCGCAAAAAAAATAGTATATCAATATGTAGAAATGTAAAAGTTGCCGAATTAATAACGGTATAACAAAACATAATTTATCCGCCTCAAAGACGTATATTCCTCTTCTAGTGTGGTGTTCCTGTCTGCACACGCCCATGTGCACACATTGGGGGTTCTGATCAGTAGCAGCGCTCCTGCAGGTAACAACGAACTACAGCGAGTCATGGCCACGAGCCCTTTGTGTGTGTTAAATGGTAGGCACGTGATCTCCGCCCCCATTGGCATAGGGCACGCGGCCTGCAACTTTGCCCCGAGCTGTTACTTTGAGCTGAACTGTTGAGGCAGGTGATGGTGACGCCTACACGACAGCAATGCGCTGCCAAGATGCGCGGTGGGTGTGCTTCCGGGCCGTTGAAAGCCAAACTGGTTCTTCAATGCATTTACAATGCGCATTAATTTAGTTTTGCATTCACGGTGTAAACCGGGCACTTCTTGCGAAGGAGTGGCGTAAGTGATGATTCTACGCCACGTGGTTTGGAGCATGTGTGCATGGAGATAGTGTATTTTAATGTGTTGCTACTTTATAAGTTTTTGTTTGTGTAGAAAGGGGAAAAAGTGTTGGTTGTAAAACTTCAGTCAAACTTATTTGTTTTTATTAAATCATTTTTAAACTGAAAGTATTATGTTTTATTTGTATATATGGAATTATTATTGTAAGAGTTACCAGAGGGGAACTGCCGCCATGGCAAAATTATTTATGATGCAATTGCAAATGTTTCATGGACGATGTGTGGGCGAGTTTTGCTGTGGCGTACACTGTCTAACGGTTAAAGTTTGTCATGAAAGCAATAAGCTTTCATGACAAATTAATGAATTAAATTAAAAAAAACATTGAGTAGGGGAAAACAACATGTAGTGCTTTCATAGATTTAAAGTCAGCATTTGATACAGTACCCAGCTATGTGATGCACTGGAGAAAGCAAAGGTTTCAAGCAAAATGATGAGGGTAATTAAAAGCATTTATAAAAATGTGTATGGTACTGTAAGGCTGGACGGACAACTTAGTGGGAAATTTAGAAAGGGCAAAGGAGTTAAACCGGGAGATTCATTGAGCCCTCTACTATTTATAATCTTTATGGATCAGGTAATCAAATAAACCAAAAAGCGTACTAAAAAATGAAAAATTGGAAATTGGACTAGTATGGATATTTGGTGTATGCGGTTGATATTTTATTACTCGCCAAAAACCCAGGAGAGCTGCAAGAGATAACTGAGTGGGGGTATGCACTGGAGGATAGGGGTATGAAGATAAACATCGATAAGAGCATGGGAATGTGTATAGGCAAAGAGAAGAAAGAAACATCAAATGAAGAGAGGAAAGCATGAACAGTAGCAAACTACTTGGTATCTAGGAACAATAATTTCGGAAAATATGAAGAAGAACTGAATAATAGAGTGGAGAAAGCAAACTCTGTGTATTATCAAATAAAAAAGAATTTGTTAAGATTGAATGTAGGTACTAAAACAAAACTCCAAATTTATAAATCCGTATATATACCAACATTTATATATGGAACTGAAAGTATGCCACATAATACGAAAACAGAAAGTAGAGTCACAGCTGTGGAAATGAAATTCCTACGCAGGGTAGTAGGGAAAACGAGAAGAGATCGAATCAGGAAAAATACAATCAGAGAGGAACTAAAAGCATAGACTAAAAAGGTATACATCTTTACTCTATGCTAAAAATTACCCCGCTACTCAAATGGAAAATAAGGCTCTGAAGTGGTATGGACATGTTGCTAGAATAGCAGAGGATAGAAAACGGAAAAAATTATCGAAGCCAGGCCAGAGGAAAAGAAACCACCTGGAAGGCCTAGAGGAACATGGGACGCGTATATACAGAATATATGTCAAAGGAGCGGAGCTACAATAGGAGAGGTGAAGCGCAAGGCACAAGACAAAGAGGAGTATGTCGAATGGCTAACCCGACGCTGAGAGGCATCAGGGGAAGCAGAAGCAGAAGACAAATTAATGCATTAAAAAGTAGATAAATGTGTCACAATACAATGATTTACACGACATCCTTTAACATTATCATTTACGTAGTTTGTACCAAAATGACGCGCCGGGAATTACTCATTCCCATCTTCAAGTTTATACAAATACTAGCTAAAGTACCCGGCGTTGCTCGGGCATTTATTACTGTAAATTATTATAGGAAGAAGGAATTATTGAAGAGGAATTCAATATTTTCATGCCCTGCGGCGGGACCTACCTCTATCTCATCCTTGTATCCCTTTTCCGCCCTACTCCCTGCCATGCTCTGCCCCCGCCACGCCACGCTGCTATCTGTCTTCTCTTGACACCCATTTGGAAATTTCCGGATTATCTTGCTCACTTTTCACAAATAATTATATTTTTATTATGTGAAGTTCCAGCTTCTAAACATTCACTTTATAACTAAAAACAATAAATAAATCTAAACTACAAAAATAAAATACTTGTAGAATCACATGTATAATTTTTGTAGTTTTATATAATATTCCAACACTATCAATAAATTGTCACGTAAAACGTATCCTATGTATTTTCTCTTCTATTGTATTCATAAAGAAAGTTTTGAAATTGATCTGTCAACTCGTGACCTTGAAGGGACATACTGTTTTAAGCTGTGTATAACATGCGGAAGTTCATGCACGGGCACGGTAGTAGGTAGATCAGGAGTAATAGTTATAGATGTCATAACGTAATTGATGAATCATAATCATAAAAATAAATGAAAATACTTGTATCTATTCTGATACATATAATATTTTCTGATACACATAATTACCAGTTTTTATAATGCTGAAGACATGTATGTTTAATGACCTATGTACTAATTGTGTGTATTATAAAGCTTTATTTGTTCCAAGGTAAATCAATTCATCATGTGACTCATACATTAAAAACTAATGATCCACCAACATGACATTATGTGTAATGTAGGTGGCAATGAACTGAGCCATATAACCATTAATAGTAGCATCATTATTTTATCTCAAGTGATAAGAATTGTGGATCCTGAAATATGAATAATAGAAACCAAAGACTCCCAAATATTATTTGCTTAGACAAAAATATTTTTAGACAAATTCATTTTTGCTAATATTTTTTTAGAAAAATATAAATGAACTCATTCATTGAGAGCAATTGATATGCAAAACAAATTTATAGATTAGTCTTAAGGGGTTTTAAATAAATTGTCATTAAATAAGAGGTCACCCGTTTGATATTTAACAATAAAACCCTCCCTTCCGGTCATAGATGAAAAGGGATATTTGATGCCTGAGCCCTGGGTGGATAATCTTACAAAAAAAACCCTATGAAGGAGATATTAAATCTAGAAGCGCTGCAAGACAATTCGGTGCAGTCTCGCATTACTTGAAGTGCTACGGAATATTTTAAAGCAAAGTAATGAAAAAGTTTCCGACCACAAATTTACTATCTGCGCTGGGATTCGAACTATTGTCCTTAGATTTAACACGCTACCACGTTACCTTCACAGCAGCCCCAAAACTCTACCTCCCGACACCAAAAAATGGCTGAACATTTGCATTTGAGAGTTTCAAAATTCAGAGATTTTTATTACATTATTTCAAGGTATACTTTAAAGAAAAGATATTAATGAAAAATTCTTCATCATCAATCTTAGTTGAACATTATTAACTTTTTGTTTGAATTTTAGAAAATACTAAAATTTGGGCCTCAAATGGACTCCAATACGAAGCGTAGTTTTCTCCATTCGAGAAAAATAACTTGGAGCCGCTATTAAGAAAAGTTTATTTTAAAAATTAAATTCAAAGAGAAATTTTGGCAAAACTGCTGGTCCTTCCAAAAATGTAAAGATTTTTTGAGAATAATTTTATTTTATAAAAATATTATAAATATTCTACGTTTGCAATGGTACTATTTTGCAATTTTCGAGAACACAGAGTAAACATCAAACGGGAATTCCGTACTTTAAACGTGTAATGTTTATCCAAGAAAAAATTAAAATATTGGAGCAGTTTTGAAAAATTTATTTTTGTAATTGCCTATACATGTTTCATTAAAAAAAAAATACATTTTTCCAAAATTGTCCAGGATTTTTTCTCAAAATATTTGAGTAAAACTGATTTCGTTAAGGAAAAAATTCTAACTTCTTTATTGTGCTAGGAAGACACTGAAAACATGTTTAACTTTTGCAAGTTGCAAAAATTCAAATTTTCCCAAAAATTTCAGATATTGCAAATTTCAAATATTGAGAAAATGAGACAGTATTTTTAAGTTTACTTTTGATTTTATGTATGAATATGTTTAATAAAATTGGAGTAATTTTTGAGAACAGTTTGAAAATGTTCAGATATCATGTAAAATACATACAAAAATCAAAATATCTGTTTAAACTCTCAGATTGTTTCAGATGACTCTGGAATATTAATTTTGGAAAAATGGTCTGAAAGGTTTAGCCACTAGCATCTAACAGAGATGGTGAACCCTTTGCCAGAAAACTGTTTTCTGAGGCCCGAGGTCAAAAGCAATGTTCCTACGCAACGTCATCTTAAAAATCAGATATTTAAAACCTTAATTACTTTTTTGGGACGGAGGAGATTCATTTCCTCTTGATTTCGTACTCTGTTTTCGGGGAGAATGATTTGGCGGTTTCGGAAGTAACAAACATATCGGTCATTTGTAATCACGTTGGCGGGTTCAAACCGATCGCAGCTTTATTTATGACGAAAACCCTTTCATACATATCCTTGGATGGGAAGTAAAGTCAGCTGTCCATGTTGTAGATTTACCGCATTAAACCCGATCGTCAAGCATAAAAGAAGCCTCTGAGCGAAATTCAATATCGCCCCAGCGATATACAGTCCCCTCTGGTTATAGTGACTTCTGGGACTACATTTTGGTTACTATATCAGAGTTCACTAACCGATAAGGCAAAATTATGGAATTTCCTAAATAATTAATTTTTTAATAAACAAAAATTTCACAGCACCACTGAAATTTTCAATGTGTTTATTTCTAGTTAAAAATAATTTTTTTGAATTGTTTTTTCAATTGTCATTAGTAATTTCTTTGATCCTTCGGTTTGTGCTCTTCCTTCCATCATTCTGCAGTGTCTCTTAAGTATCGTAATGCAGACTCCATTTTCAATGCCTTTTTTGAAATGTTGGAACACCATCCCACCCCGAGGCCCTTTCAACCGTCTAATAAAAGAGCCCCAAATAATTCCAGAACGTTGAATTTCGTGCGTTCACTTAGCCGAGGTGCAGGTTCACTATAACCGAATCTTCTTGCTTATTTGTAGTGTAAGTGAAACAGGACCAGTTCGCTATAACCGAGGATTCGCTATAACCGAGGGTTCGCTATAACCGAGGGTTCGCTATAACCGAGGGTTCGCTATAACCGAGGGTTCGCATAACCGAGGGTTCGCTATAACTGGGGGTTCGCAATAACCGAGGTTCGCTATAACCGAGGATTGGGCATAACCGGGGGTTCGCTATAACCGGCGGTCTTACCTGGCGGGCGGGTGCGCGGCGGGGGGCCCGCCCGCTCGCCGCCCAGTCCCGGCGGGCGCCGCGCGCGGCGACGAGGCGGCGGCGGCGGCGGATGGAAGTACTGGAAACGACGGCAGCTCCTGAAACCACACACCCCCAAAACACGTTGCTCAACGCTCTCAATGGCTACCCTTGCTCAACACGCTCCAGGACCCCCCTCCCATTTTACTCAACACACCCAAAGGACCTGATTTTGCTAACCCCCTCAATAGCTACCTTTGCTCAACAATCTCAATGGCGATCTTTGCTCAACCCCCTCCCTTTGCTCAACCCTCCAGGACCACCCCCCACATTACTCAACACACCCAAGGACCTGTTTTTTGCTTAACATCCCCCAATAGTTACCTTTGCTCAAAATTTCATGGCGATCTTTGCTCAACAACTCAATGGCGATCTTTGCTCAACCCCCTTCCTTTGCTCAACACCCTCCAGGACGCCCCCCCTTTACTCAACACACCACAGGACGTATTTTGCTTTAACGCCTAAATAGTTACCGTTGCTCAACAATCTCAATGGCGATCTTTGCTCAACAATCTCAATGGCGATCTTTGCTCAACTCTTCCTTGCTCAACCCCCAGGACGCACCCCCCAAATTACTCAACACACCCAAAGGACCTGATTTTGGTTTAACTCCTCAAAGTTACCTTTGCCCCAACAATTTCAATGGCGATCTTTGCTCAACAATCTCAATGGCGATCTTTGCCCCAACTCCTTCCTTTGCTCAACACCCTCCAGGACGCCCTCCCACTTTACTCAACACACCCAGAGGACGTGATTTTGCTAACACCTCAATAGCTACCTTTGCTCAACGATCTCAATGGCGATTTTTGCTCAACTCCTTCCGTTGCTCAACACCCTCCAGGCCCCAAACATTGCCCAACACCCACAAAACACTCCTTGGCCCCAACAGCCCAAAGATCCGTCGCTCAAACACCCAAGTCCCTGCCAGCTAAACAAACAAAGCCTCTGACTTTTCCTCAACATCTTCAAAAGCTGTTTGTTGACACTCTCAAGAGCTGTCTCTGTTCAACGATTCTGTCATTGCTCAACACTCAAATGCCCCACTTTTATCTTTTTTTCTGAATTCTCCCCAATGTTTACCTTTGCTCAACACTCAACATTTTTCAACACCGTCAAGAACTATTTTTGCTTGATACACGGAACTATTGCTGCGCTTATCTTACCTTAAAAATATTACTATTAATTTGTTATTTCGGAACCAATTTGAAACATCTGATATTGTACTATTTACGGTTTCTTTATTGCAAAGGATGCATATCATCCGAAAGAGAACTATGCGTCCGTTTCGAATCGTCGAGGGCATATCGTTCACGGAAAGTAGGAACAGAATGGGGCCAAAAATCGATCCCTGAGGGCTCCATGTAAAATTGTCAAAGAATCGGAAAGGTGTGTTTTTAACGAATATTGCGTCACCGGGCGGCACCACCACGAACTACCTGTACGCGCGGATTGCGTCTTTCGCCGGCGCCACCACGAGCTGCCTGTGAGCGCGGATTGCGTCATCTGCCGGCGGATTATTCAGAACGTCCGCGGCGCCCGGGAAAGTTCTAGAAGGCACTCGCCGAGTATAATACGCGGCGGCCGGCGACCGCGAGTCGTTTTAAGTCCGCAGTGGAAGCTGAACTGTAAGTGTGCATCGCGATGAATAGCTGTGCAGTGATTGTGCTCAGTGACGTAAACCCGTGGTCAGTGCATCGTCCCGTGGTCGGTGACGTGAACCGTGACCAAGTGCATCGAACGGGATCAGTGCAGTGAACTGTGGCCAGTGCTTAGGACGTAAATAAATCAAGAGAAGAGTAGTGTAAATAATAATCAAGCGTTTTCAGTGATTGTGTTAAGAAACAAAATAAACGTTTTTTGTTAAAATAATACGAGATTTTTAATTCACCACCTAGAAACGTAACAGTATATAATGTTCCATCATTCCAGTAAGTATTTCCACTGTCTGAGATGGTTGTTTAGGTACGACCGTATAATACGAGACTTAATTCACCACCTAGAAACGTAACAGTATATAATGTTTCATCATTCTAGTAAGGTATTCCGACTGTCTGGGGATTTTTGTTTAAGGCACGACCGTATAATACGAGACTTAATTCACCACCTAGAAACGAACAGTATATAACGTTTCATCATTCCAGTAGGTATTTCCCCCGTCTGAGATGGTTGTTTAAGGTACGACCGTATAATACGAGACTTAATTCACCACCTAGAAACGTAACAGTATATAATGTTTCATCATTCCAGTAAGGTATTTCCACTATCTGAGATGGTTGTTTAAGGCACGACCATACCAAACGCGCGCACCTGCTCGGGGGCGGCAGCCGCAGCGCGGGCGAGACCCCCGGGCGTGGGCTGCGGGGCAGGTCGCCGCGGCGCGGGCGGCAGGCAGCGGCCGGGCGGGGCAGCGCAGGGGCGAGCGGGGGGGCCGGGGCGGCCGCGGGCGCGGGCGGCGCGGGGCGGCGGGGGCAGGGCGGCGCGCGGGGGGAGCCCCCCGCCCCAACGCCCGCGCGCCCCCTCCACCGCCGCCAGCGTCGCCTCGCTCGGCCACTGCGCACGCGACCCCCCTCCGGGCCCCCTCACCCACAGTGCGGGAAATTTGCAGCACACTGCATTTTCAGTGTCAGAAATTCACTACTTCCGGGATTCTATCTTCAACCGGGCGAGCTCAGTGCATCAACAGATGCCACGCAGCGCCTCTGACCGGAGGTCCTAGGGTTCCCACTCCCCACGGCGACAGGATTTTCCACACAGCTTTCAGCCAGGTCGAAATTTAGTCGCTGTCTGGAGGGAAAAATTTTAGCGGCCGGCTGCTTTGATCGGTAGTTTTCCGTGGTTTCTCCGATCAACACCAGGCGAATACCGAAGCAGTACTCTACCACACGAGACATGGACTGCACTCCGATCCTTCCTTCCTCTCCCCTTTTCCTATCCTCTCCCTTACAAAACTAACATGCACTACACCCACATATTCCGGGAGACCGGTCGGGAGTTTAGAGTTTATCTCGGCTGGGCGGTGCTCCGCGGTGGAGAGTCCTGGTTTGAGGGGAAAACCCCGTTAGACGACGGGTAGGCGCCGAATCTCGACATCCAGCTAGGGGAAAATAACTGCCACCTCCCGATGGAAAAAGCATTACACTTAGGAGTATGACCTCAGTAGTGAAGCGCCGGGAAACACTAAACAACCTTTGTCTCACCATTTTAACACGAGGTCGAAAGTAACGCCTCCTAGTTTTGTTTACACATATTAAACTAGTGGACCCAGCAATGCTTCGATATTGTAGGTATTACACATCACACCTGCTGGTCAGTGATTGTTAATCAAGTTTTAAGCAACGCTGTGCAAAACGTCTAATTGATAAAAAGGGCTTCTCCAGTATGGGTTTGTTTACGTCCTGGTTTGGATAAAGTTGTCAATATCCTATTGTTAAAACGTTCTCCCCCAAATTTGCGCATGCGTTTGCTATGTCACGGATGTTTGGGGAAAGTGGATTTTCTTGTCCGAAATTCAAATAATTCCGGCCGATATTTCACTAGCGCAGAGGCAGAATACTTGTATAGGAAGACGTGCTTAACCCTGCCTAACGGGAGTTCAGAGAAGCTTAATTCGTCATAAAAGACAAATCTTTTATCAATGCCCCACATGTCCGGCTGAAATTCAAATTCCCTTTAATTAGTCACATTATTAATAACAACAAAGTGTGACAATTTCTGCGAAACCGTAAATTAGTTTTGCGTCTAGTGTGATACATACGCACATTCCTTTTACTACATATAGATACATATTGTTTTTATGTAGATGAAGATTAGTTGAGTAAAAAAATTTTAAATTTTACAGTTTTGCTCCAACCTTCTTCTAGAATTCACCGCAATATTAACTTTTGTGTTCTGAGACCACGTTTGCGGGAAACATTTACTCTATTAAAGCGAACCCCACCTCCGAGTCTTAGCCTGTGGGTGGCGACGTACCTGGCAGATGAAGGCCCGGAGGAAGGGGGCCCGGGGGGCGGGCGGGCGGCGCCGGGCGGAGGTGGCGGGGCGGCGGCGCCGGCAGTGTTGACCGCTGGCGGTGGACTTTCCCCGGCGCCCGCTCTCCCTGCACACACACACCACATACAGTAAATCTCTTCACACGACCACATCCTTAATACGACCGCCTCTTTAGCACGACAACCTCTTAAGACGACCACCTTTCTTAATACGACCGCCTCTTAAACGACCGCCTTTCTTAATACGACCGCCTCTTTTAAAACGACCACCTCTTAAGACGACCACCTTCCTTAATACGACCGTCTCTTTGGGGCGACCCCCCTTAAGATGACCCCTTTGCGATACCAGGAAGGTTCTAAGGGGAAACCCAATCATTATTCCATAAGATCAATGAATTTTACCCTTTAAAGTCGACCATCTCTCTTCCGAACAATGACTACGTATGGATTTTTGTCGTAATGTTCATTCCTTAAAACGACCCGAAAACCTTGATTGGAATAGTAAATGCGACAGTTTTCGTTTACTTGTTGTTTATTTTTAAAGTAAGCGTCTCGGAGCGCGCGAAAAAGGAGAGGAAGACAGACTCAATGTTTCAAATTAGAAGGACCGCCACATCAGCCAGATCGATTGGGGGAAAATTTTAATTTAGTGAAAATCGGGTGAACGGTTAGCCGCTAGTATTGTTCCAGACGGACAGACGGACAAACAGACCGTGCCGTCTTTCAATTTTCAGACACATGGACAGACACCGTTTTGTCGCGTCGGACAGACGGACGTTTTGTCGTCAATCGTATTTTCGGTATCATGGACCCAACAAAAAATGGATTCAAACTACAACACGTATTAGAGGAATTTTGTTTCTAAATTTAGCAACAGGATTTATGCACTTGTTTGTTAAGGGCCCTGTAATTTTTTCTGCCGAAAATTCGGCGTTTATAATTAGTTATGATTAGATATAATTAGTTTATAATGTTACGCTTTATTGCATGAGTGAATGTTTTGAAAACGATCGATGTTAGGGCGAGTTTTCAAATTTGCGAATGCAATGGGCTAACATTATAAACGAGTTAAAACACTATTTTTTGTATAACAGCATTATAAATTCATAAGAAAATTAAACTTAATTTTGCAAAAAACTTTATTGTGACGTCTCAGATATTGGACATCCAAGCCTCTGGAAAGCAAATTCAAGATGGCATTGTTGAATCTGTGCAAAAAACGACGGGCGCCCTTCTTTACAGCTGCCTCCGTTGCTATGGGCTGAATGTGTAATGACGCAATCATTCGTGCCGTAAAATGCTAATACGTCATCATTTATTGCCGTAAAATTCCGATTAAGAAGAATTTTTCAAGAGAATGGGTCGTTTATAATGCTGGAATACAAAATGTAACTTCATTTTCTGTGCACGTCTTCTAGAATTCAGTGGGAAATACAATTATTCAAATTATCGTTTCCATGTTGTCGCGGCAGGAAGTAATAAGAGCCAAAATTTATTGTTATTTATCTTTGACAATAGATTTTATTACATGAGTTTTTTTTTTTTCTCCTTTTAAAATTCAAAATTTAGTTTTTTTATCTTTGAAAATAGATTTTATTACATGGGAGTTTTTTGTTTTTTTTTTCTCCTTTCAAAATTTCAAAATTCAAAAATTTTTTGCTTGTTTATCCTTGAACATAGATTTTATTGCATGGGAGTTTTGTTTTTTTCTCCCTTTCAAAAAATTTAAAATTTAAGTAGATATGAGTAAGTGTAGGGATCACAGAATTTTGAAAATGTGCACACAATTACTTTTCGCCAGCACGTCATACGCAGTTTTTAACTGTTTTTCTGACGTAAAATAAATAAAATAAATAAATAAACAAAACAAAACGCGTGCAAGCGGAAGGATCACTCGGCTGCTGCTCCGGCGCCCGCGTCCCTTGTTGCTGTCCCTGTCGGAGGAGCCCGGGCCCCCGGCCTCCGGGCCCCGCCCCGCCCGCGCCCGCAGCGGCAGCACTCGCACTGCGCCGGGGGGGCCGCCACACGGCCTCGCGCTGCGCCAGCGCGTCCGCGTGCGACGCGTCCAGCAGCGCCACGTTGGCGCCGCCGCCCGCCCGCGCCCGCGCCCGCGCCCCCCGCGCGCCGCCCGCCCTCGCCGCCCGGCGGGCAGGGGTAACCAGGATGCGCTGCACCGTCAGGCTGCGGCGGATGCCCAGCCCCGGCAGCCCTGCGCACCCCGCGATTACCACCGCTCGAAACACCTCCCTGCGACTCTTCCCACCCATCACACACAAACGCTTCACCACCGCTCACAACACCTCACTCTGCGACTTTACCACACCCACACCAACGCTTCACCACCGCTCACACACCTCCGCACTCTTCGCCACCCACACAACCGTTTGCCACCGCTCACAACACTCACCGCGACTTTTCGCCACCCAGCCCCACCTCTTTCGACTCTTCACCACACCAGCACACACAACGTTTACCACCGCCCAAACCCTTTTCTCTACGACTCTTCGCCCCCCCCCAAAAACTTTTCACCACCCTCAAACACCTCTTCTCTACCCCTTTTCCCCACACCAGCAAAAAACCTTCCCCACCGCTCACAACACCTCTCTGACTCTTACCACACCACCCCCAACACCCCTACGACTTTTCACCACCCATCACCCCCGCTTCACCACCCCCAACACCTCTTGCACTCTTCCCCCACACCGTCACACAAAAACTTCACCACCGCTCACAACACCTCTCTGCGACCCCACCACCCCAGCACACCAACCTTCACCACCGCTCAAACACCCACTCGCGATTTTCCCCGCACCAGCACACACAACGCCACCACGCCCCCAAACACCTCTGGACTCTTCACCACACCACACACACAACCTTACCACCGCTCAAACACCTCTCTCGACTCTTCACCCCCGTCAAACACCTCTCCATCTTCACCACACCATCGCACAAAACCCTTTCACCACCGCTCACAACACCTCTAGACTCTTCACCCCCCTCAAACACCTTCGGACTCCACCCAACCAACCCTTTTTCCACCCTCAACACCTCTTGCGACTCTTCACCACACCAGCACACAAAACCCTTTCACCACCGCCCCAAAACACCTTTTTGGACCCCTTTTTCCCCACACCAGCACAAAAAGCTTCCCCCCGCCCCAAACACCTCTCGGACTCTTCCCCACACCATCGCACACAACGCTTCACCACCGCTCACAACACCTCTTGCGACTCTTCCCCCCACCAGCACACAAACGTTCACCACCGCTCACAACACCTTTTGCACTTCACCCCACCACGCAAAAAACGCCACCACCGCTCAACACCTTTTGCGACTCTTCAACACCATCACACACAACCTTCACCACCGCTCACAACCCCTTTTTACGACCTTCCCCCCGCCCCAAAACACCCCCCGGACTCTTACCACACATACAAAACCCTTTCCCCCCGCTCAAACACCTCTCTCGACTCTTCACCACCGCTCACTACAAATTTTGGGGATTTCCCCACACCATCCAAACAACCTTCACCCCCCTCAACCCCTTCTCCCTCTTCACCACCCAGACCCCAAACGCTTCACCACCACTCAACACCCCTCGACTCTTCACCACACCATCACAAAACGCTTCACCACCGCTCCCAAACCTCGGCCCTTTTCCCGCACCATCACACACAACACTTCACCACCGCTCAAAACACCTCTTGGACTCTTCACCACCCATCACACAACACCTTTTCCGACTTTTACCAACCAGCACCCCAAAACCCTTACCACCACTCACAACACTTCACCACCCCAACACTTCACCACCACTCCCCCTCTCTACGACTTTCACCACACCATCGCACACAACGTTTTCACCCCCGCTACAACACTTCTTGACTCTTACCACCCCCAACCTTAACCCCCAACACCTCTCTGACTCTTCACCACAATCACAAAAAACCGCTTCACCACCCTCAAAACACCCTCTGCGACTCTTCCCGCACCATCACACACAACACTTCACCCCCGCTAAACCCCTTTCTCCGACTCTTCACCACACCATCACCAAAACGCTTCACCCCCGCTCAAAACCCCTTCTCTGCGACTCTTCACCATCATCACACCAACCTTCACCACCACCACAACACCTCTCTCGACTCTTCACCACACCATCACACACAACCTTCACCACCACTCACAACCCCTCCGCGACTCTTCACCACACCAGCACACAACACCTCTCTGACTCTTAACCACACCACCCCAACACAACACTTCGCCACCGCTCAAAACACCTCTCTCGACTTTTCACCCCCCGCACACACAACCTTCCCCCCGCTCAAACACCTCTTGCGACTTTTCCCCGCACCATCACACAAAAACCTTCATCACCCTCAAACACCCTCTCGACCCCTTCACCACACCATCCACAACACCTTTTACGACTCTTACCAAAAGCACAACAACGTTTACCACCACCAAAACCCTTTACCACCCCCAACCTTCACCACCACTAAAACCCCTCCTACGACTCTTACCACACCATCACACACAACACTTCACCCCCGCCACAACACCTCTCTACGACTCCCCCGCACCATCATACAAACCTTCCCCCCGCTCACAACACCTCTGATTCTTCCCCACACCATCACACCAACCTTCCCCCGCTCACAACACCTCTCTACGACTCTTCCCCACACCATCCACACAACACCTCCCAGACTCTTCCCCCACCCCATCACACAACACTTCACCACCACTCAAACATCAACCCCCCAACCAACCTTCACCACACCCATCTATGACTCTTCACCGCCTTCACACTCAACAAGACCCCCTTTACATCATTTCCCCATCAGACACTTCCCCCGAAATACATACAAAAAGCCCCGTTCCCACAAATCACCATCCCCTCACCCCGGCACCATTACCCCTTTTTCCCTTCCCTCACATCACGCCACAAGACGTCACCATTCCCCCACCCCACCCCCATCAAAAAAACATTCCACACACCCCACCACCACATTTCACAAATCCTAACCCATCACATCATAAACCACCATACCCACCCAATCCCCCTCCCAAACACTTTCCACCTCATTTTACGGGAACACACCCCACATCCCATCCTTCACCACAGCACCACAATTTCCCCAAACCATCATTGTTCTTTTGGCTGTCTTTTGTTCGTTCACCCCCTTTTCATCATCATACCATCATATCATCATGTCTTATTATCTCCTATGTAAAGTATTTATATTATAACTATTATTATAACATTATTATTATTATTACATTTTTATTATTACTATTTATTAATTTTTATTATTATTATTATTATTATTAATTTTTATTATTATTAAATTTCAGTGGCGTGTAGTGCAGTGTGGAAATTAGGGAAAAAGGAGTCAAAATCACATTAAAACGTGATTGGCAAAAGTGATTGGGAAGGGAGGTGAGACAGGCAGGGGGAGTGAAATGAAGTGAAGTAATGGGGTGCCCTAAAACTTGCACGGTGAAATGTTTATGTTAATTTGTAAAATGTGAAAATTTAAAATTTTTTTAGTTGTTAAATTCTGTAATGTTTATTAATGTATTCTATCAAGTTCTGGAACTTATTCGCAGAATTAGTAACAAATTAATAATAATAAAAAACAGTTAACTCCATAATGCCGCCAATGCCTAGACGCTAATGACCTTAAATACGCTGAGCGCCCGACCCGAATGACGAGGGGCGGGCAGCAGCTGGGGGGGGCGGCCGGGGGCGGGGGGCGGGCGGCGGGGGGGGGCGGCGGGGGGGCGGGTCGCGGCCGGGGGCGTCCACCCCCGCCTTTCACGCCCGGGGCCACGCGCGGCCAGGGGGCACGCCCCGACCCCTTGCCCGCCCCGGCCCGGCCCTGGCCGCGCTGCCGCTCGCCCGCGCGCGGCCGCAAAACAACACCGCACGTTTCGCTTCCTCACGCGGCCCGGTTTTGCGAACCCGGGTATGGCGAACCCCGCTAGCGACTCGGGGGAAAAGGGAACCCGGGTTATAAGAATCGGATATAGAAACCATCGGTCAAACGAACTCGGATATATGCCCGGTTACAGCGAATCGAAAGGTGAACCTTCGGTCTAGTGCCTGGATGTAGAGAATCCGGGTTTTACTGAACTCGGGTATAGTGAACCCCCGGGTTATGGAACCGGATATGGCGAACCTTCGGTTTAAAGGGTACTAGGGATGAGTGAACCCCCCATTATAGCAAATCGGAAAAGTGAACCTCGGTTATAAGAACTCAGATATAATGAACCCCCTGTTATAACGAATCGGGTATAATGAACCCCCTGCAAACGAACTCGGATATAAGAACCTCTGTTTTTTGGGAAACCCGGGTATGGCGAACCTCGGGGTAGCGCACTGGATATAGTGAACCCCGGTTTGCGGGGAAACCCGGGTATGGGTACCCTCGGGTTTTAGCGCACCCGGATGTAGTGAAGCCCCGATTTGCCAACTTGGGTAAATGAAATCGGTAGCGAACTCGGATATATGAACCATCGGTCCCGGGGAATGATAAAGGAACCCCCGGTTAGCGAACTCCTATATGATGAACCTTCGGTAAATCGAAACCGGGTGTAGTGAACCCTGGTTATAGCGAACACGGAAAAGGAACCTATTATAACGAACTCCCAAATAATAAACCTCTGTTATAGCGAACTCGGAGTAATAACCCTCTTTATAGCGAACTCGATATAAGAACCCTTGAAGGGTGCGAATTCCAAGAATGGGGTGGAACTAGAAACATGGAGGGCCCACCACCCTTTCCGTGTGCAGCAAGTGAACCCAGTCTGCCGTTTGGGGGGGCCAAACACGTTTTCAAACCAATACCATTGCAAAGTCTAAAATATCACTAGCTGTTTAAATTTAAATTTAAATTTATTAGGCCCCAAAAATTTTAAAGGGAAAGGGGAAATTCCCCAAACGTATACACGATAAAAAAACTTAAAAACGTGTTTTGAAATTAGTCGAAAGAACCTGTGTAATTGTAGGCTGTCAATTTTGGCAAAAGATTAATTTAAATGCCTTGCTTTGGGTCTGCAAAATCTTAAGAAAAAAACACAAAAAAAAATAAACCAATTACTAAAGTTAAATTACATGGGGAAGCATTACTTTTGGAAAAAAATTTTGTTTCCCCCTCGGGTTTTTATTTTTTCACAAACCAAAGAACTGTAAAATAGCTATTCTGGAAAGGCTTTTTAAAAAAAAAACTATCCCAAAACACAACTGACTGAGCTCAGCCAAGCCGCAGAGCACTCCACACGAAGTTTTTCTATGCACGTTTTCGACTCACCAAAAAATGGCGGAGGGGTCAGTTTATGACTCTCCATCTCCCCAAACCCCGCTCCATGAAGGGTCACCTGTGTGAGTGGAATTTTTGGGAAATTTTAATATTTTTTGGGCTGTTTTCTTTTACTATTCTCTGAATATTTCTGTATTACAAACAATTATCCATAAAAAATATTCCTTACGTTTTAAAAAATTAAAAAAATTGTATTTTATGTTTTTACGTAATCTTGTGTTTCTATTCACCCCAATGTCTGGTAGAATGGGGTTTTGAAATTTTATTTATGACTGTTCCTATTGACACCATTCTTGGGGTGAATAAGGACACTTTTAAATAAACAATTACAGGTCATTATGTTCTGCTGTCTTAATGATATTAGGTTCCAAAGAGAGAGGATTAAACCTTTTTTCACTTTCATGATTAACATATTTATGACAGTTTGTATTATTACTAGTTTTATTATTAAAAAAACTGTAATTTCCTTGCTCACCCCAGTTTATGGCACTAGAATTAATGGTTACAATGTCTTGCTTTGAATTTAAGAAAGGGCAGTTAAAGGTCCTATAAATATCAGGATTATCAAAAAAAGCCTTCTTATAGTAGGTGTATGTTTTTATGAGGCTGAATTTTCCCATTGTTAATTATATTCCACAGTGTTTTAGATTTGTTTGTCGAGTTGTTAACTTTATGATTTAATCGATAAGTTTTCTCATTCATCAGTTTTAGCCTATATTGTTTTTTATACCGTTTATACTTCTCATTATAAAAGGGGTCCTTGGTATCTCTGCACAGGTCATACTTGTTTTTCATTTTATTTCTAAGAACAAGAATTTTATTAGGTAGCTTAATTTTGGGTTTCTTCACTTCATTCATTTGCCTCTTAATAATGGGACATGCAATATTCAAATGATAATTTAATGCACTCAAGAACAAGTTCCATTTCTCATTGATATCATTACTACAGTCCGTTCCTCTATTAGGAGACATTCATTTAGCGTATATAGTTTAGTATCCCTTGTGTCATAGGTGAATGTGTATTTAGGTACTTCAAGACTAACAGAGCAACTGATTATTTCAATGATTTGTGCAGTGTGATCAGATAGATGAAAATATTCATTTCAGAAAAAGAGTATTCATTTCAACATTAGTAATGATGAGATCTATGGTAGAGCTGGAATGGTTTGTAACATGTGTGGTCCCTAACACCACTTCATGAAAATTGAAGCTCTTTAGTAAATCATGAAGTTCATTGTGTTCAATATTAATGTTTAGATCTCCCAAAATAATTAACTTACAATTTTGGTTTCCTAAGAGTTTAGTTAAAAGTTCTTCAAACCTGAGTAGAAAATGTCATTAACACTAGAATTTGGGGACTTATAAGTGCCTATTATTTTTATGTTCCTTTCATTGTGTTTACAACTACACTTGCTACATCAAAAGTCATTTCAGTACTTATGTCTCTAATCCAGTCTACTGATTTGCAAATTATGTTATTCTGCACTATTATTGCAACATCACCACTTTTATTGAGTTCTCTAAAGAAATATTCATGTAGTTTATAGTTGGAGAAATTAATAGTATTATTTTCATTATACTCAAGATCATGCTCAGTAATGACTCCTACATGTTTAGAAGTTTCTTCTAGAATTGTCTCAAGTTGTTCAACCTTGTTATGAATGTATTGAATATTTAGGTGAAGAAAACTGAAAACACTATCTTTTTTAAAATTTCTATCACAGGTGTGTTGTCTTAATTGCTAAATGTCAAGTGCGCCTAAGGGATATGCCTGCTCAGTTGTAAGAAGTAATGTGTGGTTGTTGTGATGATGGTGTGGAAGCCACAACAGAAGCAACGGCTTGGGTCGGCTGGTTGAGGTGTGGTGTGGAAACCGCAATACAAGAAAGGGATAGGGGAGACTGACTAGGTCCACATGGAAGTTACAGAATTGTATGTTTGTGCCATGGAAGAAGGAGGTGGAGAGATGAGTGATGTAAAGGAGTACAGAAAGATAGCATTTCCCTTTCATGGAAAGATGCAGACCATGGCGAGTAAAATTTGTTCTGTCTAAGGATCCAAGGTCTGCAATTATAATTCGTGTGTTTCTAGCAAGGAATATGATTTCCTTGTTTGTTTGCACTCATGCTGCAGGATAAAATCTGGATGTAAACCTCAGTGATAATTTCTGCACTCTGTTCTAAATCTTTATCTTCTATTACCGTCTTTTCTAGAACAGACACTACATTCCTTTTCTTGATTAGCAGCTAATTTAGATAAATTGCTCCTGAAACCTTCTGAATGTTCCACTAACTCACCAGAGTTCTCCTCTGTTAGCCATTCATTTTCTAGAGATTCTATAACAGATATAGTAAACTGCAGTCTACTCGTTGGTTTATTAGGTTTAATGTTTTCTTTGTAAATAATATAAGAATTTAGAATCATTCTGCCAAAAATGTTGAAAGTTAAGTTCCAGTAATGTTAATGTTCCAGGTTCCAGTTCTTTAGTTTTTCCTTCATCAAGATAGCAATAAAGCATCATGTCTGAAGTAACTACACCCTCCCCCCCTCCATGAATTTATGAAGACATGATAATTTCAGATTTTTCTATTACTATCTATTTTTTTATGAATGATTTTGTTTTGGCACTATTGTTGGTTGTTGAAACTATAGATAATAAAATAACAGGTCCCTTCTGTGATTGCTTCTCCGTAGCCTCCTGCCAGTATCTGAACTCTTCTAAAAAAATTCTTTTGTACAATAGAAAACATCTGTAACAATGATTCAGGGATGATTTTTCTGTTTTTACTTTCTCATATACGTACATGTATACAGAGTAAAAAATTAATTGTCAGGCTCTGGAGCAGAAAAAGTGCATAAAACCAGTTGCTCAATTAAGAGAAAATAAATCCTCTAACGCATGGGTAGCCAGAATCCCAGTTTTCTGGTTCCTTCATGCAGAAAAACATATTGGAAGCAAAACGTCCGTCCATCCATCTGTTAACATTAAAAACGCCTAAACCACCCATACGATCTTTTCCAAATTGAAGAACCCTAAGCCAATCTGCCTCTAGTTGAAGCTTTGAAATTTTGAAAACATTTTTTTTTTAATTTATGGGTACTTTACATAACGTCCCCTGGACATGTTCAAAATTTTGTCAAAACCGGCTCCCAATTTTTTCTTTAAATTTCTTGTAAGAATAGAGTAAAATACACTTATAAAGGTAGCTTAGGTCTGATTTTTATGGTTAATTCTGAATTTTCGAAAATTGCAAACAAAATTGAAGACAGGTTTTTCCTTCAAATGAAATTTGTTGCCCATAAATAGTTCTTTCAATAAGGTCATGTAGATTTTTTTGCAAATTTTAGGTTTTGTGCCATATTTGAAAATTTAAAAAATAACAAAAACAATATTTTCTCAAAAATGGCTCCTAATTTTTTCTTTAAATTTTTGGTAAGGTTAGTGCCAAATGAACCCTATGCCGTTACATAAACATCATATTGCTGTGTTTTCTTGTTTTTTCAAAAATTTCAAAAATGAATTTTTTTATTTGTCTCTCACATCAGTAAAATTTACATTAGAGACGATTTTTTCACATTATATTTATGAGCACATGTGCTTTACATAATGTCAAATAAAGTTTCTCGATAACTCAATGGTTTTCTGTAGAAATGACCACACAATTTTGCATTTTCAGAAACGCTCAAACACCATTTTCTCAAAAATAGCTCCAAATTTTATTAATAGGTTGTGCTAATTGCATTGTTTATTATGATGTAAAGTTCATTTTCGTGTATTCATTTGTTTTTTCAAAAATTACAGAAATGTAATTTTCTTGAAATACCTCTCACCCCATTAATATGGACATTTCCATCTATTTGTATGCATTATTACATTTGTGAGTGGAAGTGATTCAAATGAAGTTTTTCAGAAACTCAATAGATTCCTGTGAAGAAGAGCTTAAATTTTGCATTTACAGTAATGCTTAAACGTCATTTTCTTAAAAACTACAAATTTTTTAATGAAAACTTCTATTTAGGAGATTTTACTCTTCTTTAATATTCTTGAGGTAAAGATTCAGTTGTACTACTAGGAAAGCAAAAAGTTGAGAAATAGTTAAAAAAAAAAAAGTACTTTGGGTGACGATAGATGGTAGCTGATCAGAGAATGGAGCAGGATCTTAAAGCCAGACCACACCAAGGAAATTAGAAAAATTTGGTACGAGAAACTCTGTGCCATTCTGTAGCACCTCTGGTTTTCATTGCTTCTCTTCCATTTTTATCTTTAGCCCCTCTACACGCAAAAATATTAAACAATAGTTTACATCAGAATCACACAACATCCACAATTTTATGCCCCAATTATGGTGATGTTTGTTTGGTAAATATTGTTGAAGTTGTGTGTGACTTTTGGTGCCTTTGACATTGACAGATAAATTGTAAATGAAGAGCATAATGATGTTTGAACAGTCTATTTGCATGTTCTACAAGAGGGGAAACTTTTGGACATAAATCATAATCTAGTTCATCAGCCTTAGGAAATTTTGAGTTGTCAGTCATATGCTTTTCACGTCGTTCCAGTGTCATGCTAAACAATTTCACGATGTTCCAGGTTGTTTGTTGGTCATGGTACACTGCTTCACAGCTGACAACAAAGTTGCATTAGTAAAACACAACAATTGACACAAGACGTTATATCCCAAAAAAACACGATTATCTCATTCTCCTCAATCATGACACTGGCATTACAAATAGTGAAAATGCAGAACAGATATCAAATATAAACATTGATAAAGAATGTCTAGATGATCCTCTTCTCTAAACAACATGATAAACATCCAAACACATGATATTATACAGATAACTTTGTGCAGAATTTGCAGATCTGCAATATTAAAATACAAGGTCTCAAATCAGATGTATGTAAAATACAATAACTGAAAGTAGAAGGTAAGGCAAACTTAACTGTCATGCTGAGTTAGTATGTTTGATCTGTATATTTATTTATATACAAATACAAAGAGCAACCAATTTATTAAATTCTGGACCACTTAAAATGAGTATTATATCCTTTTATCACTTCCACGTCATTATCTTCACTCGTTTCTACTTCATTTTGCACCTTAATCAATTGTTTGTCTTCTAATTCAAACTCCTGTTTTCTTACTCCTATAATTTTAAGTTTAATATTCATTGGAATATATTCATCTACCTTTTTCTTTAATTTTTCCTCCACTTTCTTTTTCAAGTGTTCAATACCTTTCTTATTATTACATTCTACTATTACTGCCCCCTTATTTCTTTTCTTGATTTGAATTACCCCTACAGAGAGTTTATTAATATTAACATTCTCCCTGCGAGTTTGTTCTGTTATATTACTTGTTATATGTCTTGTGGTATTTTCGGTTTTATTACAATTGGTTTTTCTTTTCTAGTTATTTTGGCATCAGTTACTGTTTGGGACTCCTTTTTCCACTCCTTTTTTTAATTATTTCCACCATCTGTACTTTTATATTTATTTATTCCAAAACAACTACTCTGACAATATCTTTCAATTCATCTATACTTTGCTGTTTATTTTTTAATCTCAATGATATTATTAAATCCACCATTTTAAACACATTGTCACAGCTCATGATCTCTCACATCATCATCGCTTCACAGAGTTTTACTTACTTCAATCACGCCCATCCCAGCACCAATTAATATATCATCTACCACAAGGTAGATACTACACATCTCATAACAATGCCTGATTATTAGTTTTCAGATCGTCTCCATCATATAAGATTTCATATCACGCCTTACTGACTTTTCACTTATTAATCATTAATATAACGATTTTCAATAACATTTGCAAAGTATAAGTCACAAATAAAGAACATCTGTATATAGTTTATATAATTCCTCTATTGCAAACACCAGTCACACTGCTGGTGATGATTCATGAACATCTCATGAACTATTTTGCCAAATACAACACGAGCTAAACAAAGCAATGACTATACAGTCTATCACGCTTCCAATCAAACCAATATGAATAAGTGAAAGTTTCATCAGATATATATATAACAGTACAACAACCACACATTGGATATGGAGTCCCAATTCGTTCGATTTCAAATAAACACATACTTTCATGTACAAAGAAAATAATTTTTAAGATATAACGCAATTTGTTTTAATTGTTTACACTACATTTTTAAATAATATACACAAATATATTAATATAAAACAGCCAATCGCAACGGCAACAAATGCATGGAATTAATAATTGAGGCATGACGATCAGAACTTTCATTAGCAAGTAAAATGGTTGCGCTCATCATCTTGGTAACCACTCAACATCAGATCCACAATCCACCAGTTGAAATGAGCAGCGCCCAAAATGAATTTGTCGTCATCCACATCAACATCATTCGTCGCTAGCACTGGCGATCGAATTATCATAATGATCTGTCACCATAATAACGTTATTTAACGATTCGTAGTTCAAAGCAAATCCAAGATTATTTAACTGTACTGTAACAATCAACATCGTCATGAATGCTGCAGAACATACTAGGGTTTGATCATCACTGCGATGCAAAGGTGATTAACTGTTACGCCTTGAAAACTTTTATATTTAACATTGAGGTGAAACAACATGAGCATTACGCATGCAGAATTCAAATGATCAAACAACATATATAAAGTCTTCGGCAAGATAGAATACTTGTAAAACACCATCGTCGACGTCGCCCTAAACACCACCTCCTACAGTTTTCGCAGATTTGGAACAGAGTTTAAGAGAATGCATGGTCTGCTGTGGATCCGCTTATTCTTAAATCAAATCATTTCATGATAGTCTTTTGTATATGATTTAGCATACATACATGAGGGCGTTCACCGCTGTGCTTCCGCATGTGTCGATCTAAATAACTACTCTCCGTGAAACTCTTTTGACACACGGAACATTTATTACGGCATTCGCCAATATGGATGCGCATGTGCTCAACTAAAGTATCTCTTTCTGTGAACCTCTTCTGGCAGACAGAGCAATCATACCTGTGGATACGCATGTGATCAGCTAAACTTGTGCTCCGTGTGAAACTCTTTTGGCACACAGAACATATATGAGGGCGTTCACCACCGCTGTGAATCCGCATGTGCTTCAATAAACTACTTTCCTCTGTAAAGGTCTTTTGGCAGAAAGAACACTGATTAGAGCGATCAGCGCTTTGGGTCTGTATGTGACTTTCCTTCAAACTTTTACGTTCATTACCATCCTCTTTCTGCTTAATCTCAACTTCACAACCGCTTTCTAACAAGTTCGTGGCACAGACGGTAAGTTCGTTGCACACGGGACTCTCCCTTTCTCTCACTCTTCTTTCCCCAAGAGTTGTGTAGTTTCCATCGTTGAACGAGGATGTGCCGGAGACGGCATTAGGCATTTGTGTCATTGAGTCCAAGAGGTCACCCACAGTGTCGCATCCTCCACCTGTGGAAAGAAGTAATTTGTTAGCACGAAAATGTCATTTTGGATTATCTCACGCAGAAGTAATGTGCTGATTGCCCTGAAAGTATAGAAAACATATTTGCGAACTCTAGATTTGGTTTTTCTGCATGGCTAATAAAATAGCAACTGCTTTGAAAAGTTTGGACTGCTTTCATAGACGCTTGCGAGATTGCGCCAGATACTTGGGAACACGCATTGACGGCAATTCTGGGAATTATATGCGTTTCTTCATATGACACCACGAGAGGCAATTGTTGATAACTTTTCAGCCGAACAGTTTCACAAAAGATCGCCTCGTCAGTAAAAGACGTAGTAGTAGGTGGAAGAGCAGGCTAAATGGCCTGAGCCTCGCCACCAATAAAGACATTTATTTATTTATTTTATTTTAATTCACATCTTGGCTGCATTGAAAATTCGATTTTTGACTGTTAGTAGCGGGGACTACCTTACAGCCGTGTATAAGCATGCAAAGAGGTTTTTTAGCGCCGACAATCGCCTGAAATTGTATTACGCACGAATTACGACAGAAAAACCATCTTCTGTTCGCCTAACACAAGGAAACATTAACTTCTTCAATATTCAATAATTCTAACTAATAGTTTTTAAATAATTGTCTTTAAGAATTTTCCCTTGTGCCAAGCAAGGAAACTATGACAACGCATGTAGACAACCCAATTAATCTTCTGTGGCTCTCACAAAACTCTGATGAAGCTATTTTGCAGTCTCAACAGGGGTCATTGACCCGGAAACTGAAGTACATTAATTCTGAGTACACAATGTGTAAAAAGAAATCCATTACATGTAGTAAAGATTTTTTACACATTTCGGAATTTGAGTTTTATACTATCGAAAAACTTTCTCTATACTTCGTGAGTAGTACGCGAACAAGTTTAAAGCTGTGTGACATCATAGTTTGCGAAGAACCCATTGTTTCTAAACTTCAAACAATCAATCTTTAACAGAAATCTCGGCTACAAAACCATTTTTGGGACGCACTTTGAATATCAATATGTGGCATTGAAACTTGCGCCAATATTTATCGACAGTAATAATCTGCTGGATAGTAGTTTTAACTTCTCAGCTCGAACAATTGAAGATTTTTGTTCGACTCGGATTTGTAGCGAACTGTTTCCAGCTAAAATGGAGAGCATAAAACAGGAAAAGTTTCACTTAATGTGTATTTTCTACCATCTTGTGTGAATGAATCTCTCACAGGTGGTGCTCAAAATCATCACTTCATGATCCTTCACATGCACCACTGACATCCTTCATTTTCATACCATTTTTAAACTGAAGAGACAATAGTTCATAACTTCTCTTTCTCCAAGTATATCAATGAAAGGAATTCTTCATATCACGTTGCGACTGCATTTACTGAATTTTCCTAACCTTGAAATTAATAATTTTAAAACCTCATAGTTTTTTCTTGAATCAATGTTTGCACTCATTTTGAAGAGCCGGCCATCTAAAAGTATTCACATTCATGTAGTTCTATGCAACTGAAACACTCAAGTAGGTGAACTAAGCGCCTTACAAATCACCCATGCACTAGACGGTAAGCACAACCCGTAGTACTACTCGCGCAACTTTTCTTGAACGATGACCTTGCTTCCCCCTCCCTTGAGCAATGAACAGTTGAAGGTAAAAGCTCGCAGCGAGCACTGATAACAACATTCGAAGCATTAAAACTTCATTGGCGCGAAATAGAAGACAGTCAACGCTAGTCGATAACTTTTGTTCAGCCTTATTGCCATTATCCACATAAATGGCTGCGACAGGTCCAGGTCCTTCAAGGGAGGCACCTAAATCTCCTATCTTGTGTCCCTGCAGTTGCCTACTCACAGCGATGACCTGGTCGCACACGTAGCAAGTTTGACTTTGATTTTCCAGAGGTTGACATTATTGTAAATACTCTGGTGGCCGACTTTGTTACTTATACCCCCACTCCGCCCGCATTTCTTCAATCTATCGTTCAAGAAAAGTTGCGCGAGTAGTACACATGTAGTCGTTTTAGCCAGTACCCTGAGACTAATTCGTGAAAAAGCCACATTTCAGACCTCACCCGCAAAGCCACGTCCACGTGACCTCCGTTCGTGCACTCCTTTCACGTACAGCGAAACTCACTTCCAAGTAATTCACAATAATTATTCAATTCTTACTAAGGAACTTCCTAAAAAAAGAAAGTTATGTAATGCTGCTGGAAAATGCGGTGAATTTTCGGCAGAAAAGCTATTATCGGGTCCTGGTAAGAAAAAAAGTGGATAAACCGTGTTGCTAAATTAACAAAATCCTCTAATACGTGGTGTAGGCAGAATTCATATTTTGTGGGTCCTTGATACCGAAAAATCGATTGACGGCAAAACGCCTGTCCGTCTGTGAACAAAGCTAGCGGCTAAACCGTTCAGTCGATTTTTTCCAAAATTAATATTCCTCAATCCATCTGGCTCATGTCACGGTTCCTTGAATTTGAAACCGATATTTTAATTTTCGGGCATACTTTACATGAAGCATTTGGAACATTTTCAAAAAACAGCTCCGTTTTTAATTAAACTTTCTTATATAGGATAGTGTAAAGAACGTTTAAGATAATCACCCAGGTCTCAAGTTCGTTGAAAATCCTAATTTTTCGAAAATTCAAAATTTGTTCGGCTCCTTCAACTACAATTATGAAGATAAACGTTTTTTCTTCACGAAATATGTTCACCCAAAATTTAAAAAATCTAATTTTTTTGTTTAAAGTGTTGTTGATAGTGTGAAGGTGTTTAAAGGAATGGGTAGATCTCACGTCTGTTGAAAAGCGATTTTCGAAACTGCAAAAGTTCAAAATTATTTGGAGTCTTCCACAACTAAAATATGAATATTAGAGATTTTCCTCAATGAAATCTGTTGCTTAAAGATAGATTTTGAAATTAGGTCAAGTACAATTTGCTTGAAAATTTGAGTACATTTCACGTAATTTAAGCTGTCTCATGTCGCAAGAGCGAAGTCGTTTGTCATCACCAAGGAGGTCCGGGTCGATTCCAGGCAAACTTATGTGAAATATGTTCCAACAAATGAGCCTGGCTGGCCTACAAGGGCTAGTCCAACCCCTGTGAAGTGTCCTAAACTCCTACCCTCATCCTAGTTCCTTCCAAATTCTGGCCGTTGGGGAAGTGACGCTGGAGCGCGCAGAGAGAGGGCGTACGCGGAGATGCTACCTGGCGGTCGTCTGACAACTAACGGACCACGAATGGAGGATTACTCCCAAAGACAATGACTTAAGAAAGTAACGGAATATTACTCCGAGACGCTCAAAGCCCTAATGGGGTTAGAGAGAGGCGTTGCGTTGACAAAGGCGCAAATAAATTTTAAAAATGCGTAAAATTACGAGCGAATAAGTACGTCTGTTCTAGCACTAGCATAAAAAGTATGCATCATTTAAAGATCCACAATTTGATGAAGTTATGCAAAAACGTCGAAGCCACCAGAACGAATATGGTTGAAATTTGCCTTGGAAAGATGGAAATATCTTAAAATTTCGAGCAGCAAAGATGTGCCGAAAACTAGGATGTATAGGATATCGCTGTAGAGAAATTAGAAATGTTTTACTATATTCATTATACGGAATAGAAAGCGGAATATTTCAAGTCGTTCAGTATTAAGTCCTGATGACTATACTTGGTTTCCGAATTATGCCGGCTGATGGTAGTATTCCAAGATGGAATTCCGGCACGACCTTTGAGTCATTCTCAGTCGTTGCAAGACGTCGCATGATCGCGACCTCATCAAGCAGTGCTGCAGATCAAGCGACTCTAGCGGTAGGACTGAGAATGACTCAAAAAGTCGTGCCGAACTCGAAATCTTGGAGATTCTATCCTCAGCCGCTGCGTTAGAAAAACCCAAGTATAATGAAATTAGAAAGGTTTACAAATTCTGAAATATACAATCACTATTCTTGCAAACGCATATTTCTGAAAATTTATTTATTTTACGTCAAAACAGTTAAAACTGTGTGTGACTGCTACGGAAGAAGTATATTCTGTGCACGTTTCTTACTTCTGTGATCCCTACCCGAAGTCATATGTAGGTTGAATTCTCAAAACAGAAAGATTGATTGATTGATTTATTCATGTTTCCGGCGCGTCAACTGCTCTGGTCATTAGTCCCGTTAGTATAGTGCATGTTTTCTATTGGGAGATGGCGGGATATTCTCGCTGGATGGCGAGATCCGGCGCCGACCTACCGTCGGCTAGCGGGTCTCCCCAACCAGGACTCTCCCACCAGCGGGGCACCGCCCAGCCGGACAAGCTCATGCTCCTGACCGGTCTCTCAGAATATGTTAGGTAGTAGCATGCTAGTGTAAGTGTCGTGTAAGGGAGAGGATAGGAGAAGGAAGAGGATGGACAGATCGCGCGGTCCGTGGCCCGTCCTGGTAGGGTACTGCCCGGCATTCGCCTGGTGTTGATCGGAGAAATCACGGAAAGCTACCGATCAGAGCAGCCGACCGCTAGAATTCTCCTCCAGACAGCGACTGAATTGACCAGCTGAAAGCTAGTGTCGAAAATCCTGCCGCCGTGGGAGTGGGAACCTAGGACCTCCCGGTCAGAGGCGATGCAGTGACGATCAGTTGATGCACTGAGCTACCGCTCTGCGGTGAATTGTTAACAAAATATTCTCCAATATAATAAAATCTATTTCAAGGGCAAATTAGCCTTGAAATAATCATAGATTTGGGCTTTATCCTCATCATGTGCTTCGTGAAGGAATGATACTTCTGCCGGACAACATGGAAACGATAATTTGAATAATTGTATTTCCACTGAATTCTAGAAGACGTACAGAAAATGAAGTTCATTTATGTCCAGAAGCCAAACAAGGGGCCATCTCAGCATTTGCCAAAGGATCAGGGAAGCTGGACGAAAACCCTGATCGAGATGGGGTCATTGACAGCAAGCTGAGGTACAATATTTGTTACAGGTTGTTTAGAAGCATACAATCCAAAAGGTAAATAATGCATTAAACATAATTGTTTTTCATTGTGAATTTGTATAGCTCTTTTTATTTATTTTACGTCAAAACAGTTAAAACTTGTGAAAAGAAATGTTTTCATTTACAATATACCTATTTAGCATGCATGCTGTAGGAACTAAAAGCGTACCTCAGCTTTAAGCCGCAATGCACCACTTGTAAATATAAACACTGACATTTTTTGAAAGTACAATTTGTCAAGCGATTGGAGGCATGGCTTTGGACATCACTAATCTTTGCATTTGAATTTACTCAATCTTCGAACTTAGAATATCTGCTATCTTCGACTCACTAACTCGAGCCTCATGCTCACTTACGCTAGCTCGGAGGATGTTCTTTACATAATCAAACGACGCTTCGAACAAATGGCATTCTATTCATTTTTACGATTTTATTAAAATTTAGTGTTTATTCGTAGGAAACTGGTTAATAATAACAAGCGATAAAGTGTGTGGTATTCACCACCTTCCATCTAAAGCAAAATCACGAATTGTGTTGAGTTGAAAGCTTAAATTTCTTTCTAAAAGAAAATCTTTAGGGGTGTAAACAAAGATTGTTCGCAATTTTGTAAATGACGAGGTTTTAATGAAAATTGAAATATACCACGCTTATAAATGCACTTCCTTCATTGGCGTTTTTAGCTAGATCGAGTTCAGTCGCTGTCTGGAGGCGAATTTAGCGGCCGGCTGCTCTGATCGGTAGTTTTCCGCGATTTCTCCGATCAACACCAGGCGATGCCGCAGTACCTTTAACAAACGGCGATGCCGACTATCTTTAACAAACGGCACAGACAGCCTCCCGTCCTTTGTCCAATCCTCACCTCTTACTTACATGCACTCACCTGCCTCACACGACCACGCATGCCAGGAGGCTGAGGTTGTGCCAGCTGGGACGGTGCCCGAGATACCTGGTTGGGGAAGACCCTGCTAGTGACTGGTAGGTCGGCGCCGATCTCGCCATCCAGCAGGGAAGATCGTCGACCACCCTCGAGGAAATAACATGCACACACTTTCGGGACAAACGATAGCAGTTGACGCGCCGGAATCACTAATCAATCAACCTAACGAGCATAATACACTTGCAAGTTTGTGTGTGCATGTTATCTTATAAAGGGAGACACATTTGTCCTGTTTCGTTAAGAGAAGGTTGACATGTAGAAGTATTTATTTAGCAACTGAAAATAGAGGTAGTCCTGAGCGTTTGCTCCAACCTACGTGGCTATGTCGCTTACAATACGCTATTTTCATTCAACATTATTTGTTATATATCAATAATCAAGAAGAAATTTAAACAAAATCTGTTTATGTTCATTTGCTCTTACAAGAGTATTAAACAATAATCTACTATATATTTCTGTCTAGTTTCAGATGCATTTCAAAAGTAGTATACAAAACAATAGCACATAAAATATGCAGTAGTAATAGTAACAATATAATACATACAAAGTATATATAAATAAGTAAAAAAATAAAGAAATAAAAGAACTACAGAAATAACAGAACTCAGAAATAACAGAAATAAAAGATATATTTTTAGGTTGTTCAGCCAATTAAGGGCTAGTCAGATAAATTATGAACGTCCGCCATATCTCCTTCTCAAACCATACAGTGCGCACGTCATTATGGTCCATGTCCTGTATCTCTCCACACTCACACTTAGGGTCTGCAATAATACCCCATCTATTTAGTTCGTGTTTACATCTTCCCACACCAACTCGGATTCACTAATCTACTAATTCACAACCAAATATTTGAGAAGTCGTCCTCTTAATTTATCAGTTATGTTAATACATAGTACATACGTACTTTTAACATTTTTATCTAGTAGAGGGCAGTAGGAACTTTACGTGGTCTACTATATCACATAATGGCTTGTTCTACAAGGAATTCACCCAGCATGGGTACCTAGGCTCTTGCCTTTATCCGCACCTCAGGCGAGGCACAAGTACCCTGACAGGCTGTGTCTGGATCCCGTCGGCAGTTTACTCGCACGGTAACCTTCCCATTCAATGCCTGGGACGGGCCAGCTCAGAGCTAGCGGCTATCCAGGCCGGAACACCCAATGCGGTACTCACTGCGCCGGAACAGCCTTCGTCTGTGCTCGGAGGTCACTGCCACGACAGAGCCAGTACCTAATCAGCCCGCCAAAGCCCAGGAGCTCGCGCCACCAACCTGTCTCCCCACCTGACTCCGCCTTGAAGCTATCGACGGAGTACCGCAGGAACCTTTGTACCCTGGCAGGGAGGTTCGTACTCGTCTGTCTCGACTTCTAAATGTGGATCCGCACCATTCCGAAAACGTCCTCGCCCCATCCCGCCCAAAGGTCGCCGTGCCAGGGACAACCGGGGCTGCCGGGGAGCATAGAGCTTACATCGCTTACTCACCGCCTCCACCTTGAAGCTATCGACGTGAGTATCGGGAACCTGTACCCTGACGGGGGGGTTCATACTGTCTGTCTGGATTTTATATATGGGTTTGTCCTTCAAAATTATTGAGGCCCGACACCCTGCTACACAGAGGTTGCTGACCAGTAAACCCCAATCCCGGCCAATGGTCTGTGGCAAGCCACCAACTCACTGTCTCGACCTGAAGCAACGACGTGAGTACCGTCGTGAACCTCACGGTCCGGGTGGCCGTTCACAAGTCTCCACCAGAAATCATCCCCACTTCCACGATTATGATCGCCGCCCCTGAGGGCTAGCAGACGGATGGAGGGAAGTGCTGGAACCGGTAGCGATGCTCAATGCATCAACTGATGTCACTGCAGCGCCTCTGACCGGGAGGTCCTAGGTTCCCACTCCACGGCGGCAGGATTTTCGACACCAGCTTGTCAGCTAGGTCGAATTCAGTCGCGCCTGGAGGGAATTCAGCGGCCGGCTGCTCTGATCGGTAGTTTCCGTGGTTTCTCCGATCAACATGCCGGAGCAGTACCCTAACAAACGGGGCCCCGCGCGATCTTTCCTTCATCTTCCTTGTCCTGTCCTCTCCCCTTACACACACACTTACACCAACATGCACCAACTACCACATATTCCGGGAGACCGGTTCAGGAGCTTAGAGCTTGTCCCGGCTGGGGCGGTGCCAACTGGTGGGAGAGTGCTGGTTGGAAACCCCAGTAGCCGACGGTAGGTCGGCGCCGGATCTGCCATCGCGGGAAAGATCACCGCCATCTCGAGAAAAAACATGCACTACACTAACGGGACCTAATGACCGAAGCAGTTGCGCGCCGGAAACAGGAAAAAATGAATCAATGAATCAGACTAACCGAAAGTTACAGTGCGTGCAGGGAAAGTAATCCAGCCTGAATTGGTGTCGAGTTTTAAACAGTGGCACCGGGCTGCGGCATTGCGAGGCGGGGAGGAGGGGCTGCGAGAGGGCGCTGCCCGGGCGGAGGTATTGATCGGCGCCGCTCGCGCCAGCCGACCTCCCCCCCCACCGCGGCGCCACGGCACGACGCGACGCGACGCCGAGGAGAAGGAGCTGCACATTTATTTAAATACTGGTGGCCTGCAGCTGCAAGCCTCTGCTGAAGAATTTCATAATTTCGTACTTTCCCGAAACTTACCACTCACACTGTTCAAAGTTACTTAAATACTAGTGGCCTGCAGCTGCAATAGGCTGCTCAAGAAAATCACATACAATTCTTTCCCAGAAACGTACTATTCTCTAATCAAAGATATTTAAATACTAGTGGTCTGCTGCTCCAAACAGGCTGCTCAAGAATAACAAATACGATGCTTTCCCAAAACGTACCACTCACACTGTTCAAAGCTATTTAAATACTACTGATCTGCAGCTGAAACCACGCTGCTGAAAACCACATATAATACTTTCCCAAATATACCACTTCTGTCAATGCTATTTAAATACTAGTGGTCTGCAGCTACAAACAGGCTGCTCAAGAAAATCACATAAAATATTTTCCCAAAACGTACCACTCACTGTTTAATGTTTTATAAATACTAATGACCTGCATCTGCGAAACACTTCTGAAAAAGCACATAATATAATTTTCCCAAAACGTACCAGTCAATGCTATTTAAATACTAGTGGCCTACAGCTGCAAACAGGCTGCTGAATAAAATAACAAAATCGCCGAATTCTTCGCAACGGGAAACTAAACGTCATTTTGACTTTAGCCGGCCACATGTACGCCGTGGCCCCATGACGCTGTGGGCGTACTCGCGATGCGTCACGGGTGTTTCGCACAGTGCATTTCGTCATGAATGAGGGCTGTGGCAAAGACTAAACATCATGATTAGTGATGGTAGATTTGAGCCATTGTTAAGAATGCGAAATGTTACTGAACGCTGCAAAATAGTAATTGTATGTTTGACGGTCGGTGCTGTATATTTTTGAAGGTTTTCAATCCGCGATAAAATGCGAAATCGATCGAAAAATGTGATATCACGTAGTCGGAATGGTCGTGAATCTGCGATATAATCGCTAAATTCATTTTAAGTATTCTTGGCGTTCGCTTTCTAACTAGAGATGCAACTACACATCGATGTTTGATTACATTTAATTTGAGAGAGGCCGGTTTTATTAATTTATAATTAAGATTTAACTGAGTAAATAAAAAAATAAGAACAATTTTAAAACGGATCCGAAGGCCTGATCGCTCAGGATCATCTCAAGGAGTCTCAGCTTCCTCAGTTCGCTGTAGAGAGAAGGTCACGAGAAGGAAAGGGAGGACATACTCCTAGGCAAACGCATTCCTTCTAACGGCTTTTAGGCTTCGGACGATTTTATATTTGTTGAAGGTCACAAGTAGCGAAATAATAAATAATTTTAACGATTTCCTGATTTTAATGGGGAAATCTAAAAGCAACAAATATTTTTCTCAAAGACTCCCCCTTATTAATTAATTTCTCAATAAATGCCACTAAATGCTAAATTTTAATTTTTAAATGCTTATACTGTTTACAAAATGTGATTTTTTAATGTAATTGCTAAATTTTATATATATATATATATATATATATATATATATATATATATATATATATATATATATATATATAAATATACAAACTAGTAAATTCATAAAACATTCTGTAAGAAAAGTAAAATTCTACTTTGTTGATTCAATTAAAAATACAGTTGATTTCAAGTTATATTTCAAGTTCAAGTGAAGTTGGAGCTCCTGCCTCAAATGTCGTGTATACGACGTTTCAAGTGTCACGTTAAAAAAGTAAAATTCAGATTTGAATATATTTAAGGCAATAAAATGTTTTATTACGAAAGGTAACAGAGTTCCGTTTCAAAATATTCATGAGGACCACGAACACCTTGCTCCGCCTCGTTTGCAAGCAAGTGCAAATAGAGCCCGTTTCCTATAATAGGACTCATAGATTGTTAGTGATTCCGGGCGCGCCAGCTGCTATGGTCATTGGTCCGTAAGCGTAGTGCATGTTTTCTCACTGGATATGGCGGTGATTTCCCCCTGCTGGATGGCGAGATCCGGCGCCGACCTACAAATCGGCTGTGGGTTCCCCTAACCAGGACTTTCCACCAGCAGGCCCGCCCCAGCCAGGACTAGCTCTAAGCTCCCGACCAGTCACCTGGAATATGTGGTTGTGTAGTGCATGTTGGTGTAAGTGTGTGTAAAGGGAGGATAGGAGAAAGAAGAGGTAGGGCAGATCGCGGGCGGTCCGTGGCCCGTTTGTTAGGATACAGCTCCGGCATTCGCATGGTGTTAGTCGCAGAAACGACGAAAACTACGGATCAGAGTAGTCGGCCGCTAATTCTCATCTAGACAACGAATGAATTCGACCTGGCTGACAAGCTAGAGTCGAAAATCCTGCCATCATTGGGATAGGAACCTAATACCACAAGGGCAGTGGCACTGCAGAGCCATCAGCTGATGCCTGAGCCACCGCTCCTGTCTCTGTGTTCGCGGTGGTCCACCAGAGCGTGCGGGAGCCGCTGGACGAAGCCATCCCGTCGCTTTCCTGGCCTTCCCACCGCAGGTCGAGGGCTGAGGCGAGGCGAGGGCTCCCCTTTAGGTGGGTCGATACGGCGGGTCGCCCGGGCAACACCTCCGCCCTCCGCCCGCCCGCCCCACGCCGCTCCGCTCGCCTCGCTTCCTTCCGCACCCGCCCGCCCGACGCGCGGCGTTTGTTTCGGGCCGCCGCCGCCCACCGCCCTGCACTGGAGACAGCGCCAGCCACCCACATCCACACGGCTGGCGTCCTACAACACCAGCCACTACATCCAAGCACTGCCTTCCACTATATCTGAGCAGATCCTCCTACAACACCAGCCACTACATCAAACACTGCCTTCCTACATCCAAACAGATCCTCCTACAGCACCAGCCACTACATCTAAATACAGCCTTCACAGCGACTCCACTACATCCAAGCAGGTCCTCCACAACACCAGCCTACATCCAAACACTGCCTTCCACTATATCCAAACAGATCCTCTTACAACGTCAGGCACACATCCACCCACATCACGCTATAACGCCACCCACTCCATGCACACGGTTCACGGAATGGAGCCACAACCTTCTTCAACGCTTTTACGGCACTACAACGAAAAGATTTCCGCATCCAGTCATTTCCTGCGACACAGTCACTACCTCCAGTAGACGGGCTCTTGCCCAGTGGAGCGTGCAGTTATATGCTCACTGCATGGTAAATCCACGTTGCGTCTGGCGAATATCACTCACACCTCGGGCACGTCTTTGAGTGACATGGCACTATCGCGACAGCTAGGGGCCTGGTGATGGGAGGAGCTTTCGCAACGGGGAACTGAGAATTCGTGTGCAGGTTAAAATTTCGAGGTGGATGAGTTTAAAACCATAATCCTCAAAATTTTATTCTCATTAAGAACTTTTCCAGTTGAGACCGCAGATTCTCAACATCCCCATGCAACAAAACGGAACTCTTAACACGAAACGCTAGTACATTTGCCTGCTTCTGGAATCTCGAGTCAACAGACAACAAGGCCCTAGCGATACATCTCGTAGTAAAGACAAAACACGAGCATGCATGCCAAGATTCGAACTCGCGACCTTCCAGATGAGGTGCAGTAATGAAGCGCGCTCTATCGGCATCCTCGCTGACATGCATCTCTCTCCTGTAACTCACGATGAGCACAATGACAGTAATAGAACCCACGCGCATGACGTCACGCCATAATAGCTCCCGAATCACGGAATTAAACTATCCCTCCACCTCGTAATAGAGCAGATGACAACCCAACGTCACGAATCTTGTAATACCTTTTACTACACCTCTGGTTTATCAATTATCGGTGCCGCCAACAGTCGCCTGACCTCTGAGTGATGTTGACGCCAAAATTCTGTAAGAGGAATAAGATGGAGCTAGAAGAAATAATACAAGTAGAAGAAAAGGAGAAAGAGAAGAAGTAAAGTAAGAAGATCCAGAAATGAAGAATAGAGAAGAGAACGATTAAAGTGGAGGAGGTAAATAGAAAATGAGCAGGAAGCAAACAATAGGACGAAGAATTTCAGTGGATAAAGGGATTTAGAAAAGAAAAAATAATAAGTACATCGAATGGAATACGAATTTTGGGTAGTAAACTGAGGGGAAGAAAATATAGTAAGAAGTACACCAAAGAGAATGAGAATTCTGAATGGGGAAATGTAAGATAAACGAAGAAAGCAAGAAAAAGCTTTAATAAATATGTCAAAGGGAATAAAAGGTTTTGGATGGGGAAAAATGGAAAAAAGAAGAAAGGAATAAAATATTTAAAAGTACAAGAAAGGAATAAGAATTTTTAATGAGAAACTGGAGGAATAAAATCAAGAAAAGATTTAATAAGTACGCCAAAGGAACAGAATTTTGAGTGGAAACTGAGATAGAGAAAAATAACAAGTACACAAAGGAAGTAAAAGTCTTGTGAGTGGGAAACCGAGTTGTAGGAAAGAAAAAATTACTAGTACGCCAAAAACGAGATTTTTAGTGAAACGAGGTGGAAAAAAAAAATAATAAGTACGCCAAAAGAAATAAGAATATTTCAGTGAGAAACCGAAGTTGAGAAAGAAAGAAAACATTTAAAAGTACGCCAAAACAATGAGAATTTTGATTGGGGAAAGAGATGGTGAAAAAGGAATTAAAGTACGGCAAAGTGAGTAAGAATTTTGAGCGGAAGCCAAGAAAACGACGAGGTAGATCGGGGAAGGAACGCGAAGCTGGATGAGAGCAAGGGCTTGGTCCAAGCACAGGAGCGTGTGCTTTGTGGTGGGATAAGGCAGCTGCAAAGAGGAGAGAGAGAGAGAGAGAGAGAGAGAGAGAGAGAGAGAAAGAGAGGAGGAGAGAGAGAGAGAGAGAGAGAGAGAGAGAGCGGCGCTCGGGAGGAGCGGGGCGGGGCGGGCGGAGGCGGGAGGGGGAGCGCGAGGCGGGGCTGGTCGGGCTGGCGATGAATCGAGGGTGCCCGGCGCACTAGCAACGCGCATCCGCCACCTTCCTCCCACCCTCCGTGAGGGCGGTGGCGGAGGGCAGGCTTCGAAACGCGCGCGCGCTGCAGACACGTCGACCGACCTCTCCCTACACTCCCTCCCCACCCCCACACACGCTCACGACGACCTCGCCACCACTCCAGTTGGCCCCTCCGGCTGAGGTGGCTCTGCGTGTCAACCCACGTCACCGCAGCGTCTCTAAGACCTTAGCGTTCGAGCCACCTCGGCGTGACACCACACATCGAGTTCAGCCGCGTCTGAGGAGAATTCTAGCTCGGCTGCTCGGATCGGTAGTTTTCGAGGTTTCTCCGATCAACACCAAGCGAATGCCGAGCAGTACCCTACCAAACGGGCCACGGACCGCGCGCGATGTTCTCCTTCCTTGTCCTATCCTCTCCTTTACACACACACACACACACACACTTACACAACATGCACTACACAACACATATTCCGGGAGACCGGTCGGGAGTTTAGAGCTGTCCCGACTGGGCGGTGCCCTGTTGGTGGAGAGTCCTGTTAGGGAACCCCACTGCCGACGGTAGGTCGACGCCGGATCTCGCCATCGCGAAGCTAGCAACTCTGCGCTGGCAGATTGGTCCCAGGGTGGTGCGTTCCATGTACCCGGATACCCAGACCAAACGAGTACTGTACACACACGGATGCGTCATAAAACCGGGGCCTGTGTCCCTTAGGGGTAAACCTCCGGGTAACAATGTATGAGAGAGATAAAGGTTACTGAGGCGAAAAAAAACCGGTGATTTTTGGACAGAAAAACTCGTACGGTGGGTCTCACAGAGAAGGTGGATAAATTCTGTTCTAAACTGTAGTAAATTATTCCTTTTAACACGTTATGTAGTCATATTTTTAATAATACGAACAAGTTTTCAAATTAATAAAATATTTTGGGCATATATAACGAAGATATTGTCTTACTCCGTGTGCAGGTATGCTAGGACCAAATTAAACTATACGTTTCAATCAGATGAAAAGCGCTCATGTTACTAAATGAAACATGTTTTGGTTGTATCATTTGGGTTATTGAAAGTTGCTTCTTGTAACCTTAATGCTTCTTGTGGTCACAGAACCATGAAGCTCTCATTATATATTTTTATTGATGCGTAAATAATAATTTTTGTATAGTGAGATAAAAGCACTTCAATATACTAATTTACAATGGGAAATTCCCACAACTCTCGTCGCGTACGGACACAACACGCCTGTCAGCACCTACCAGGGAACTAGTTGCCTACAATATGTATCGCTACACTAGCGCTACATGTGCATCGAGGTAATACTATCCAATATCTTTCGTGCGGCGCCGTGCGACATTTGACTGTTGGCGCTCCTGGCGGCCGCGAGCGCACGCTCGAAGGTCAGCGAGCGGCATACAGGGCCCACAAGACGCCGCCCCCGCCGCCGCCCCCTCCGTCGCCGCCCCCGCCCCTGCCCCCGCCGCCGCCGCCCCCGCCCCGCCGCCGCCGCCCCGGCACCGCCCCGCCGCCGTCCCCGCCCCCGTCCCCGCCGCCGCCGACTCCCGCCCCCGCGGCGTCCCCACCCCGCCGCCCGCCGTCCCCGCCGCCGCCCCGCCGCCGCCGCCGCCAGAGCTATGCGCTCAAGAGCCCTTCAGCACGGACGGACGCGCCGCGGAATATCGCTCGGGCCGCCTCAAGTGGCTTTAGAGCTATTCCGCTTGACAGCCACCGCGAACGTCCGACAACGAGTGGAGGCGTACGCGATCTTTGTTACGGCTTGGCCGCCTGCCACGTGGAAATATTCCAACCGCTCTTTTTTGCAACATTGGCCGCCGTGAGAATTGAAAATTAAGCATGTTATATCTAGATATAATTAACAATGGAGACGTACACTTTATTTGGAGCTTACAACACGTATGGTATAATATTTAAATGTGGATAAGTTGACAAATTACTTCATACGTTTCAAATATCAATATTGATTTCCATAACGTTTGACTCAAACAAATTTATTACAGCGTTTCCCAAGTTACTGTCGTGTCAGTGTATCAAGCTGATTATGAAAATCTCTTCAAACACTGACAGCCATACTACGTAAGTGAACGTAGTTCGTGCAATTCCGTTATTTTATTTGATTCAGCTATTATTCCTTAAGAACCTATTCAGTTAGAAGTGATACACCCATCAATAAATATGTACAGGATTGCATTTAACAACCATTTCTAGTAATTTACTATCTCCTAATTTAATGGACAACTAATTAGATATGAAGAAAAACAAAAGCAAAAGAAAAAAACACAACAACAACCAGACCAGCATAAAGTACAGAATATAAAGTGCATATAACCAGGTTCCGTTGAACAGTAGGCCCTGAACCCTCATAAATAGGGCTTGGATTCTGATGACCTAAAAGTTCTTTGAAAATGATCTACAAAATGAGTTAAAATAAGAGAAAAATGACTTAAAAATAAGGGGAAATAAGTTTTTTTTTAATTGGACTTTTATTGTATAAACACTCAGTGCGGCTTTAGATGATAGACATTTCTTTTCTTTTTCATGAAATTTAATGTTTTAAGAACCATCAGTTTTTATACTACTATTACTGTTATGTTATTATTATCGTTTTAGCATTATTATTACCATTATTATATTATTTGCATGACATCTATTATCTTATTTATGTAATTAACTGCCACCGGGTTACACCCAATTGCAGTTTAAAAAAAATTATCTTATCTAATTACTTAAAAATGTTTATGAAAATGTCTATTTATTCAATGAATTTGACACTATTGAATAAAATGTATTTATATAAAATTATACCGATCCGTGTCATTTTGAGAGTTCGAGAACGTAGTACACTACAGTAGTGAACTTCGTCATGAAGTGATGATACAAAAAAAAATTATTTTAGTTTTTCATTGTAAATTCATAAAAATTCAATAAGAAAAGGCACGAAAAGGAAAGAAAATGCGTAAAAATGACAAAAATGACGCAAAGGTTAAAAAACGAAAAAATGGAACAAAGTTACAAAAAAAACAATAACTCTATGCTAAGAAGGTAAAATGTTGTAAGTCACTTTTTAAAAATTTCCCACGTCAGCAATTTTAAGCATGAAGATGTCATGAAAAATTGCTCTGTGGCTTTTGTCTTATTGCAATTGGCCACCATTATTTATTCATTAAAAGAGAAATGCAGTTTTTGCCTCCTAAATATTAATAAACAAGTGTGGCTTATGGTATTATGTGTCTCATGCCATGAAAATACTTATAATACTATACTAAATGGCTTATTTTGCCATCTAAGCGCGGAACCATCCATTTCTGTCGTTTCCGTAAAATGCACCAATGGAATGATGACATGTCATCAGTACAGACCGGATTTTTATGTAATTACATATTTTTTGTCTTTCTATTTACCGTTCTCAAATTTGTAAACTGGGCGAATCGGCCTCCTCTTAACACAATATTCAATTTTTTCATTACATATTTTTACATATTTGGTACTATATAACATATTTTACATATTTGGTATTTTCACAAAATATTTTTATTATATTATTTTTTCAATTTTATTACATATTTTTTATGAAAAGAAATATTTTTTTTAAAAAATCAGCATTTCTTCCTCCATTATTATTGCGTGCGGTCTCCCCCAGGAACCCGCTGCTTCTTTTATATCAGGGGCGGAAAGTGCGCGTCAGCGACTGACCCGACTCATCTTTAGGTGTGAAAAGTATCACTCACACCACGGTTCGTGACCTTTAACCCTAATTTTGGAGAAAGATTGGCGATCGCCGACGTTTAACATTCAATGAGTGTGTTTCACTGTGCACTGATTTGCTGGTCGTAGATATCACTAGTTTGTTCGTCTTCTATAACGTTTAGTCTGGCTGTAAAACTCCAGTCCTGAATAGCAATAGACGAAGCTTTCACTGTCGATGGGAAAGTTCTATGGTGCAAAGTGTGTATTAATTTATGCTCTCCAAATGATTTTTAAAACGTTTGTATTATTTTTAAAATTTGTTTAGACTTTGTTATAAATGTAATTTCGTATAATGTAAATGTGTTTTATAATAAGTTAATGTTAATATTACATATTTTATCCGATTTTACATATTTATTACATATTCTTGCTGCTTTCATTACATATTTATGTACATATATTGACGTTTCATTCCACATATTTTTCCGGTCTCTAGTCATCAGAATCCGAGCCCCGCTCGTAAACCTGGCGGGAGCTCAAGTGTGGCGGTGGGCGTGAGCGCGGGAGCGGGCGCCGAGGTTGGTACTCACCGTGGGCGTGGGCGCGCTGCGCAGGAAGCTGGCTTTGGCGGCGGCGCCGGCGCCGGGAGCGTGGCTGCCCTGCAACACAAGAGGCGCCGTCAGCCATAAATCAGGGCCCTCGCCCGCCCCACCCCGCCCCGCCCCGCCCCGCCTCGCGTGCACCGCGGCGCGGCCGCACGACATTGAGGGCGTTCAGCGCACTGACGGAAGTGGAAGCTGGCAACGTTAGGGGCGTTGAAGGCATTAACCCTAGGATGCATGGAAGCTACAATGCATACGCAGGGTCTGCACTATACGTTCTCGAAAAATGCAAACAAATACTCTCTAAAAATGCTCTATAAAATGCTCTATAAAAATTGTTTGTATTTTGATTGATTGATTGATTTTTTCGTGTTTCTAGGCGCGTCAACTGCTTTGTCATTAGTCGTTAGTGTAGTGCATGTTCTTTTCTCGGGAGATGGAAGCGATCTTCCCCCGCTGGAAGGCGAGATCCGGCGCCAACCTACCATTGGCTTGTGGAGTTTCCCCCTAACCAGGACTCTCCCACCAGCCGGGACAAGCCCTAAGCTACCGACCGGTCTCCCGGAATTTGTAGTAGTGTAGTGCATGTTAGTGTAAGTGTGTGTGTAAGGGGAGAGGAAGGACAGATCGCGCGCGGTCCGTGGCCCGTTTGGTAGGGTACTGCCCTGGCATTCGCCTGGTGTTGATCGGAGAAAGCACGGAAAACTACCGATCAGAGCAGCCGGCCACTAGAATTCTCCTCCAGACAGCGACTGAATTCGACCTAGCTCAAAAGCTAGTGTCCAAAATCCTGCCACCGTCAGGACTCGAACCTACGACCTCCCGGTGAGAGGCGCTGCAGTGACATCAGTTGATGCACTGAGCTACCGCTCCCGGTCTGTTTTTTTCTTTTAATAATCATTTACAATTTTAAATTTCAACTCGTAACGTTAAGAAAATTATTTATTTAAATAACGATTACTATCGCTTACATAAGTATTAAGAGGTCCTTGAGCCCTAAACATTCATTGACGTAATACAAATAAATTTCAGGACCTACCTATATAACTTCTGAAAATGTTAGTTTTGCCAGGGACTAAAATGAAAGTAGAAACATAGAACAAAGATTACACGGAGGGCAAGCTCTCAGAAATGCAGCTGTGCAGAGTAAAAAGCGAAATAAAAGGAGGCCTCGGAGGGCCTGGAGGGCCTCGGAGGGCATCGATGGCAGTATTGGGGCGGAGGTCTGGGAAGCACTGGGGGCGTTCTGGTTCTAAGCGCAACTGCGGCGATGGCGGCGGAGGTGGGACGATAGGAAAGCTGGTGGAAGGAAGAAGTGGTGGTGCGATGTTTGTTTAATGGATTGATTAGTGTTTCCGACAGTCGTTATCTTCATAAGGTCATGAGTCCCGTAAGTGTGGAGCTAACATCCCGTCGCCTAGCGGGGTTTCCCCTGCCAGGTATCTTCCACTATTGGCACCTCCTCACATCCTCAGTCGGGACAAGCTCTAAGTTGCGAGTGGCCTCCCAGCACGTATTGTAGTGTAGTGCAAGTAAGTTTATATGTGTGTAAGTAACGGGTGGGAATAGGACGAGGAAGAGGAAGGAAATATCACGCGCGTCGGTGGTCCATTTTTTAGGGTACTGCTCCGACATTCGTCTAGTGTTGCCCGGAGAAGCCACAGGAAACTACCGATGAGAGTAGCGGGCCGCTAGGATTCTCCTACAGACAGCGGCTGAATTCGACTTAGCTATCTAGCCAGTATCGAAAATCCTGCCACCGTCGGGACTCGAACTCAGAACCTCCGGGTCTCAAGCACCGCAGTAACATCAATTGATGCCCTGAGCCACCTTTTCCGGCTGGCGGGGGTGGGGAGAGAGGAAACAGCGAGGGAAAAGCAGGTGGTAGTCACTGCGGCGATGGAAAAGCGGCGATCGAGTAAGAGCACCGAGAGGGTTTGAAAAGAGAACGAAATAGGCAAATAAAGGTGGATGAAGCGAGAGGGGAGGTATACTTGAATTTTTTTAACCTGGCGGATGACAGTCGGTCAGCTGTTACGGTGGCACACAATCGAGAGCTAAAACGTCATCACGGTGACGTCACTGTGGTAACGTTTAAGTTGGTTGGTTGTTTTTTTTCGTGTTTCCAGGCGCGTCAACTGCTTTGGTCATTAGTCCCGTTAGTGTAGTGCATGTTTTTCTCGGGAGGTGGCTGTTATCTTCCCCCGCTGGATGGCGATATCCGACGCCGAACAACCGTCGGCTAGTGGGGTTTACCCCTAACCAGGACTCTCCCACCAGCGGAGCACCGCCCCAACCGGGACAAGCCCTAAGCTCCCGACCGATCTCCCGGAATATGTAGTAGTGTAGTGCATGTTAGTGTAAGTGTGTAAGGGGGAGGAAGGACAGATCGCGCGCGGTCCGTGGCCCGTTTGGTAGGGTACTGCTCCGGCATGCGCCTGGTGTTGATTGGAGAAACCACGGAAAACTACCGATCAGAGCAGCCGCCCGCTAGAATTCTCCTCCAGACAGCGACTGAATTCAACCTAGCTGAAAAGCTAATGTCGAAAATCCTGCCGCCGTCAGGACTCGAACCTAGGACCTCCCGGTCAGAGGCGCTGCAGTGACATCAGTTGATGCACCGAGCTACCGCTCCCGGTGTGGTAACGTTTAAGCTCCTGATAGGACAAAACCATACCAGCTGATGAACAAAACCATAACAACTGATGAACTCTCATTCTCCAGGTTACAGAACCCAAAGTACAGCGACAAGTTCGGCGTCCGCTGTTGTGCGGCAAAGGGGCGGAGGTGGCAGGGTTACGACAGGGGCAGGTGGGGTGGTGAAGTGCGGTTGGTTGCGGCGGGGCATAAGGGTGGAGGGGATGGCGGGGAAGGTTGGAACAAGGAAGTAGCGATGATGAAGGCGGCTGTGGTTGGGGCGATGGCGGTGGCGGCTGCGGTTGGCGGAGAGATGTGTGTTCCTCCTCGACACACAGGCCCCGCCCTGCGGCAATGAAAAGGAAAACGAAGACTAAAGGTTTACGTCGCTGCTTCCGCTGAGCACACAACAAACAGGCCGCTCTGGAGCTCTTCACGACAGACGCACTTGCTGTCACTACTGTGGCTACCACGTCAGTAAGGAGATATAGTGATCTCCGTTGCCTCTCAGTCGCTCCAGTAATCCTTTGTTCGTCGAAAACATTTTGAGGTGTTCAGACACTGATTGAGGTCGCATAGAGTAAAAGTTATTCCAACAGTCCTTCAAGATCTCTTTGAAAACTGTAGTGTTCTTTTCAATGACATTCAATGAATTATACTTCGAAAACCACAAAGAAATTGCATTTTACCAAACAAAAAGAATTCGAAAGTAATATTTTAATACAAAGATTGATATGTAATCCTTTCAGACTCTTTATCTCATTAACGTCACAGTTGAGTCCAGACATTTTCTCAACAGTTCACATTTTATAAGCATTCACATACAGGGCCCTGAGTAAATTATATGAAGAAAAGCAGGATGCAACCCCTAATGGATTTCATTTCGATATTATAGCTCCAAGCTTAACTCAGGCAGGTAAGTATAGTACAAAATAATATATAAATAATCGTTCAGTTCTGCTCACTAGTATGATGTGGTATTGGTATAACATAAAAGAAAAGATTATAGAAATTAAACAAAACAACGATTAACCATGACACCCATATTGTGACGCGATTATCTGCTCGAACAAAAATAGCCTTTTAGGGAGTGTCGTAGCGATCCCGGACCGCATGATCACGGGTTCGAGTCCCGTCTCGGGCATGGTTGTATTTGTATTCGCCCTTTCACCCCTTATCATCACCATTTCATTTCATCTTAACAGTTACCGTAACGTTAACTCCAATAGTGGTCAATAATGACTTAGATGTTGATGACACCTTAAATAACCAAAAAGAGTCTTTTATCCAGTATATACTATTGTATATAATGACAACGTAAAAAAGAGTGTTTGCTTCCCAACTCAATGCATGTCTAGTCACTCGCCTGGTCGTAGTGAGATTAGAACGGTTATCGGCCACCATTATATAAGGATTTCAGGAACCTCTGAAGTTCTCACGGAAACTTTTCGCGCACATTTTCTGGCGTCGAAGCGCAGGGCTTTTGCTGTTCCACTTACGCGCCTTCACAAATACACACCGTTCGTACAATGTAGCACATACATCACTCCCGACGTACCAACAGTTTCTTCTCCAGCTTTACCCACACGTAAGTCAAGGCAGCACGATCCGTTTCTCGACCCCTATAAACAGGACGACGTGCGGGTATACACGCGGCAACATACGTTCGCCTGTCAAACAGTTACAGTTAGCCTCAAAGAAAAATTCTCCGGAATCATTTCAGAAGCAAAACCCATCCTTCTTAACACATTATTTTATGGTCGCCAAATCGCAAAACTAGGTCGTCGTGTTTATTGGCGTAGCGACCAAGAATACGCCTGTAAAACATCGAACTTTTCAACAGAACGGAAAGCTCAAACACGCGCCCGCACGCACGTGAATGAGTCACGGGAGGGGGGCAGGGGGCGGGGGCGGCTAAATCCGAAATAGCCCGCGGCTCTCGCGGTCACGCCCCGAAGGCAGGGGTGGACAATGCAGACTCGCTCTGGCGCTGAGACTTGTGTTGCATGCAAGGGTGCGGGTCGTTCAAATGAGTCCTTCTTTCATGATTGACTAGTGATTCCGATAGCGTCAACAGCTAAGGTCATTAGTCTCGTAAGTGTAGTGAATGTATTTGCTCGGAAGGTGCGGCAATCTTGCCTCGCTGGATGGCTAGATCCGGCGGCGACTTACTGTCGGTTAGCGGGGTTTTCCCCGAGGCATCTCCCACCAGCCCAGGCGGGGAGCTCTAAGCTCTCGACAGGTCTCCCGGCATGTGTGTTACTGTATTGAATGTAAGTGTATGTGTGTGTAAGAGGTAAGATAGGACGATTGGTAAGGAAAGATCGCGTGCGGTCCGTGGCCCATTTCATACGAAGCTGCTCCGGTGTTCGCCTGGTATTGATCGAAGAAGCCACGGAAAACTAGCAATCAGAGCAGCCGGCCGCTAGAATTCTTCTCCAGACCGCGGCCGAATTCAACCTAGCTGCCCATCTAGTGGTAAAAATTCTGCGACCTTGGGAACTGGAACCTCACGATCTCCCGGTCAGAAGCGCTGCAGTGACATCAGTAGATGCACTAGGCCATCTCTCCCGGTCCTTGTTTCGTGATCCTGATAGTGGGGAGGACCATGCAGACAGGTCCCTGAAGCGCCACTCGGGAAGGTTAGAAGGTGCGGGGTGGTTCTTGTTGCCCCTCGCGTTTATTATTTTGTAGTGTGGTGGGGTGGACTTCCTTCAACGGGATTCGAGCAAATTAGAAGGGGTGCGGATCGTTCTCCTTCTTCCTCGTTCCTTCTCTCACTGGGAGAACTATTTTCCGCTTTACACGCAGTGGCGCTTTAATGACACGATTGATAGATTGATTGACTGATTTTTTCGTGTTTCCGGGCACGACAACTGCTTTGTTCATTAGTCCCGTTAGTGTAGTGCATGTTTGTTCTCGGGAGATGGTGGTGATCATCCCCCACCGAATGCCGAGATCCGGCGCCGACCTAGCTGTAATTCCTAGAATTCTCCTCCAGATAGTGACAGAACGCTAGAATTCTCCTCCAGACAGTGACAGAACGCTAGAATTCTCCTCCAGGCAGTGACTGAACTCGACCTAGCTGAAAAACTAGTGTCTAAAAACCTGCTGCCGTCACGACTCGAACCTAGGACCTCCCGGTCAGAGGCGCTGCAGTTAGATCAATTGATGCACTGAGCTACCGCTCCCGGTTTAAGGACACGAGCTGGATGGAGAGGGAGACATTGTAATCCTATCGGGAGCTCAAATACCAAAAATGCAAGTCGTACCGTGGCATCCGATTGAATGTCAGTGTCCCTCTATTTGTCCAGCTTCTGGCCATGAAGTGCCACTGAGATTAAATAAGAGTATACGAATATGTGTTCCGTTCGAATCATGGTATGACAGTGCAACCATCTCCGTGGGATAGTGGCTAATGTTCCTTGAAATTGATTTGGAGGCCGAAATTCGGAGGTACGGTATTTCGTGATGATCCTGCACGGTTTGATCCACAGAATTAATCCTAGGTTCAAGTTGCAATCAGACTCTTCAGTAGAAACTGAAGTGCGACTATAATATGACGTCATCAACGGTCTCGAATATCGGTTAAGATCACGTTGCAAGCCCCTCTGGTCAACAAAGAAAGCAAGTCGATAGATTATCAATTAGGCACTTAATGAAACTGTACCTATTGAGTTATTTTATCTATAAAACCTGATGCAATTATTGTTTGGTCGTGGTGAAACAAAATAATAAAACGAAGCTGACAGAAGATTCTTCAAAAAGCATTAGATTTTATGAAAAAATCTCTTCATGATTAATCTTACGAGTAATGTGTTTCTCTTTGCTTTGGTTTTCATCAATAGCCCATATTCTTCAAAATGTCTTTCTTTCTATAGATATGTCTCCATATTTCTAACATGTGTCAATACATCTGGACTAATCACCATCGCATATAGACTACTTTCAGGAAATTATATTTTCTTTTCCATCCTAATGAAATAGACAAATTGTCCGTAATCGTGTGATAAATTACTTGATTACTTACTAAATTGGCATCTCAGTTATCGTCGCGAATAAGCTATTACTATAAATTATGTACATTTTGGGAATTATAGAGCATTCTGCCCAAAAATCTCATGAAATAAAATCACAAACTCCTGAATACACATTATTCTTCACATCAAGTTTCTGTCTGAGAGTGCCAACGTCCGACAAAGCATTCGACCAAAACAACATTGATAATTCTGTTGCTCTGGTCTCAATAACTTTCGAGAACAAAGAAGCGTTGACTAGAACGTTCCAGGACATGATAAGGCGAGATTCGGAAGAGGCTCCCTCGGACGAGGAAAGCGATCGCAGCGAGGGCATCAAAACAAAAGAATGTTGATCTCAATTAATAAATCTCTCCGTCATAAGGAGAATTTATGACATTACGAATCAAAGGGGAATCAAAGCTCAATAATTGCATCTTGACTTACTCTGTTGCATAGCAAATTTTTGTCATATTGCTCTATTGCGCTGGTCTCACTGAAAATTCTTCCAACTAAAAATTTATTTGCTTAAATCATTCTCATGTCACGGTTTTTAATTTGTACAAATTAGAAAATATATATCTCTTGTTTCCCTGATTATTTTTATAATTAGACATTCTGTATTTGAGAATTTAAATGCAAGCACCTATGTAAGTGTATACTGGGATAGGACTAGATAGTGTAGATGAGATCCTGAATTGCGATATCCTACAGTTATTTTGAAATATACTATGTATTTATTGATCAGCTTATTGAAAATAGTTGAGAGTGACACAAATAAAAAATTTTAAACTAATGTTCTTACATGGTGCCACACTCAACTATTTTTAATAAGCTGATCAATAATAACATCATATATTTCCAAATAACTGTAGGATATCCCATTTTGGGATCTCATGAAAACAACGGACCCATTCAGAGTACCACAAGTTGTGGAAATAAAAACAAATGACACCACACTTTTCAAATGTTTATACATACTTATGCTATGGGTTTGCCAATTATGATGGTGTAAAACGTGACGTACTCTCGGTAGCTTAGAGGGGGTTGTGGGTTTGGAGTGGCAGCGAGTTGGAAATATAGGGATAAAAGTCACAATGGGAAGATATCGCGCAGGTACGTGGCCCGTTGTTCAGGGTACTGCTCAAGAATTCACTTGAAAATGATCAAGGCAACTCTGGAAACCTCTGACCACAACAATCGGTCTACGAATCCGAAACCGGCTGTGGCCACAAATTCACTAACGTCCAACCCAGCAAGAAACCTGTTGACACCCTGCTGGGACCAAACCCGCGACTTCTTCGTCACCTACACAGTCGCCCTTGAGGCGCTGCCTTCACGCTCGCCGCTACCGTCGGTTCTGAGGTGATTAATGCCGCCAAAAATCCCGCTCGGCCAGAAAACAATGGGGCATGAAGTGCGAGTGGGTGCGTCCTCCTGGTCTGTCGCGCCCTGAGGCAACGCGACCATGTCCACTCATTCCAGAGTCCATCACGACTTCCACGGCTTCCCACCGGTAGCGGTAGCTCAGTGCATCAACTGATGTCACTGCAGCGCCTCTAACCGAGAGGTCCTAGATTCGAGTCCTAACCGCGGCAGGATTTTCGACACTAGCTTTTCAGTTAGGTCAAATTCAGCTGCCGTCTGGAGGAGAATTCTAGCGGCCGGCTGCTCTGATCGGTAGTTTTCCGTGGTTTCTCCGATCAACGCCATGCGAATGCCGGAGCAGTACCTTATCAAACGGGTCACGGACCGCGTGCGATCTGTCCTTCCTCTTCCTTGTCCTATCCTCTCCCCTTACACACACACTTACACTAACATGCACTACACTACCACATATTCCGGGAGAGCGGTCGCGAGCTTACAGCTTGTCCCAGCTAGGGTGGTGCCCCGCTGGTGGGAAATACGTGATTAAGGGATACCTGCCAGCCGAGAGTTGGTCGTCGCCGATCTCGCCATCCAGTGCCCTCACCGCCACCTCCCGATGAAAAACACGCAATACGCTTATGGGACTAATGACCTCAGTAGTTGACGCGCCCGGATTCACTAACAACCAACCAATGACTTCCATCTCCCAAGCGCAGGTCGGGTGCTCGTAGCTCGCAGGGGATGGCCTCGATGGGTCACGAGGAGAATTTTCGGTGGCAACTGCCGAGGAGCCTCGAGACTAGCTGAGGTGAAAGCGACGGACGCCGTTGCCTAACCCGCAACGCGCTGCGGCTATACGTATACTGGGTATCTTTATCCCGGCTTCCTTGTCCTAAGCAATGTTAATACTTTTTGCTCTATATTCTACACCTGAGAAGCATGCATTCTGTAATGTTTTGTTACGTACCTCCTTCTTAAAAAATTCTCCAAGCATTTTCATACTCCTGTATCCGTACTGATATCGAGGTGAATTTATTTAATTTTGCGCTTTGCTCCATCGTACTTCAGATATTGCCATTTATGAAGCTGAATTTCGAAAATTCAAGACAGGGAGAGGTCGCTCATTACATCAACTGATGCCTCTAACCGGAAGGTCCTAGGTTTCAGTCCCGACAGTGGCAAGATTTTCTACAATAGCTTGTCAGCTAGGTCGAATTCAGTCGCTGTATGGAGGACAAATCCCGGCTTCTCTGACCATCTCGGTCAGTACTTTTTCTGACTAACCAGGCGAATGCTGAAGCAGTACCCTAATAAACGGGCCACGGATTGCGCGCGATCTTTCCTTCGTCTTCCTGGTTCTATCCTCACCCCATACTTACAAATACCTAAACTTACATTCCCTACACAACCACACTTGTACAGTGACCTTAGAGCTAATCCCGGCTGGGGCGATGCCCCGCTGGTGGGGGACACCTGGTCAGGCAAAAAGCCCGCAAGCCGACGGACAGATTGATGACGGATCTCTCCATCTCCTGGGATAAAAAACATGTACTACACTTACAGGTCTAATGACTTTAGCAGTAGACGCGCCCGGAACTACTAATCAATCGAATAAGGCACCAAACATTGCGTTCGGCCGTGAGAGATCGAGGGATTTGAATTCAGGAAACGAATTATCGCATGCAACGGAGTTCGGTGCGTAGAAAGAGAATGAAAGAATGAGCTTTGGGGTGCGAACAAAGTACACGGCGCAAAGTGGGCGTGCGAGCAGGCGAGCGAGCAGGCCAGAGAGCGGGCGAGCCAGTGGGCGGGCGGGCTCGGGCGGGCTCGGGCTCGGGCTCGTCGGGCTCGGGCTCGCTCGGGCTCGCCCGGGCTCGCCTGGCTCGGCCGGCTCGCCTGGCTCGCTCGCTCGGGCTCGCCCGCTCGGCTCGCTCGCTCGGGCTCGCTCGCTCGCTCGGGCTCGGGCTCGCCCGCCTGGCTCGCTCGCTCGGGCTCGCTCGCCTCGGCTCGGCTCGCTCGCTCGCTCGGCTCGCTCGCCCGCCTGCTCGTCGCTCGGCTTCGCTCGCTCGCTCGCTCGCTCGCTCGGCTCGGGCTCGCTCGCTCGGGCTCGGGCTCGGGCTCGCTCGCCTGGCTCGCTCGCTCGCCTGCCTGGCTCGCTCGCTCGGGCTCGCTCGTCCGGGCTCGGGCTCGCTCGGCTCAGCTCGGGCTCGGGCTCGGGCTCGCTCGGCTCGCTCGCCTGCCTGGGCTCGCTCGCTCGCTCGCTCGCTCCTCCGCCCGCTCGCTCGCTCGCTCGGGCGGGCGGTAAGGGCGGCGGGGCGGTGGCGGCGGGCGGTGGCTCGGCGGCGGGCAGCGGCTCGGGCGGGCGGGCGGCGGGCGGGCGGGCTCGGGCGGCGAGGCGAGGCGGGGCGGGGCGGGGCGCCTGGGCGGGCGCGAAGGGCGCGGGCGGCGGGCGGGCGGGCGGCTCGGGCGGGCGGGCGGGCGGGCGGCGGGCGGGCGGGCGGCTCGGGCGGGCGGGCGGGCGGGCTCGATCGGGCGGCCGGGCGCGGGCTCGGGCGGGCGGGCGGGCGGGCGGGCTCGGCGGGCGGGCCTGGGCGGCGGCTCGGGCGGGTGGGCTCGGGCGGGGCGGGCGCCTGGCGGGCGGGGCGGGCGGCCTTCGGGCGGGCGGGCGGGCGGGCGGGCGGGCGGCGGGCGGGCGGGTGGCGAACGAACGAACGAACGAACGAACGAGCGGGCGGCGAACGAGCGAGCGGGTGAACGAGCGGGCGGGCGGCGGGCGGCGGGCGGGAGTGGGTGGGTGGAGGGTGGGTGGGTGGGCGTGATCGCTGGAGAGTCGCGCCGACAGCCGCGCGTCCTTCACCCGGCCTCCCGCGCGCCGAGGTGCTTCGTGACGCGAGCCGCGCGGCCCGAAATAGTGTGCATGAGGGCCAGTGCGGGTGCACTGCCCGCGCACGCAGCACGCGCGCACACAGTGTTAAATTTGGAAATTTAAGTGCCTACAGTTCACTGTGTTTTGTGATGAAGCCTAGTGAAGCCATCAATCATCCTAGAAGACCATCTGAGAAGAAAATACATCCATTATTTATAAGGTTTATTCATAATTAGGTTTGGTATGGTACCATATGAATAATATTTTTTAACCTAATTTTTCTTAAAGGTAATACTTTACAGTTGAACTGTGATCTCATGGCCATGAGAAGGTTTTGAAAACCTTGAGATTTTGTTAGTAACAGCTAAGTTTTTGCCTCAGTGGTGATCTGAGAAAAATTCATGTTTTATGCAACAATTTTTTTCATTTCAAAACAGGTTTCTTGTTTATTATAAGAGAAACTGTTGTCCTACCGGATTCTTCTATCAAAACTGGCACTACATCAAATTTAGGACTTTTTGACACCTCATTCACTCCTGTAGCTTCAGATTTGATGTTTTTTGGTCAATTTGAAATATTTTCAAGCCAGAGCTCCCTGAGCAGCAGTTACAGTCCCTGGTGGACACTCACACAGGGTTCAAGCATCGAACAGTGTCAAGAGGGTCACATACCTGCAGGCGCTACCATGCATTCTTTGGCAAAGAGGTTCCAAATTATCGATCCATTCTCCCCACTGCTATGACCCCCTCCTTCATGGTTGCTTCCTCCACCAACCCCTATATAAAGCGTGCGCTTCTCGCGCACAAGGCCTGCTCTCTTGTTCTTTTTTCTTTGTACAAAGCTCTCATTCTCTTGTTATTTCAGCTGCGTCCAGTGGTATGTAGCTTTGTTAATTCTTCTCATAGAGCCCGGCTCCTTCCAGAGTCGTTATGTATATCAAATCTGTATATAGTATTTGTTGTAAATAGTGTTTTAATTTTTTCCCTTGCCGAAATAGTATGTTAGTTTACTTACAATAGATCAGATCAATTTATGGGAAGCACTAAAATAATATTGTTTCATTTCGCCAGTAAAGCCTGAGCCATGGTTGTTTTTTTTGTTGGTTCCTTTGAACCAAACAATGTGTTAATGAAATTGAGTGCATAAATGCATTTAATGTGTTGATTTGGACTTGGAAATGGAACCTTACTTTGAAATGTTAATGATTTACTAATAAGTTTATGTTGTTTGCAGCTCGTTCTACTACAAATGTTATTATGTTTATGGCTGTCGCTGACCCTGATTGGTGAGGTGTGGCTAATGTTCACTGCATTTATCAGAATGTTGTTAATGTTGCGTCTTGCCATAAGTAAGACGGCACTTGGCCGCTTTTTGGCAATTTATGGAAAGGTGCTCCCGCTGGAGTATAAGTCGGCGCTTGGGCCGCATTCGGCATTAATGGATTACGTAAAGGCGTTTGTTTGGCCCGTGTGGTAGCTCGAACCGCGGCCCTTGTTGCAACGTCACGGCCCCGGCAGTCGGCAGAGAGGTCGGCTGGCCACAGCTGTCACCGGCACGCAGCGGTGGGGTCACGTGCTGACCTTGTATGCGGCACGCTGATCGGCGCTCGTGTCTAGAACAGTTTTGTTCAGCGAAAGCAGCGGGCGGGCGCTCGCACACCGCCCACTCGCTTATGCGTAAACTTGCTGCATTCCTATGTTGTATGGTTACGAAAGTTGCATATAGTAAGAAATCCATTTCCAAGAATTTTGAATACACCTCTACGAAAGTTGGTTCCATGGCTCATGCAGTTCTGTTTCTTACAATGTTATTGGAGAAAAGAAGGCCTAATTACGGCTTCTTTAGTAAATTTGTTTATATACGTTTCTATCTTTGCACTTGTCCCAAAGTGGGTAGGCATTCAAAGGTAGATTATAAGACAGTATTTGTATGTGCTAGCGCGATGTTGTAGATGCGCTACTAAGTTAGTGTTCACCTTTCTGTTAAGTGTTGTTTATGTTTCAATTTTCAGCCTCGCCCTAAAGTGGGTTCTTCAAGAGGTCGACTGAAATCATTAATTCTGTATGTCGGCGCATTTTTACGCGCCTTTGTTTATGTGAGACGGCTCGACCGTCCTTCATTCTTGCTGTAAATTGTAATTTGCTTTGTTTTTCCCTGCAGTTGCTTTGCAACCTGCGCATCAGGAAAAACTAATATATGTAAAATTGTTTATATAATAAATGTGTTATATTGGAAAGTTATTGATTGTCATATTCTGGATTTGAGATCCTATAGTTGTGATACCTTTCATTAAAAACCTGGGGCGTCCACTTGAAAAGTTCAAGTGACGACAATCTTTAATTCCTGATAGCTTAGAAGCTTTTGTTAGCTTTGCATAATTATCTCCTTAGGCAAATGATATCAGTTCGCTACATATTACGTAGCGAAAATTAATGTTATCACCGCGTTGCTTTCAACAGCTGGCGACCGTATTAAATAAATTCGTCACAATAAGAGGCTGCGCCAAGTTTGATAATTAATACAAAACTGGCGACCGTGACAGGACACAAGGATCCAACTTTATGAAACAATCAATAACTTGTATTACTAATTTGTATTTTTTCTTTCAGCTTAAAGTTTAATTTATTTACAGCTGATTTTGTTCCACGTTGTAACGGTTTCACGAGTTCACCTCGTGTTTGTCTTTGAATTTATTTGTCTTCTGGGTTACTTTTGTAACGCTTTTTCTTTGTTATTTTCTTCAGTTCATAAATCTCTACAGCATGTCTAACCCCGACCCCTGTCGAGGAAATTGTGAAACTCGAGACGAACAAGCTGCAGGCTCGCCTAACTCGCATCGACCAGTTGCGGAGAAAGAGGAGCTATTATAAAGCGACGTCTCACCACCTTTGAAAATTTTCAACATAGGCGGTAATGTACACGAAATCCCGCACAGGATTCAGAAACTAGAATCTGATTTTGAGAAGTACAGCGTGTTCAGCAAAAATTAGATGCGTGCTTTAGTGAGGAGAGCCAGGCAACGAAAAGACTGATTTTCGAAAAATAGGCATTTCGCCTGATAACCAGAGCCGCGTGCAGTTGCATAGGAACAAACGTGGAAAGGCCGTCTGTCCTGGCGCAACTGAGTTTAGTTGTCCCGCCGGTCTTAGAGCCCATGGCCTCGACCGCGCCACCCCGGCGTACCGGCTCAGAGCACCCCCATTCGCGATTCAAATCCGTTCCGCCTGAACAAGCGCGAGGCAGTATTCTGTCAGTACTGGCAACCTCGCGTACGCCAGTGCTTACTTCAGATGAGGAAAACGACGCGGTACCCTGCCTTTCCAACGCCCCGTGTATTCACGACATTCATCTAGACCGCGCCTACCTGTTCTGAGAATTCCTGCATTTTCCGGCAATGATTCCTGAGTGAGCATTTTTTCTCTTTATCTGAAAGTTTAGTGCATAATTCCGGACCTGCCAGAAATTGAAAATGGCACTTTCTACAATCTTATCCTTCACTGGTAGTGCTGCAAAGCTATTTTGCGGGCTTGCCCTATGTCGCGGAAAGTTATGCTGAAGCAATTCGCATTCTTAAAAACAGATACGAAACCTCTAAGCCCGCAAGCATAAATTACTTTCATCTTTATTTAATTATAATATGACTGCTAAAGACTCAGCTAGTCGTTTATTTTGAGTTAGTTGATCACTTCAAACGTAATGTTCGTGTTTCCTCAAAGTTCTCAAAGAACCAGTAGAATGTTGGGATTCTATCCTAGTCTTTCTTATTACTTCCAAAGTTAGACGAAAATACGCACAGAGACTAAATGCATTCAGTGCAAACACGCGTATCAACCTTTGAAAACTTATATACGTTCTGGAGGCTAGGGCCACGCCTTGCCAACGTGGCTGCCGATAGAAGGGAGTAAGAAAGGGACACGCCCAAGCCAATGCCTAGAAGCAAGAATTTTGTTTCTGATCATATGATGAGTGTAATTTGTGCAAAGGTTTGCAATAACTTACAAAGTGTTATTTCTGAAAAGTCAACTTATGATAGATACTTATTCGTCAAAGAAACTGACTTTGTTTACGTGCTTATGCCCGCATGGCGTTGCCACTGTGCGGCGAGGTCGTGTAATAAATGCAATAGCAAACACCACGCTTTTGCACAGAGAATTTAGTCCGGAGAATAAATGTGGAACAAACGGCAGTTGTGAAAGACGAACGCCTGAGGCCGCAGAGGCGAAACCGTTGAAGCGCGCACGTTAATCACAATTTTGCTTCGAATGCCGTGCTGTTCACCGTTCGCGTATCAGTGAAGAACGCGGAAATAAAGTTTGTTGGCTCAGAGCCCTTGACAACGGTAGCAATGCATTCTCTTGATTACGGAATCGGCCATGAAGAAACTGAAGGCATTAAGCTAACACTACTAACTTGCATTACTGGAGTCGGTGGCACTGCTTCTAAATCTTTAAATCAGTTCATTTGTCGATGGCCTCCGTCGTTAGCAATTTTAACTTCAGTTTGACCGCCTGGTAAAGAATATTACACCGATATTCCACCATACTCTTTGATCTCACTAACTTGAAAATCCCTGAGAATGTAAAGCTTGCGGACCTGAATATCACGTAGCGCGGCGCCAGTTGATATCTTGTTAGCGCCGACGTGTTTTGAATTGCTAAGATCGCGTAAAGTAAAAATTCCGCGTACGAAAATGCCTGGAACTTGACATTAAAAGAAACTGCATTCGGATACATTGTAACCGGCACCATGAAAACTTGTTTTCAGCCCGGATCTAGTATTTGCAACTTTGTTACGGAACAGCGTAACTTCGGAAGTTCTGGAATTCAAGGAAAACTCTGGCAATGGGAAAATGGTGTCACAATGAGAGTTGCAAAGACGAACAGCAAAGTGCTCCCCAGAAAATTATCAACCCTTTTTGTCAACAAAGTTCATTGTAAACAAGTCCTGTTACAGCAACTTCAAAATTTCAAAGAACTGGTGGATTGGAACTGGTTCAACAGGTTAGCATATAAAAGCACTCATTACCAAAAGTTTGGTGCAGATATGGATAAACTGAAAGATAGATTTAGATTGCAATAAATATCTTGCACACAATGTTCAATCTAGAAGCCCAAAATTCAAAGTGACGAGTTTTCATTTTGCAATATTCAGCACTCAAGAAGAAGCTCTGCTAGAAGCTTGTTAATCGAAATGTGGAGGGTAACTCTGTAAACCATCAACTATAAAAAGGAAAGGTGTATCGTCTAAGCACAGTGTTCGATTAGATCCATATATTCTAATTCTGATTTAGATTCATGTACGGATTCCCCTTATGTTGATCATCTTATTAAAGCTGAACAAAAATGCTCAAATATATCAAGTCCTTGTTGTAAAAATCAATCTCAAATGCCAATCTTGCCACTTGAAAATGTTCCACTCTACACCAAGGAATAGAGGTTATACTTTAATTCAAAACCTGTATGCTCCATGACTTATCTACAGAAGCCCTACTCCTGCTCACTTTTTGCTTGGCAAGCAGCTCAACACCTTGGCTCTGCCACCTCCTGCCTACCATTACTAAATTTTAAATGTATTCCAGGCTATACAGGCACAAAGGTCCTGCTCTGGAAGCGGTGGAGTGCTGAATACTAAACCTGCTGCAGACCAGGTACAGGCGCACCAGCAGCCGGGACCTAAAGGTGGGACAGCTGGTCATTGTGAGAGAGTGGAAGACCTCCCACTTCATCTGGCCCTGGGGAAAGTGCTGAGATTCTTCCTGACGACTATCGAGTTCGATAGTCAAGCTGAAAAACTTTATGGGTGTAATCACTGCACCTTGCCGAAGATCTGCCCTCTTCCTCTGCTGAGGACGCTGATAACCTGTGTAGAGTGCCATCTCCCTCTACGCGTAGTTTCCTGCAATAGAGGTTGAGTGAGCGCATTCCACAGTGACTTGGTTAAGCACCTGTCTTGCACTCCAGTTCCCCAGCATGTTAAATTTGGAAATTTAAGTGCCTAAGCAGTTACTGTGTTTTGTGATGTGAAGCCTCAGTGAAGCCATCAATCATCCTAGGAAGGTCATCTGAGAAGAAAACACATCCATTATTTATGTTTATTCAGGCAATAGGTTTGGTATGGTACCATATGAATAATATTTTAACCTTAATTTTTCTTAAAAGGTAATACTTACAGTTGAACTGTGATCTCATACATGAGAAGGTTTTTTTTGAAACCTGAGATTTTGTTGTAATAGCCAAGTTTTTGTCTCAGGTGATCTGAGAAAAATCGTTTTATGCAAATAATTTTTCATTTCAAACAGGCTTTGTTTATTATAAGAGAAACTGTTTCTTGTCCTACCGGATTCTTCTATCAAAACTGGCATCTACATCAAATTCTAGGACTTTGGACACCTCATTCACCTCTGTAGTTTCAGATTTGATGTTTTTTGGTCAATTTGAAATATTTTCTGTTGTATTCTGAGCAGCAGCTGCAGTCTCGTGGACACTCACAGGGTTCGCTAGCATCGAACAGGTGTCAAGAGGGTCACATACCCTGCAGGCGCTACCCTTTACGTATCTTCTTTGGCAAAGAGGTTCCAAATTATCGATCCATTCTCCCACTGCTATGACCCCTCCCTTCATGGCTGCTTCCCCTTCACCAACCCCTATAAAAGCGTGCGCTTCTCGCGCACAAGGCTCGCTCTCTTAATTCTTTTCTTCTTTTTGTACAAAGCTCTATTCTTGTTATTTCAGCTGCGTCCAGTGGCGTAGCTTTGTTAATTTTCCTCATAGAGCCCGGCTCCTTCCAGAGTCGTTATGTATATCAAATCTGGTATATAGTATTTGTTGTAAATAGTGTTTTTAATTTTTCCTTGCCGAAATAGTATGTTAGTTTACTTTACATGATCATCAGATCAATTTATGAAGACTAAAATAATATTGTTTCTCATTCTGGCCAGTAAAGCCTGAGCCAGTGTTGTTTTTTTTTTTTTGTTGGTTCCCTTGAACCAAACAATGTGTTAATGAAATTGAGTGCATAAATGTATTTAATGTTGATTTGGACTTGGAAATGGAACTCTTACTTTGAAATGTTAATGATTTACTAATGTTTATGTTGTTTGCAGCTCGTTCACTACAAATGTTATATGTTTTATGTATGTCGCTGGACCTCTGATTGGTGTGGAGGTGTATAATGTTCACTGCGCATTTACTTGTGAATGTTGTTAATGTTGCAGTTCCTGCTATAAGTAAGACGGCACTTGGCCGCTTTTGGCAATTTATGAAAGGTGCTCCCGCTGAGTATAAGTCGGTGCTTGGCCGCATTCGGCACACGGAGACTACGTAAAGGCGTTTGTTTGGCCCGTGCGGTAGCTCGAACCGCGGTCTTGTTGCAACGTCACGGCCCCCGCAGCCGGCAGAGAGGTCGGCTGGGCTACAGCTGTCACCGGCACGCAGCGGTGGGGTCACGTGCTGACCCTGTATGCGGCACGCCGATCGGCGCTCGTGTTCAGGGGAACAGTTTTGTTCAGCGAGCAGCGGGCGGGCGCTCATGTACCGCCCACTCGTTATGCGTAAACTTGTTGCATTCCTATGTTGTATGGTTACAGTGGTATAGTAAGAAATCCATTTCCAATCTTGTATTATGCACTCCTACGAAAGTTGGTTCCAGCGGCTCATGCGTAGTTCTGTTTCTACAATGTTATTGGAGAAAAGAAGGCCTAATTATTACTTTAGTAAATTTGTTTATATACGTTTCTATCTACCTCGTCCTAAAGTGGGCATTCAAAGGCAGATTATAAGACAGTATTTGTATGTGCCAGCGATGTTGATGCGCTTGCTAAGTTAGTGTTCACCTTCTGTTACATAAGGTTTATGTTTCAATTTTCAGCTTCCTCGCCCTAAAGTGGTTCTCTCAAGAGGTCGACTGAACCACATTCTATGTCGGCGCATTTTTACGCGCCTTTTGTTTATATGTGAGACTGGCCTCGACCGTCCTTCATTCTTGCTTTGTAAATTGTAATTCTGCTTTGTTTTTTCCTGCAGCTGCTTTGCAACCTGCGCATCAGGAAAACTAATATATGTAAAATTGTTTATATAATAAATGTGTTATATTGAAAGTTATTTGATTGTCATATCTCCTGGATTTGAGATCCTATAAAGTTGTGATACCTTTTCATTGTAAACCTGAAGGTCCATTTGAAAAGTTCAAGTGACGACAATCTTTTGAATTCGATAGCTTAGAAGCTTTGTGTTATTTTATATACTTATTCTCAGGGCAAATGATGGTCAGTCTGCTACATATTACGTAGCGAAAATTAATGTTATCAATGTGCTGTTTTCAACAGCTGGCGACCGTGTATTAAATAAATTGTCATTAAATAAGAGGTCAGCCAAGCTTGATAATTAACACACAGGAACCATCTGCCCAGTTACTCGAGCGTTCTATCCGAAGACTCTTAGTAACGCTATTTTCGAGTAATTTAATTCGGCATGAAACAAATTTTGTGGACAACAATTAATAATAATGATAATGATAATAATAGTAATAATAATAATAATAATAATAATAATAATAATAATAATAATAATAATAATAATAATAATAATAATAATAATAGGTTGCCGTTGACTGTCAGGAGGTCACCATATGTTCAGAATTGGCAATAAAACAATTTACGTGACTCATCCTGTATATTATTTTGTAATTAATATACGGATGAATGCTATTCAATCTATTATCATTTTCATCTTCGTTTTCTACGATAGAAAACAACTAAGAGAAAATATTATCGGTTCAGCTCAAGGAGGCTTCTCCGAAAGAAGTAAAGGTTAGCTGCGGGATGCCCGCAACAGAACGTACATCATCGTCCGCATTCTTCCCAAATGTTAATCGAGGCGCGCTTAAACGCTGGGGCGTGTGAGGCAGCGCGGCGGCAGCGGCGCCCACCAGCTGCAAGGATAAATCGCCGGGCGGCGGCGGCGGCGGGGCGCGTCGCGGGAAGCCGCCTGGGGGAGGTCGGGGCCGCGCGCCCGGCGCGCCGCCGTCGCCGCCGCCGGGAAAGGACGGAGGCGGCACGCGCCACGCCCGCACGCCACTTGTCTCACCGGGCCCCACGCCCCATCGCCCACCCCGCTCAGCCCCGTGCCCCGCCACGCCACGCCACCTATACCCCGCGCCCCGCCCAGCACTCCGCCCCGCGTTTCCCCTCCACAGCCCGCGCCCCGCCCAGCCCTGTCCCGAGCCCCGCCCCACGACGCGCCTCGACCCGCGCTCCCCCCCGCCCCCCCACCCCCCCCGCCCCCCCCCCCCCGGGCGCCGTGCCCCGCGCTCTACCCCCACACGCCGTCCCGCAAACAGCCTTCAGTCCGCTCGACTTCACGCCCGTCACCCGCTCCCGCGCCACTCCGCGCCCGCTCTGTGTCCGCTCCAGCCCGCCCGCGCCTGCTCCGCGCCTGCTCCGCGCCCACCTGTGCCCGCTCCGTGCCCACCCGCGCCCGCTCCGCGCCCACTCCAGCCTCCGCTCCGTGCCCACTCTGCGCCTGCTCCATGCCCGCTGTCTGGGTGTCCGCTCCGTGCCCGCTCCGCACCCCTGGTCTGCGCCAGGCTTCTGCTCCCTGCATGTCGCTCTCACCCACCCGGTCTCAATACACCCTGCATCACCTCCCCCTCTCCACTCAGTCCTACATCCTCCGCCCTGTCCCGCGTCACGCCACACGCCTCTATCCGCTCACCCCAACCCACTCAGCTATGCCCCGCGCCCCGCACTATGTCAGGCACCGTGCTCCGTCCGCGCCACACCACCCCGCGTTACTCCTGCCCCGCGCCCAACCCACTCCCCTTCCCGTGCCGCCACGCCCCCCGCCTCGATCCACACTGCTTCTCCCTCCGCGCAAGGCATTCCAATCTCCTTCCCTCGACCACACCGCGACTCGCCTCTCCATCCCTTCACTCCCCCTCCTCCCCCTCACACCTCGGTCCATCTCGCCGCGGCGAGGCCGGCGCCGCGATTTTTTGGCGCTCGCCGAATGTAGCCCACGTCAGAGCGTCGCCTCCGCGGAGCGCGGCTATTTGAAGGGCGCTCCAACGAGCTGCTTCTCTGGTGCTAGTTCGTTGGGGAAGTGCGCCCCACTTCGAGAGCCTTCGCTCCCCCTTCGGCTGCCTGTGCTCCTTTCGCGGTTGTTTCGGAAAGGCCACAGGGAATGCGCACTCGTATGCCATTGTTTTGTTTTATTGCATTTTGTTCTTTATATTCTCCGCCAGTCCCTCGGGTGGCTCTCGAGCAATGGGCTAGCTTACCGTGGTGCGATCCGGGCTCGATTCCCGGTCGGGGCAGAAATAGACTTATAGCTTGACATCGTCTCAGTTTCTATAGTTGTATGACGAAAGAAAACGCTCAGAGAGGTCAAGTATGCTAGATACGCTGAAGGGAGTGTGTCATTCTCGCCACATGTCCCCCCTGGAGTGGATAATGATGCTAATAATAATAATAATAATAATAATAATAATAACAATAACAACAAATAACAAGAACATGGACCTGGGTTCATCGCTAACTGGCAAAAGTCGGATTAATCCGACTCTAAAATCCCAAATACAGACATCCCCTCCTACTACTTCTGGGTTAATTTTTCTCTTCTTCTCCCACTTCATTTTCTCTACTTTTAACTTAATCTCATACTTTCTCCTTTAATTCCTTTTTCTTCTCTTCTTCTCCCTACTAAGAAATACCAAAAGCAATATTGCTTTCCAGCTGCAATGTTGTTTTAAAAACAAATAGACGTAAAAGATACTAAATTTATTCCTATGAAAAATATATACGCAATTCTATCGATGTGACAAATACTTGTTTGCTTGCTACGTACGGACTTTCTATTTTGGGAAACTTATTCAATAATATTCGATCAGCAATAGCTCCATGGGACTCGATACACAATATCGTGCGCAAATCGTTTACATCTTATTCACATTTTGTCGCGCTGAAAAAATGAAAATCAAGAATTCACCTCCAAAAGGATTTTTCAATGCGTTTTCTTCGAATCCTTCCACAATATGTTCTAGGCGGAATTTCAGTATTGGGTTTCACAGTCTAATGAAGCTCCGACAAGGAAGCGTCATAACTACCAACAGCTGGAAGACGTCAGTTGAACTAAAGGATGGGTTGTCCAATTACAAGCACCGACGATTATCGTACGGTGTGGAAGGTATAACTGCACAGTCATCTGGAAACGATATTCTAGAAATATTGTATGATCAGGCACTGATCAGAACATTCACGAGAAAGCGAGTAAAGTATACTAGCGTACCCGTGCGAGATCTCTCGCATGTTAAACCCCACCCTCTTCCCTATTCTGCCATTTCCATATTAAGCCTATAATATACCTTTCTTTAAGGCCCTCTTATCCTCCGTTACTGTGTCTCCTTGTATTTTTTTTTCATTTATTTCTGCTTGGCCGGAAGGCCCTCAGCATCCGCGTACGATATAGTGATGTTACATGAATTAAATTAACATTGATTGAGAAAACTTAGACTTGAATACATTGAGTACATGAATTAAAATGAGAAGCCACATCAAGTGCTGATAATCAAGAGGTCGAAGAACTGTCGCGGTAGTTTTCGCTTTAGTCTATTGTGGTGAGGATTTTGTTTTCCGATTTTGAAATGTACGGCTGAGGGAATCTGGGGAATTTTAGGATAGAAGCGAGAGGATAGGAGGGAGAAATGGACGGAGATAGGAGTAATGCCGAGTTCGTTATGTAGCTGGGAGTTAGGTACAAACCATGGAGCTTTAGTGATGGTTCGGAGGAATTATTTGATAATAATACAATACACCCTTGTCAATACAAACTATTGTTATTTAACATTATTGAAGAGCAGAGAGTTACACCCGTTTAATTGAATCGCGTATATTATCAAGTAATTATATTAATTTAATTCAAAGTTTCGGCCTCAAAATTTTAGTTTTCAAGGCCCTCAAACGCTTCGTTTACGAGTTACGTAACATATACACAAAAAAAGCGTCTGGGTGTTGCGGGTTGCATTTGACATAAATATTTAGATGCATTTTTTAAACAAATCCTTCATATTTTAAAGACAAAGTGCAATTCGTCACGTCCTCGTGAAATTCTCTTTCTTTAGAGACCTCATTTATAAAGATTGGTTGTATGTGAGAAACGCAAAAAGTTTAAAATAAGGTAGGAGACGATAGCATTCCAGACTGACGAATAATCCTACGATTTTTATTTGAATGTGATTAAGTAAGCAGTAATTAACAGAAAGAAATTGTTGTACATGAAATAAATACACGCGAATTTTCGATCAATTTCACATCCTTTGTTACCTACAACATATGACATATTGTTCGATCATTCGTTATTATTGCGTTTGTTTCTCAACTCTTATTGTATAATACTAACAAATATTTCTAAGCAACAAGTTTACTAAGTCATTTCCTGTTCAAAATTAACTTAAAGAGAAACTCACGTGTCCTCTCTAGGGACAATACTTCTGTCATATCATCAAAGAGTTAACATATTTGTGTAAATTAAAGAGTTATCTTCAATGTGAATATGCATCTTTAGGTCATTCGTTTGTTACATTATTGCATTGGATTTCAAAATATTACATAACATCAGGCAACTGTGAAAAAGTATTGCATTAATTTCAACTGAGGAGAGAATATTCATCATGATAGTAGGGTGTATTTATTGAGATAAAGAGAAGATGTTACGTTTCATCATATATAATTTCTGTCAATAAATTTACTTTCAAAGAACATTTTAGACACGATTAAGATTCAAAGTCATTTGAGCTCTTCAAAGTAACTAACTGCAACATTGAAATGATGGAAGATAAAGATAAAGAAGGAACAATATTAATAGAAGACCCAGATATCCGAGACTGTGATAATTGAGACCACACAGTAAGTATCGTAGCTTAGGAAGACGTAGCGTAGGGAGGAAAATTTTTCAGTGCACTCGTTGAAACTTCTCTTACTAATTTAAAAGGTGGAAGGCCATCTGTGAGTGTCTGTGTCGACTGACTTTCTAACGCGATGGTTTATCTTCCTCGCGTTCAGCGCTTTTGCACGCGCGAGTCCACCCGTGTAGGAGACGAATGACAGCTGAATGGAGCCCAGCGCTGTAACGTTCTCAGGGTATATGTCCTCGGTTCCTCAGCGACGAAAGCAGGCACTCCCACTGCACCTAACACGTTCTGCTTGCTTGTGTTCTTCTGGAAACAGCGACGAAGCGCCGGTCGTCTTTTTAATTTATTTATTTATTTATTTATTTATTTTACGTCAAAAAACAGTTAAAACAGCGTATGACGTGCTATGGAAAAAAGATAATTGTGTGCACATTTTCAAAATTCTGTGATCCCTACACTAAGTCATATACTTCTTGAATTTAAAAAAATTCTCCCATGTAATAAAATCTATTTTCAAGGATAAATAAGCAACAAATTTTGGGCTCTTATCCATGATGTCCTTCGGAATAATACTTCCTGCCGCGACAACATGGAAACGATAATTTGAATAACTGTATTTTCCACTGAATTCTAGAAGACCTACACAGATAACGAAGTTACATTTATGACCAGAAGCAAAACAAGGGGGCCATCTCAGCATTTGCTCAATGGATCAGGGAAATTGAAGAAAACCTGATCGAGATGGGAGTCATCGACCCAGAAGCTGTGATACAATACTTGTTACATATTGTTTAGAATTATACGGCCGAATGGTAAATAATGCATTAAATGTCACTGTTAAAATTAATGTTACTTTCCTTGTGATGCCCAGTATCCCGTCCTGGTTTCCCGTGTCAGCTTTCGTCTCCAGGAGAGCGTTGTATTACCACCTCGATGTGTCCAGATACACCCGGCTATTTCTGTACAAGTCACCGTCCTCAGACGTCAAGAGATAATTGGACCACTTTTGCATAAAAGGAACGAACCACTAATTCCTGATTTCGCTACACATACGGTAGACTCGTAGACTGGTGTAAAATTTGCGTTGTATTTAAATTGAAACACGCAACATTTAAGTTGTGCTGCTCTCACACGCACACGAGAACTACTTCTTACTCTGTTGTTGATGTAACAAGACGAGATTTTCTGCTTCACTTTATCGATGTTTGATTCTTTATAAGAAATATGTTTCCACAGTAACTCATTAAAGGGAAACAATAGAATGAGAGCATTTTAAAAGAAGACATTCAGCGAATGACAAAGTCATAATAGAACATCACATTTAGGGGTTCACGAAGTTAGCTGAAAATGACTAGCATCCACATCTACGCAATATTTAACCAGAGGACTCGAATATTTTATTTTTAAATAAATTGCACTGTAAATATACATATACAAGGGGAGAACAATATAATGCACAGAAATACGTTGTAGTACACTGTATTGTGTTGTTCATTGTTAGTCAAGAAGAAAGTATATTATACGAAACGTGGTAATTTCTCCACCACCAAGCCACAATTTCATGTTCAAAATACCAACGTCTGTGGAGGAGTTCAAACCTGCAATCCTACGCGTCACACAGTAAAATGTCCGCCAAAAATACAAGTCCCGTTGTCGTATATTGATTGGTTAAAGACCACGTAAAATATTTTCTTTGACAATATCCCTGACAATTGTGCACAAAAATATTTTTTTTTCTCTTTTCAACTTATATTAAATGTCATCTGCAGTACAATCGTGCAGAAATACAACAGAAATTGAATTATCTGCAGTAGTAAGGGAAAGTAATATATTTATTAACTTGAGGCAGTGCATATTTTCACATTGTGAGTAAATGAATTTCTTCTGAATATCGCATTCCTGAGAAGTTTCCATGTTTCGTCTTGTAGGAGAGGAACTGAGAGCATTGGGAACCGAAATACAGTCAACTCCGGTTGTAGTGAACTCGGATATAGCGAACCCTCGGCTATAGTGAACTTAGTTACTGGACCCGTTTCACTTTCATTACAAATAAAAACAAGAAGATTCGGTAATAGGGAACTTGAACCTCGGCTACAGTGAACGGAGGAAATAAGACCTGGAAATTAATTGGATCTCTTATGTTATTAGGCGATTAAAAGGGCCTTCAGAGAGTGGGATGGTATTCCAACAGTGCAAGAGGTATTGAAAGGTGTGAAGACTGCATTACGAAACTTAGAGACAGAAGGCAATGCAGGATCAAGAATGGAGAAAGCACGAGCACTGGAGAAGGATCTAATGAAAAACGTACGAAGCAAACAATTGAAAATAACTGATTTTTTACGTACAAATAAAGATCAGATTGAAATTTTCAGTTCGTTCTGTTAATAAATTTTGAGAAATCAATGAGGGAAATCAATCTTTGTGGAAAAATTCCATTAATTATTGACATCATCGAATATAATGAACCTCGGATATAGTGAACCAAACATGTTAGTCCCCAGACATTCACTGTAACCAGAGTCGACTGTAAATCGTTGAGCTTCTCCGAGTCATTTCCGGAGGAGCCACTGGCCGCACGGAGACCTTATTCCCGCTAGGTGCCATTGAGGAATCAGCCACCTGTCCCCTGCCGCCCGACAGGACGAATGCCCTTCGACTCTAATTGACAGACGCTTCCTGCGCCACCTTCCATGTTAGGAGCGACCTGCCCCGTATGATAAATAGCCTTCCCTGACCAGCGATGCAGTCGCTCGGATGTCGGGCGCGGGTTTTCGTTCGTCAGAAATACGAAGCGCCGACCTCGCGAGACCGGTTGCTTAGCAAACTTCGCTCGAAAAGGTACAAACCTGCGTCACTGGGGTTACGGGAATGACAGCAAAGAAACAAACCCACACGTTCCAGTCACCCTGAAGCAACCCATTCACCGGTAGCCAAAGGCGGTTGGCTTCCGCGAATGCTTTATCTTATTTCTAGCAGCAAAGGGCTGGAAGCGAATCAGCAGATTCAATAGGTATTCTCTGCTCCACCTACGACCGTTCGTGGAGAAAAAACGACATCAGAGGTGGGCACATCCAATCTCCCAATGGAGCACCAGTGATAAATTGACTCGCGGAATCGACCCTTATGACCGTCATCACGACTCAAGAATAATAAAATGGCATGGAAGGGACATATATTTGATACTGGCGTGCACTCAAGCCCGCTGACGAATCGTTGTGGGTGAGTGGTCACGTCGTGATCTCATTCTCTTTAAAATGTTTTATACGCTTCTGGCCATCTTGTAAGACAGGAATTTTCCTGTTGTAATAAATTAAAATATATTACCCTGATGTTGAAGTTAGGTAATATAGAAGAAGACTTTACTCAATTTAGATATTATTTCACAACACAATGCAGTTTATTCGGTTGATTCCATGAATTAGTATATTATTCGGAGAATATGAGGAATATGTTATTGGCATATGAAAAGAAAAAAAAAAGTCGATAAAATTTATTTCTAATGTGTATTACCTAGATGCCGATAAGACTTACTGTGGATACCTGTTGTCATGATTACATGTTTAGCATTTGATTTCGTGTTATTTTCACTAGCTTGTGCCGCTATCGTGAGGCGTTTTCTTGTGATACTTCCTGAATCTTAGAAGAAGAAAAAAACCCACCGAAGTGATTCTGAGACATCAGAAACGAACAGGGTTATTAAGGAAAAATTATATCCCTGAAAAAAAAAAAATCTAAGTGGTTGGCTACTGTGAAGCTGCTATCGTACCCATTGCTGATGTAGAGGAATCAAAATATAATCATAAAATTGTTTGCTATTTATGCCATTATACCAAAATACTGTATTAAAAAATTATATTGTAATTATAATAAAATATTGTAATTGTTTGAAACCATGAAACAAGACGCGCTGGGCCGGGTCCAGAGTGCAGCCCTGAAGCCCTACCAGAAGCTGAACTTGTGGCAGGCCTATATCCAGCGGCATTTTCTCCACCAGCTTGCACTCGCAATGCCATCGCGAGGTGCACTTGAGCGGCTGGACGTTGCTGTTATTGGATTGTTATTGGATAAATCTGACATTGTAACTAGTGGCATATTTAATTCGAGCTACATTATAGCAGAATTCAGATTATCTGCCTATCCGTTGTGCAGTAAATAAATTAATAATTTCTGCGATTCTTATTGTTGTTCAGTGCTGACCATTATTGTAGTCACGGTTAGTTTGTAAGAAGTATTAACACTCATGTGGTAGAATTAATTAACCAAAATATTCAGGGAAGGCACAGCACTTCCTTGTACTTAAAACTATAAAGAAATTTTTAAAAAATACAAATTTAACAAGTGATTAGATACTGATGAGAGGTTGGCATAGAACACAACCGAGATTAACAATTACAGAAATGTCTTCTTTAAAACATTTCTCTTCTCTCCCAAGCAAAAAACCAATCCCCTTGCACATGTTTCTACTATTTAACCAATGACAAAGCAATAATCTGAATTTTTAGAAGATGGACTGTAGTGTTTGCACGAGAGATGTGCACTTGACTGTTCAAGTCACAGAAAATACTAACATTTTAAAGGTCATGTGCACAGCTGCGCAAACAAAGCACATTCCAATGTCTTGCTGGTCGCTTACCTTTTACAAAATTTCACTGTTCAATATTTGATAGGTTGACAGCTTTCTTTCCGAGTTAAAATACAGATAAATTGACCAGAAAAATATCTGACTGGCTCTAACAGTAGCTGCATCACCAAACAGATACATTCAGTTGCATTCATACTGGTTGACCTTTACCTCATATCTATTGATATAAACTTGTATAAAGGACAAACAATATACCTGCTTGTTTATTGGCTCTTTTAGGATGGATAAAATTTTGTGAGAAATGCAAGCACTTTCACATTTTTTCTTCAAAACACTATGAACTCAATTAATCAAAGAAAAGAACTGGAGGAGAGGACAGCATGAACTATGGAAAAGAGCACTGAAAGATCACCATTTTGTACACATTTATGTTGGTTCTCATATCCACTGTTGGCACACGCCAGTGACTGCACACTCTTTGGGAACCACTAAGAAGCCACCAGAATCGGGTGGCCTTAGGTAAATAAATAACATTAGTTCAAGTATCAGTGCGTCAAATATTTTTCTGGCCGACTACTAAACTAGATAAAACCAACACACACTTAAATTAAAACAGATTGAATTACTAAAATACTCCTGCAGAACGACAATTTCCTACGAAGACACGATGCCATTGCCCATAAACATTAAAATGAATTTCCTGACGAACTGGAAAGCAAGCCCTGGATACAATAACATTTTGACTGGGTATTTCATAGTTTTGCAGTAAATAAATAAAGCTGTGGACCATTCTTGGACAAAATTCAATTTCACTTTACACAGATTCCCATTAGCAGGTTTAGAAACAAAATCTACAGAACTCTCCTCTACGTCTTGAAGGACATGATCTTTCTCATTATATCTTCCTCAGAACAATGCTGGAAAATGAAAAATCAATTTCCCTTCTTGTTCTGGCATTTATTTTCACTAGCAGTTCATTTAAAAATCATTGTTTTCACTTTTTTTTTGGTGAAAACTAACTCTAATCTGTTCCTTCAGAGACATTTAACCCAGAACAAAAATTCTAACAAAATTTTACTGCATCATAAATAACAAACATCTTTTGCTTTCAACACCCATGCAGCATGCATCATTCTGACCAGCAGCTCACATGACGTGTTCAGAACACGCAGAGTAACTTGGTCGATTCAGATGCTGCTCTTCACGGCAACCCACACGAGGAAGGCACTCTTGATGCACAATTCCTACAACACAACACGCATGAATGCATTATTCCTTAGATCCAAACAGTTCTACAGAGTACCATATGATCTATTTATTTAGAGGCCAGAATAAATGTTCTACCCCATCTAACCTTTTTAAACAAGAGATGGTATTTGGCATTCTCTGTATCTAAATAGCTGACAGCTGGTAACTGGCCGGAGGCACTCGAGAAGAAGAGAATTTGTTTGTTGCATCTTGTGTTTGCAGGGTATCAATTTTTTATAAAGTTCAAATAATGAAATATATCGTGAAGAATATTGAAAAGGTTTTGTACAAATTTTAAGACGTCTCATGACATGAGGGCCTATAAATTCTCACAAGTACCACCTTCCAAAAAAAAATTTTGAAAAATATTAAATGTGTTTTATTAACATCTTAGCAAATGTAAGTAAATAAAACTACAATTTAACTTATTTTGTAAATAAATAACAAATATTCTCCCTAAGAGGTTGCAATAAATTAAAAATACTTAAAAACAAGACTGCTTTAAAAGTTTTTTAGCTATTTTTCAATGAGGAAACGCTTTAAAATATCGTTAAAAAAAGTGTCACATACGCTACACAAATTAATAATCACAATTTTGCTTTTAGCATTGATTGTTTTAGAAAATTCTTAGGTATTCTTATTCTTTCTGGATATCACTTCTTGCCTCAAGAGCGTTTGTATTGGTCAGAAGATGAAAACCTAAATATCCAGTTAGTAAGGAAATACATAACAAGAAACCGAAATATAAAAATCCAAAAACATCTGCACTTCAACGACAACAGCTTACTGTAGAATCTAGCCTGTTGAATCTAGTCAACAGCCTGTAGAATCTAGGGACAAGCTACTGAAAATTCATCCGCTTCTGGATAGATTTAATGATCTCTGTATGAAATTTGGTGTATTTTCAGAGAACATTAGCATTGATGATCAAATAGTGAGGTGTTATGGGCATCATTATTTAAAGCCATTTGTCAGAGGAACCAGTGTGGTTTGGTTTTAAACAATTAACGATGAGCTGTGCATATACGGGCTACTACCATGCAGAGGTGTACAAAGAAAACCAAAACAATGATACATATGGATTAAGGGGCAAGAAGATAATAAAGCTGAAAACATACCTGCCACCTTGCCTCTGCACTCCACAACGCTTTTTAAGCACCATCCTAGAAAAGAACAAATCATTAGCCCAAGTATGTTATTAACACCAAAAGAAACAAACTTGAGAAATCTCAGAATACACAAAAATCACAGAACATCAGTTTGACTGGAGCAGGAAAAAGATATACAAAGCTAATTTTAAAACATTATAAACACCACTTTTGCAACTTTCTCTGCCCTACAATGAGCAAGCCGGGCCACCGTATTTAATTGTCATTGCATTGCATGTCATGAAAGCACCAGTCGACTCTGCACACAGAAATTCTAATAACTTTCATGGCATCAAGTGACAGAACCTCATATCCCCTCTGGGTGAAACAATACATAGATGACGCATGGCCTGCAGGTTTCCCACAATATATAATTGAATGTACTTCAAATAGCTAACATTGTTAATAGAATAAAGCAACAGTTAGGCCCCAGGGTGAATCAATGTGGCTCAAATGGACAGCAATCACAAGCTTTATTATGAAGTTACACAGAACAAAAACTCACCAGGGACACTGAAGCTAAGCTAGATAATAAAGGCTGAAAACATACCTACTACTGCAACCTGCAGCTCCCACACTGCTTTCCAAGCACCGTTCTATAAAAGAACCAATCATTAGCCCAAGTATTTTATTGACACAAAACGAAGAAAAAACACAACATATCTTAAAATATACAAGAATCATAGAACATCAGTTTGACTGGAGCAGAAAATTATTCATCACTTATGAAGCTAAATAAAGATACTTAGCTTTCACTTTTATTTTGCTCTGAGTATTCTGATTACACGTATTTAAAGAAACACACAGTTGGCAAAAGCCTTTGATATCATCAATTTAAATTTACTACCATTCAAAATGCAATTGATATAACTGACATCTCACTTAAGGAAGTCTCACCCGTTCGGGTATCCCACAAGGTCATACCTTGCCCTGTGCTTTCTCTCATATTACAAACACACAAATACATTTTAAAAATCTTTAGCAACATAAAATACACATACATTTATATTTACGTTTCATTGAATCAGTTTCCAGAATTTATTTTCCCTATTCACCGATTGTAAGTTTGGAGAAGCAGTAAATTATGGTGGACACATTTTAAAAATGTATTAACAATTTGCAAGAATGATGTGATGAAATTACTTATTCTCAAAACATCCAAATGAAAAGTTCTATCCTGCCATATACAAGGAAATCCTGTGTTATATAATTATTTTATTGACAATCTTCTACTAGAGACTATTAAAGATTTTGGAGGTATCATAAATCAAAATAACTTTTGGAGACTATTGAATACAGAGTGAACAAAACATGAAAATTCATTGAAACCTGCATGAAATGAATCAAGCGTTAAGAATGTTAGGGTTTATAAAAAGGCAAACTAATTCAAAACCTTTGACTTACTACAAGATTCATAAAATTCATTTTTACCTCCTCGCACTTACTAATGAAAAAAGTATTGTAATAGTGTGCTGGAAAATGCCACAATTTTAAGTACTGTTCTACTTTATGGGTTCCACACATTAACTTTCTTATTAACGAAATTGAGTTCACAATACATTTTTCTCGTACTTGCTTCTAAAGCAAAATTGCATTATCCCAGAATTACCCATGACTAGAGCAATAACTATTTACATTACAAGCAAAGACTAGACTGGAGAGTTCCCAGACAAGGCCAACAGGCTGAGTCTACGAATCCCATCATGTCATGAAAAGCGACTTATGCCGTGCGATGTACATTCCATTTGATATCTCAATTTTATTATTTGTCCATGCGTTATACAAATTTAATTGAGAACATTACATATTTTCATTGTAATGTTTTTATTATCCTTGTAACAAAAGTTATCAACATCAAAGAGTTACTCAACACCTTCAATCCTGAGTCATACTAGGCAGTTAACTCCTGTGTAATGAAGATTATATTCAAAATGTTCTTAAAAAATAACTATCTTGCATATCAGTTTGAAACCGATATCTTGTAATGTTGTCTTTTCCCTAAATTTATATGTATTTTATTGTTATTTGACAATAACATAAGGGGTGAGAATGGAATTCAAGAAACAGGTTTTCATTTTGTTATTTTTGCAGAAAGAAACAAGGTCATAAAATATGGGAAAAAGCACGGTGTACTTCACCCAATACTGGTGCATTATAATTATTTTTTTTTATTGAAGTTCAGAAATAGTTTCATTTGCATATTAATTTTTAAGGGAAATTTCATTTCCTGTTTGTAATACTTGATTTGTTGTTTTCTGTAATACTTGATTTGGGTTGTTCATCAATTTTACACCTTTCTAAAGGAAATAAAAACTATTGAATTTGAGAAGAATCAGCACCAGAATCATTTACACCGTTACCTCTCTTTGCCACATTCACATTGCTCAAACTAGTAAACAGTCCAGGAAAAAAAATTGTTGTGCTTATCACATGAATTCAGTTCCAATCCATAATTCAAATTCATTTGAATTGCTAATGTTGAAAGTCGCTGTGAATTTGACATTTCTGTATGGCTACTACACATCTTTTTTTGTCGCTAACAGCATGAACACTACTTACAAAGAAAGAACCTGAACATAATTGACTAAGTCCACAGATACAAATATCTAATTTCAGGAACAAATTGCAAGTATGTGCAACATATGTGCAAATATGTGCAACATTTGTCTTGCAACTTTCTTAGTGTAATTAAGACGCATATTCTTGGTGGCTAGGAACATGCGAGAGACATTCACAGCCTGACATAGTAAAGATAAATGCAGAGAAGATAAAAGCAGAAGAACATATGACTTACATCCATTAGGACATAGCAAACATATGAAGATGACATACGGGGGTTCACCCTTAGGATCAAAAATGCTAAACAATTTTGGAGAATAAGTGCTAGCCATCAAGAGAAGAGTTGAACATAGTGTTACAAATAATCCCTTTAATTACATTACTATTGGCAAGAGTACCAAGAGAATTTTTAATATTATTACCGAAAGCACCTTAAGTATGTTTGCCAGCTGATGGTGAAAAAAGTTGAACACTCGTTTCCAAATATTGTGTAAGAATGCATCACTTTCTAGATGGTCTCAAATAAAATAAAATAGCTTTTTCAGACGGATGCTCACCTTGTCTTCTTGAAGATCAGAAGTTTGCCCTTTGCGGTTTGAGACTGTTGCGGACACACTGAAAAATTAATCTTATCACAAGATTGCACAGCACTGAACCAGATCTTATTATTTACACAAGTAATTCAGAAGTACATTATCATTCACAACTTTATGACAGGGATAACTTAGTACATCATTAACCAAATTTATGAAATTATCAAGAGAAAAAAAAAATAAAAAAATAAAAAAAATTAAAAAAATAAAAAAAGCCACATTCTAGAGAGACAAAAGCAAAAAAAAGAAAGGAAATACAAAAAAGGGGGAGGGGGGGAGGTCTAGAAGCTAGGAAGCCTTGTTCTAGGTCTTCACAGAACCATACTCACCTTTATAAACAACTAGCAATTAACCTTTACGTTTATGATCACCAAATTTCTGGAACAAATTAATATTTTATAATAACGTTCTTCAATGGTAGAAAATAAGCAATCTTAAATATTACTCAGACAGTGTTATCCTCAAATAATTTTAGAAATATATTTGTCTTATTACAAAGATCATTTAAGAAATATTTAAAACTAAAGCACAATTGATCATAATTTAAAACCTACCAAAAAGATCCAATTGAAGCAGCATGATGAACCCCAGAATAACACCAATCTAAAAAAAAAAAAAAAAATTACACAATTTTAAAAGATACAAACAATTCAGTTTCTAACACAAGGTAGGGTCACATTGCAAGCTCAGAATTACCACTCATCTCGATGTCAACTTACAATGGATTCCTTTTAATCCACTAATTGCTATTTTCAAAAACGATAAGTTAATCTAAATAAAAATTTTCAGAAAATTGATAATTACACTTCAACGAGTTCTGTGAAAACTGAAAGGTTTCTCTTTACTAGCCATTCAAATATATATTACATCTACTGGAAATTTGGTAGACAAAAGGCAACTGTGGAGACCATGCGGTGTTTAAACTTCTTGCAAACACACTAAGCAACAAAGGACTTCTTTAAATTCTCAAAATTACAATGCATTCACTGGCCCAAGTTTCCTTTGATTTCATGAGAAAAAATCATTTTTGCTCTTAAAATTGTTGCCAAAGATAATACAACAAAGAAAAGCCAATAATTAACATGTTCAAGTAGTCTAAAGTTGGGTTCATATAATTTTAAAATAAACATGGTACACCTAATGTTTCTCCTGAAAGTATTGTGAACTTGCAGAAGACTTATCTAATAATTCAATGTTCTCTTTTCATGTATTCTTGTAGCTGGTTGACAGGCATTTGACCGGTTCTTTTGTACTGGAGTATAAAGGAATAAGTCTGAAATTTTACTTTTGTGATCAACTAAGTTTTTTGAAAAAAAATTGATTTTGCCTGCTAAACTAAAGCTATTAAGAAAAAAGAATGGATAGAAACCATCTCGCAGGCAATTTTGTCAGCTTCCAGTAGGAACGATACATTTTTTTCACTATGTTGCAAGTGTTCCGTAAATACGGGGAAAACCCATTTTTACCTCACAGCAGGACCATACAAAGTATCTATTTGGATTTTGCGTGATCTTAAGTGAAAACTATAATTAATATTTTTGACGTGGCACCCAATGTAGACATATGGCCCGAAGAGACATTGTGAAGTCTCGCTTAAGTAGTCTTTTTCCGTAAATACGGGGGGAAATCCATTTTTACCTCACAGCAGGACCATACAAAGTATCTATTTGGATTTTACGCGTGATCTTAGGTAGAAAACTATAATTAATATTTTTGACGTGGCACCCAATGTAGACATATGGCCCCACCCAATGTAGACATATGGCCCGAAGAGACAGGGACAGAACACCGAAAAACAGGACTATTCCGTATCTTACAGGATGTATACTAACCCTAGCCTAAAGAAAATAATAAAAAATCTTTTTTATATTAACACACAGCACCAAGAAATTAGAACAGTGTACTAATTTATGCGATGCAATGAGTAATGGTACACGTCATCATTTACTCGAACTCAACAAAGAACAATGAGATTAATTTCTACAGAAAACATTTCACCAATAATAAAATTCCAGAGTTCACTTGCCTTGAAACAAACATCAGCGTGTAATAGTTCATGGTTATTTAGGGCACAATTTTCTTCACACGTTTCTCTGTACACTTCTTGCTCTGCTGAGTTTCCTGTGTGCTGAATCAGGACAGGAAGAACAAAGAAGGGTGAAAGAAGGTCAAATTACGCAACTTGAACAGGAAAGGACAAAGAAGGTCAAATTACGGAACTTGGTATGCAGTTCGCGAGAAGTTATTTTAGATTAAAAGAACATTCTATTCAACCGGATTATTTTCACCGACTTCTGAAATTCTCTCTTCTGACCGTTGATGTCTCCTGCCAAAAACGGGTTAAGAGCTCGCTTGGACTCCATTGTAACTCCATAGTATGGAGTCACTCCATTGGATTGTATAGCCTTTGGTTTTCCTCTAGAGTGTATACTCTTTGGAGTGTAGAGGTGGGAGATCCGTAGCCCTCTAGTCCAGAGAGTATGCATACTCTCTGTTATGTTTCAAAAAGGTTCAAACACTCTCATGGCCATGTAGAGTTTAAAGGATACTAAAAACATCTATAAGAATTATGTGAAGACCTTTGTAAATAACAAACATCATTGATTTGCTTCAATTTATATACTAACTTCATTATTATTGCATTTTACATATATTTTGTGCATTTAAAAATTTTTTTAATTTTTTGATTTAAATTTATTTACTCGATGTACATCTATTTTAAGTGAAGAATTGTGAGAAATATTAAAACTTATGTTGTTCACATAATTAATTACTCTACGTAATTAGTTTCTAATGTTTCTGAGTGATGCCGCTACCATCTAGAGATATAGTCCGTTCATACTAGGTCCATGTAAGGTCAAATGGGTATTTTATTTATTTGTTTGTTTATTTATTTAGTTATTTATTTGTTTGTTTATTATTTTATTTTACGTCAAAAAGCAGTTATAAACTGCGTATGACGTGCTAAGGGGAAAAGTGAATTGTGTGCACATTTTCAAAATTCTGTGATCCCTACACTAAGTCATATACTACTTAAATTTTGAATTTTGAAAGGGAGAAAAAAACAAAATAAAACTCCCATGTAATAAAATCTATTTTCAAGGATAAATAAGCAATAAATTTTGAAAGGGAGAAAAAAACAACAAAAAAACTCCCATTTATAATTATCCTTGCGAAGTTTCCTATTTCCTAGGGATTTTTATGTTAGTCCCGCCCACGCTCATTAGACGCACAAGTTAAAAGAATTATTAAGTTCTTCCTTTCTTTCTTTTATTAAATCATCAAAATTGTCAGGATTTGATATAGGAAATAATTGTCGCATTTATTGCGGCTGGCGACCGTACTTCATTTCTTTAAATAACTTGTCCACTTACCTTGTTCCTATTCTTGATTTGATTTTTTCGTGTTTCCGGGCACGTCAACTGCTTTGGCCATTAGTCCCGTTAGTGTAGTGCATGTTTTTTTCTCGGGATATGCGCTGTGATCTTTCCCCGCTGGATGGCGAGATCCGGCGCAGACCTACCGTCGGCTAGTGGGGTTTCCCCCTAACCAGGACTCTCCCACCAGCGGGGCGTCGCCCCAGCCGCGACAAGCTCTAAGTTCCCGACCGGCCTCCCGAATATGTGGTAGTGTAGTGCGTGTTAGTGTAAGTGTGTGTGTGTGTGTGTACGGGGAGAGGATAGGACAAGGAAGAGGAAGGACAGATCGCGCGCGGTCCGTGGCCCGTTTTGATAGGGTACTGCTCCGGCATTCGCCTAATGTTGATCGGAGAAACCACGGAAAACTACCGATCAGAGCAGTCGGCCGCTAGAATTCTCCTCCAGACAGCGACTGAATTCGACCTAGCTGAAAAGCGAGTGTCGAAAATCCTGCCGCCGTGGGGAGTGGGAACCTAGGGCCTCCCGGTCAGAGGCGCTGCAGTGACATCAGTTGATGCACTGAGCTACCGCTCCCGGTTTCCTATTCTTAAATATAACACTTACCTCCCGCATCGCACGTGTGCATTGTATTGTATAGATCTGGATGAATGTCCACAACACGCGACCTTTAGTATACTTGGGTTTCCGTAACCTGGCTGATGACAACTAATCAGCTGTAACGGTTTTGTCCAATCGTGAGTTTAAACGTCACCACAGTGACGTCATCGTGATGACGTTTCAGCTTTCGATTGGATGACACCTTAACATCTGATCAACTGTTATCGATCAAATTAGAAAACTCAAGTATATATACCCGCGCAACTTTTCTTGAACGATGAGCTTGCTTCCCCCTCCCTAGAACATTTGAAGACCAAAGGTCGCAGCGAGCACTGATGACATTTCACACACACCTTCATTAGTGCGTAAGAAAATATGTTTATTGTTGAAACCGAGAACTCCTTGTCGTTATTTTCTAAACAATTTCTAAGAAAATGGCTAAAGCAGATTCAGAGCCATCGCAGGAGATACCTCGAACTCTTGGGAAAATTAGAACTCGAGTTTTTTTGAAAAAGTTGCGAAGGCATGACTGATTTTCCAGAGATTGGCATTGCTTCATGAAATCTAGTGACCGATGTCGTTGCTAATACCCCCACCATGGTTATTTCCATCATGACCCCCACTCTACCCGCATTTCTCCAAGCCATCGTTCAAGAAAAGTTGCTCGATCATTACTTGGGTTTTTCTAACGTGGCATCTGTGGGGAGTATCTCCAAGATGGAATTCGGCACGACGTTTTACGTCATTCTCAGTCCTGCCGCTAGTCGCTTGATGCGGTCGCGATCATTCATCTTGCATCAAATTTTTTAAAAAATGGAACGTTTTTCAAGAAAGAATGCGTAAATTTCAAGCGCAAATTACGCCAAAACTACTGTTTTTTTTTTTTCAAGAAATTGTATATCACCTTTAAAGAACCAATTTTGTACAATATTTTGTCCGATACAAAAATCAAATTTTTGTTGTTGCAATTTTCGAAAAATTAGGGATTTTAACGAAAATGAAACCTGTACCATTCTCTTGACGTTTATCAATTTTTCGTTATGGACGCACAGAAAATGGATTTCTACACCACCTGTTCAAGGATTTGTTTCCATATTTAGCATCTGGATTTATCAACTTTTACATTACTAGGACCCGGCAATAAGTTTTTGTGTCGAAAATTTGTGTGTGTGTATATATATATATATATATATATATATATATATATATATATATATATAGTACATAACTATTACTAAAGATGAATAAGTATCATGTACTTTCTCGCCTTTAGTCCTACTTCATGTTTGTGTTTTAGCACTAGTCGTTATTAAATCATGATTATTCAAATTTTCTGCTATAATATATTTAATTTACATACTAGTACACTTCAACCATTGTATTTCCTGGAATCTTCTTACACTTAAGATGAAATCAGAAGGGTTGACCTTGAACTATTTTATCTTGGGGAAAGTAAGGTGGCGTTAAAATTCAATAATATTCTGGGTTTAAAATCTGAACAATACCAAACTATGGGAATCTTTAATAATATTGAATATATATGTAATGAAATTTAATTTGAAAACTTTAACCTTCATAATTTAATGATTAAAGCATTAAAATACATAAACTTATTTATCAACAAAATGTTTAAAATTATTATTACATCCCTCCATTCAATGGGGGGGGGGGTCCAATTTGACACATAATCCAAGTCTCATCACAAACGTGGTCTGCTTATGTATTAATATATCAGTTTTCATCTAGTATTCATGTTAGTTATTTTTCATGGTTTTGCATAATTTTTTTTAAGGCTGTAAAAATACTTGCTCCCGAGATCATTAAAATCTAATGACACTTGTCACATACATTTTAATCTTTATTAAATCTTGAATACTTATAAATTCAATTTCCTGTAAACACGTTGCAGAGCTAGGAAGGAATGGCTGGGACTAACTGAGACTTAACACAGAATGTGTCTATGAGTTACCTATAACTATAAGGACCCTAATCGAGTATACTACTCTCTTTATTGTCACTATTACTTTATACAGAGACAAACCGCAAAGCTAAGGGTTATGTAGATTGTAAGATTTAAATTTTTGCCAAATTGTGGATTAGGACTGTGCTTCCAAGCTCGACAATATCTAATTCATTTCACACATGCAATTCTCATTCCTTTAAAACATGCTATTCGAGGTAGTGTATTGATATTATGTACTATCAAAAACAACAATGTAAGATTACGTTCGGTAAGGAATATTTTTTCATTGAATTTTCTACAATTTAAAAATGAAAATTATTTTACTACTTGCATTTCAGTTTCATTCACAATCTTTTTTTTTTTTCCCCTCCACTATCTCTTAATAAAATTGTTTCATTGCAAAACATCTTATTTAAGTAATTTTTATTAATATTACCTTTATTTTTTAATTTCTATTCTTCATGCTATATAAATTACAAAATTTAACTCTTCGGCCTATTTCTATTCTTGTACCATTGCCATGTCTACTTCATACATTTAAATAAGCTATGTCATCCCTACCCAATTCCATTTCAATGAGGTTGGCAGAACCAAAACTCTGCAATTTGAATCATTTGGGGGAGTATCTTCCAAGGAAACACTTATCATTAACATCATCTCTAAAAGCACTGGCAGACAAATATGGATATAGGAAAGGTCAACTGTTAATTAAATTTCAATATCCTAATCATTTACTATCAAGTTTTGAACATATTTATTGAATATTAATATGAACTCAACTACTTGCATAACAATTGCCAATAAAAAATTAATTACAACTTGCAAATATTCTATTACAAATTTCACAGAACTAGAATCCTATCACGATGTAATGAAACCCTGATTTAGTGCAATACTATTTTAACATACTCCTGCATTTAAAGTAAAATATTTCTGGTTCTGAAAACAGTAACAAAAACAACGCATTTCCATCCCTGAGTTAGTGGTATTTCATATAAAACCTAGATTTAAGGTACCTAGTCAGGCATGCTAAATGGTGGTGCATTTCTTCCTTTTAGGCATATATGTGTGTTTGTTGCATGAACTGTGGCAAAATAATTTAATCATATCAAGTACAAAAATTATATTTTAAAATGGGTGCATGTAAAGAAATTAAGTCTACAATTGGATACACTTAGCTAAATCTGAAGACACTTTCACAACACATCATTACAACGGATTCATTTGTGATTTTAGAGTCAAGAAGGAAAAGAAAAGAAAAAAAAAGAAAGTTGCATTGTAACGTGTGCTGTGTCCCGTCAAAAAATTTAATGCCATGACTGGGCACCTTATAAGGCAAACGAAATAAACATGCATTTTTTGTTACAGAAACGGTTTACAATTTCTTGGACTTTGCTGCCTCATGAACTTATGCAAGATTTAGCTGGAAATACGTTTAATTGGACGGATGTTCATTGGCTACCCACGAGAAAAGTGCTCTGGATTAATTTCTTTCAAAACTAGATCCCAATCAGCTATTCTGGTGTGTCGGAATTCATGTGAAAGATGAAGAGATGGATTCAACATTTGAAGGAGGAGGGAAAGAAAAGAACATGGAAGGAGAAGCTACGATACCAAAACTTTGTTTTTCTATTACATTTTAAAGTGGAAATGTCAAGGTGTTTTTACATCAAATAAAACTAATTCAGTGGATTTGTTGAAAATTTAAATAGATCATCACATTTTACAGACATTGAGTTAAAATCGAAGATCTTTCAGTATACTTTTTAAAACTAGTTTTTCTCAAAACTATTATCTTGGGCACAACATCTATGTGCAGAAAACAGATATTACTTCTCCTCAGTTCCTGTATTCAACACTTTTTATTTTACTCCGTCAGTATTGTGCTAATCGTTGCTTTGGGCACACAAATTAAAATAAATCGTATATTTAAAATTGTGCTTTCTGCTACTTAAAGTACACCACCATCATCTAATGTAAACCCTCAAAGGTAAAAAAAAAAATGATTTTCACGTTATACTAATAGGGATTTCACTATAACTCTACTGAATATTCATTTCAATGATGCCTTGGCCGTGAGACCTGACCACACATTTTGCTACGCTCCTCTTACTGCCTGGTAGAGAAAGCAGGTATCACTTGGGCAACGAAACAGGTGTTTTGAACTTTGCTAAGGGGCTTCATTTAGGCTCGAGGATCTTTTATATGCAGTATTTCTACAACATGGGATAGCCAGCTTTACTTCCTCTCTGAAAGAAGGCGTATGTAGGATTTTTACACAGCCTTTCTCTACAAAGCTACATTTTCGGTAACAAAATTCCAATTGAAGTATATTGATCCTTGCACTTGGTACTCACATTAATTCTAAAATGTTTCATTTTAATATTTATATAAAAATACTAATATTTTTAATTCAACTTTTTATAATTAAATACAGCAAATAATATGTTTTGATAAGTAAATATTATGATCCCCTTTTTCTGTCGGCTTAATAACCATTTTAAAAAATCACACACATAAATAAGAAAATTTGGTGCTTACATTATTGATTCTCATTCATTCAACACCGTGAAACCCGTTTTTGCATATTTATATACGTAATTATTTCAAACGGTCATAAGTAGAGAACTGAATTTATTGTAATAAAAAAAGCAAAATATACACATATATATGTACTTATTTTTTCAAAAATATGTATGAAAAAATAGAAAATATGTGAAATAAAAACTAGTTATAATGTTTACAATTCCATTCGTCAAGCGTTTTCCGGGCAGAGTATATTGTGGATCAAGATCTTAACATGGATTCAGAGTGGCTGAAAGAAAGTTTTACATCTACAGAAGCAATTATTCGCTAGTTTGATCTGAAACATACAATACTTTCGTATTATATACAATGTTGTTTACGAGGAGCTGGCGCTCAAATGAATAGTACCATGTAGCCTGTGATAGAGAGAATGGGGGGAAAGGGAGCATACTCCCTCTACCAACTCCAGAAAAAGTTCATGAAACATGAGTAAGCACGTAGACGAAGTTCCTTCTGCTTCACATACTACATCCGCTCTTCCTTGATCCAAACTACGCGGTTTCCAAGAAGCAGATGGGGCGGGGGGAGGCAACTTTGACAATTAATGGCGATGGTCCGGCGTTAATATAAGCGCATTGCGTTTTTGTTAAGTATTTCAGTAACAAAGTTAGTGTTCAAGTAACGTATACTTCGAACATCACATGTAAAATCTTCATTTTCGACCTATCAATATATTAAAATGTAATGAAATATGTAGGAATAGATAAAATATGTAAAAAACATGTATTTATACCAAAATATGTAAAATAAAAACGGTTCCAATTAGCTCAGAATGTCGTGTTAAGTCCAAAAAATATTAGTGATTCAGGTACCTTGTCCCTGTAAAGATATGTATTTACATGAAAATCCGTTCCCTAGTCATAAGCCAACAAATAAAAGATATCATATTTTTACTTATTGATATTTTAAATCCGTATTCCATATTCATGAATTGCTTTATATTCACTATATTGATTAAAATCAGGGTGTCTGGTGATCATCTGAATCTGGTTTTCTAGATTTGTCTCAAAAGCATCCACATACAGAAAATAAATGCCTTTAAATGGAATGAAATAAAAGGTTTCGAAGAATCATTCTGACATAAAATAAGTAATTTTTGGCTCTTTTCCAACTCAAAATCCTTCCCAGCTAAATTTTCTACAACTTTACAATTCGAAAGTTTTGAAATATAAATTATTTTCAGTTGAAAAACAAATTTTCTTTTAATTTTTAAAGAATTAATTCAAAACAACTTTATTTTGAAAAAGTGTATAAGGTTTTGGGAGGTTCATGAAAAATTTTTAAGCAGAAAATTTATTTTATAAGTTAAATATTAAAAAGTTAGTTATTAAATTAAAAAATTTATAATTGGGGAAAAAAACCAAATAATTTTATTAATAAATGGTTCTCTAAAAACAATATTTTGAATAATACTTTTGGTTGTTCACACAAGATTTGAAGTAAAAATGTTATTGAAAATGTCAGATCCGATGGCAATACTAGGGCAGGAAAAATTTGCTAACGAAAGAGAGTTTATGCCCGCAGTGAAATAATTACACATCCCTCCAAAATCTACAATGGTGCTACAGTAGAATGTACTTTCTTTCATTATTTCTTTGACCCTAGGCTGATAAGTTATGAAAACTTAATTTTACAGGAGAGCAAAAAACATCTTTCAATAGATGCTGTAAATCAGGGATTAATAATATTCAAACAAAATCTACACACGATTAGTTTCATTTGAATATCACCTTCATTTAAAAATCATTAATCCCTGATTTACTTCAATTACGAGTTGTTTTTAACTCTCCTGTTAAATTAGGTTTTCACGACTTATGTGCCTATTCACCAGGGTCAAAGACAAGTAAACCCAAAAATTGACAATACAAGGTTACAAAAACATTCCAAATTTACACATATTAAATCACACAAAAAATTAATAAATAAAGTCATATAATTCCTTCTTCTTAAAAAGTCCACGACTTATTCGTTAATAAAATTCCATGCAATATTATCTGTAGTAATTTTCCACATTTCAGTCGGTCTATGAATTACATTGAACTATTGAGTAAGATTGAATCAGACAACAAAGAAAAATATTAACCACTTCCCTCAGGATACAAATTTAAAAAACTAGAAGAAATTAGACAACTTCCAAAAAAAAAAAAAAGAGCAATTTCATAAAACTTTTTTAATAAAACTATTTTAAAACTTAATCTTACAAACTGTCCCTATATCAAATTCAACAGACTTATTTGTATATCTCTCTCTCTATCAGTTCAATATCAACTCCCGAACATAAACACAAAAACAACAAACTTCTCTAGAGCATAACAATAAACATGTAACTTTTATCAGTTAATTTCAGATCAAAATATGAAATAACTTAATTAGGAAAAAAAAAAAAAGTTCATGAGAATATTTACCTCCAGAAGAAAAAACGTTTCAAAATATTTATCTTACAAACTCTGCCTACATCAAATTCAACAGAGTGAATTGGGCATCTCTGCCTAGCAGTTAAAATATCAAGTTCAGAACATAAACGTCCAAAATATAACAACAAACTTCTATACAGCATAACCTTTTAACACACAAAAAGATAGCAGTGAATATAATTTGAAATACAGCAGTTTTACAGACTTTTCCACAGGTTTACAATCTATATCAGCACCAAGACAGAACATTCATGCAAAGATCCAATTGTTTTCAAGAAATTTCTTTTTGGCACAATGCTTACCTCCAAATCAGATTAAGCCATAACAAAATAAAACTCAACATTTCACAATACAAAATTAAGTAACTTTGAAGGATTACTACTTCATATGTAAAAATTAATGACAATTTTGGCATTCACAGTTTCTTGTGAATGCATGATGGTGGTGGTGCCAAATCCTGCGACTCAAAACAGGGGAAAGGAAAGAATAAACAGAACTGATGAGATATAAACTCTTCTCTTTGATTGCCTAAAATTACTGGAACCACTGTAGTTAGTAATATTAAAATAAGGCAATCACTCACATTATATTACAAGAGTCTTCCATTATTAATTTCAAGTTTTCCAATTACTTGAGACAATCAAAAGAGAAGTGTTTATTTCTTGTCAATTCTATTCAATCTTTCCTTTTTCACATTTGATATGAAAGATGAAAAAATAAATAAACAGAATTGAGAAGAAACTCACACTTCTCTTTGATCTTCTCAAATACATGAAAGCACTGAAGTTAATAAAATTCAACAAAACAACTCTCAAATCTACAATTCTTTTCTCACACATTTCAAGGCATAATGCAAATCATCAGAACTAACATTGAGAAATATGCGTGTGTATATATCCATATTAGAATGCTGAGACAATAATAACCTCATATTGCTTAACCTCATACATGCTTTCATAATGAGTGAAGCCGAAGGCAACTGAAGACCTTCCAAAGAACACAAAGTCTCCATTGTTGTATATGCCCTGGAGAAAGTAGTTTCTTCCAAACCTGTTCGTGTCAATTCTGCGTCCACAGCTTGTAAAAACAGTTTCTCCATGGTGCTACACGCATAGACAATAGCTTGGACAGAATGTGATGAAGTCATAGTTAACATGGCTTCGTCAACATGCTTAATAGTAACCAAAGCATTGGGAGAATCTTGCTCAGCTATTTCCGTAGCTCTTCGACAGATATCTAAAGCACGTCGGGCGTCCCCTGACACTGAAGCTACTTTTCTAGAAACGAATTGAACTGCATCAGGGTCAAACGCATTAATTCCTTGAAGACGTGCTTTCACTATTTCTTCTAACTGCTTATGCGTGTACGGTTGAAATGTCAATCGTGTCAGACCCAGACGAGATGTTACGCGACCCATCAACAATCGTTCTGGTAAATCCATAGTATTGGCAATTGTTATGACAACCAAGTGCGATTTTGCTTTAGATGGCCAATCTAACAAATTATACACAACATCTTGCCGCTTTGTCCACAAAACATCTACTTCATCTACAAGAACAACAACTGACATTTGTTTTTTAGAACTCTTTGTAAATTTGCTCTCCAACAATCTCTGGGCTTGTTCTGCTGTCACTGTTTCGCCGGCAAGAGCTTTCCACAACTGAACATACGCTTGACGAGGATGTGATAAACGCATGCCATTTATTTCAATAAACTGAAAATCAGGTAGATCACCTTTCTTAACGTCCTGTTTCAAACTACGAACCACTTCACGAACAGTAGCAGTTTTCCCCGTGCCAGGAACTCCGCTAACATATATACATCCTCCTGCACCGTCTAAAATTTTGCCTTCAAGAAAGCGATGAACATTTGAAAACTCCGCTTCTCTGCATGGTAGAGACTGTGGTACAGCAGAAACATGAAGCTTGGTCATTGCTTGTTGCAATGGTGTATGGGGAGTTCCTAAGTCCCGCTTACAAACAGGCATGGATGGGGTACACAAAAGCCGTTTAAAGCCAGTTCTCCTGGTTGAAGGAGTTGTTGGAGTCAAATTTCTCTCTTCATTAGCATCAATGCCTGATGAAATTAACTTGTGTTTCGGAGTAAATTCGTTTTGATTTTTCTTGGCGTGTGTAACATCTGGGCTCATAGGTAGGGCAGTGTTTCTTTGGTTTACCCGATCACCTTTCACTGGAGTCTTATTTACACTTTTTACAGGTGAACATTTCCTTGTATTTTCCATCATTGGAACTTTCTTATTTTTAACATAACTTATAAGAGGGCTGTCACCATCACTACATGTATTTTCACTCTCAACTGAAGGCTTTCCGTTTACTTTTTTCCTAGGTGTTCCTTTTGGCCTTTGTTCAGCAGTATCTCCATTTTGTTTATTTCCATTGCAAGACACTGACTGCTTTGTTACAAAAATCTCATTATCACTAGAGGGTGAATCTGTTGACGGATCAATAGCTTTAGCTGAAGTCTTCCTTAACTTCTTTTTCCCTGACATCTGAGAAGTTTCTTTTACATCACATTCATTGCCATTACTTTTAGATTTTCTCTTATCCTGAGAAACTGATTTTATTTGCTGAAGTAATGGCTGGCAGTCTTCTGAGTAGTCACTGCCAGAAGATCGGTGTCCATTAGTTTCAACAGCACTTTTGTTCACTCTCAAGTAATTCTTTGGATTTTCAACATTTTTGCTTTTACACCGAGGCACCTGTGTCCTTCTCTTTACTAGCTGACTGTCAGATAAGTGATCGTCACTGGATGACTCTGAATCAACAGATTCAATGGCACATGTGTTTCCTTTCCTATTATTCTTTAGATTCGACCTTCCAATATTCTTACTTTTAATTCGAGAAGATGACATTCTCATTAATGGTTGGTTTCCCTCTGAGTCTTCATCACTAGATTGCAGTCTTTCACAGTCCATGGCAACTTGATTTACTTTCTTATTCTTTTGATTTGGACTCCCAACAACCCATTCCACAGTATCAAATTTTGATTTACGCTTACGCTGAGGACGTCTTGCTCCTTCCGCAGACACATTTAACACTTTATTGTGATCTATTTTTGAAATATTCTTTTTTGGAGTTTCTTTACCTTTTTTATAGTCCTGATCCACATCATTTTCATTTACTAGATTCCCCCTAGAGGTCTTAGATCTTTTGTGTTTGCCAGGTTTACTCACTGAACTTAAATCTGAATTTCGCAAACCTGCTATCCACTTCTCCCTTGCTTCACTACTCTTTCGTAAAATGCTTCTGTCAAACGCTTTTCGAGGAACATTTTCATTAGGTTCATCGTCACCTTCTGAATCAGCACTACTTCCAGAATCACAAAGCATTTCTGTTATACTCTCATCATTTAATTTCTCCACACTTTTTCTCATTGACAGTCTCTTGCTGGGCGAGGTCACACGTTCAGTTTGTTCAACGGGACTGTTCATGGTGTCCTTAAGTTTCTGCGGAGAATTGTTTATTTCACTATTTTCGCTAAGAATTCTCTTCTTGGTTACTTTAGGACTAATTACATTTTTGGGATCCATTTTAATTCTCTGTACAATCAATCGCTCCTCCCCACAATCTCGTGAAAATTTGAATTTGTACTTGGTAACGGGTTCCACAATTGGTATTTCTTCATCACTACACAGCATCGCGCTCCGTCAACTGCATCTCATCTAAACACATTAACACTTTCATAACGCAAGACATGAGAAAGAATAAATGAAAAAGAATAAACCACGAAATATCATCTAAATTCACAATTTCTTCTTACAAATTGACTTTTGAACTAAAAGTCCTCCACTACCTTCTTCGCCATTTCTATGAAACGGAAAACTCACAAAAACGTAAAAATTTTGGAATCCGCTATCACTTATTGTATTACGGGCAGTTCGGCGCGAGAACTTCCCATAAGCGCTGTCGAGATGAAACGCGTCATTTACAAGTACACCAGAATATTTGAGAGCGCGGGAACTGGCCTGCGAAGCATAGAAGAAGCAACACCGAATTTACATTCTACATGCAATTTCCATATACAATGTCACAGTTCTATGGCCATGTAGACTCTCTGATTCACTGGACTGTTCCATGATTGACGAAAAATCTTACGGCGGGAAAGTTTTGAACAAATTTGAATAACGTTCTTGTGCGGCTTCCTTGAGTGAAGGTAGTGATGACGAAGCATTTGTTTAATTAATGTAACGTCATATGTATGCAGAGCCTAAAACAAGAGGGACAACTACATTTCTGATTTCTGAACCCCCCTTTTCCATTAAACTTTTTAAATTATGATGTATTTTGATAGGAAATATCAAAACGTACATGGAGAAAGGATTAATAACTTATTAAACGAAATAATTAATAAATAAAATTGATTTTTTGTTAAACCATTTACAGGACTGCCAGATGAGCCTCTTCCCCAAATGAATTGAATCAATTCTCCAAAAGTCGGCTTAAAAATGAAGAAATAAGGAATGGATCATAATTATTACAGAAAGAAAATAGTATTATGTAGTGCTCAGCGCACCTTCACGGAGGGCTTGGCCTCCCACACGTGTGCACGCCTGTGTTTAACGTAAAAATATGTTTAAACCGTTACCTGTACAAGCCGGAAACCTGCCTTATCCGGAAAATTGTGTCGCCCATAGTATCACGTGCATTTTCTTGAAAATTTTAGTAGTTTTCGCGTAATACTGCGTGAAATATTTTGTGCAATATTAGAAATATCAAAAACAAGAATTTCTCAAAAAGTTTCGTTATTTTTTTTAACATTCGATTGGGATTGATTGCTAAATGTACTGTATAAGATGAAAGAAAGCCAATTTGCTGCATTCTTTTGGATTTTGCAAAAATTACACAATTGTAATTTTTTTTTTACATCTCTCACGTCATGAGTATTTACATTAACGGAGATTTGTATACATAATTGCATTTGTTAAAACAAGTACTTAAAATCATGTCTGATAAAAGTTTCATGAAAACAAAAGTTTAATGTGAAAATGAGGTCAAAATTTCGCATTTTCAGAAACACTCAAACACCATTTTCAGAAAATAATAATAATAATAATAATTTGTTCTTCAAACTCTTTTAATGGATAGTGCTAAATGCACTATATATGATAACAAAAGTATTTTGGATTTATTTTTTGTTTCAAAAATTAAGCAATTGTATTACTTTTTTTTAAAAATATCACTCACATTTTTAATATGCACGTTTACAGTAATTATTGAATACATAATTGCATTTGAGAGTGGAATTGCTTCATATGACTGACATTCAATAAAGTTTCTTGAAAACTCATTTTTTGTGAAAAAGAGCTTCTAATTTCACATTTACAATAAAGTTTAACAACATTTTGTAGACTTAAAATTTTTCGATGAAAATCTTCATACAGGTTTCACCTTCCTTTAATATTCTTAAAGTAATATTTCGTTTCTACTATTAGAAAACCGAAAAGTAGAGAAAATTTAAAAAAAATAATGTACTTTGGGCAGCGATAAATGGCAGATGTATGGAGCAAGACCGAAAAGCTAGCCTAGACCAAAGAAATTTGAAAACTAACTAGCACAAGAAAGTCTATGCCATTCTGTTGCATCACTAGCTACTTTCTCATATTCTTGATATGAAATGCTGCAGAGAAAACTGTGATTTTTCAACAGAAAATTTTGTATTGTAGATATCTGCAGATGGCTCTGAATTTTCAATTACTGTTGAAGTTCAAGTTTTCTTCAGTGTCTTCATACAATTACAGTATTGAAGATAGATTACCCTCTGATTAAAATATACATATTTTCAAAATACGAATAGTTTTTGCTTAATTTTGAGTGAGATATAGGTAATACTAAAAAATTTGAAAAACAAGATTTTCTCACAATAGGCTCCAAATTTTTGTGCAGATAGTGCTACATGCGCTGAATAACAAGACATAAACGTCATTTTGATATATTATTTAGGTCTTTTAAAAAAATAGACGATGGAATTTTCTTTATACATCACTTAGATTATAATTTACATTATGGGCATTTTTTATACATTATTAAATTTGTGAGTATATAAGCTTAAATTGAGTCTTATTAAGTTTCTTGGAAAATCAAAATTTCTCTGTGAAAATGTGCTCAAAATGGTGTATTTTCAGAAATGTTCAAAAAATATTTCTCAAAAACTCCAAATTTTTCAATGAAAATTAGCATTTAGGAATATGTCTTCCTCGTGTGTAATATTGTCAAAGACACATTTGAATTCTATTAGAGGACAAAATAACTAAGAAAAATGTGAAAAAAATGTTTTGGCTCCTAACGGACAGGGGCAATACCAAAAAGCCAGCCTAAAGAGATTAGAAAACAAACTAGTGCGAGAAAGTTTGTGCCATTCTGTAGCACAATTAGTTTGGCTTGTGAAGGTAGTATGTGTTAAAAATTGGTATTAAATTGGTAGAAAAGGTGTTAAATCTTGTTAAAAAAAGGTGAGGCTAATAAGGACTGATAGATCGGACATAGGTCTATTTAGTCAGTGCCTCTTTTATTTGGTTAACGATTTAATGAAAATATCAGCAAGCATAATTGAATAAGTTTAATTTTTTAATCACATATAATAGCACCTGAACAGTTGAAAAAACAAAGATTGATTATAAACCTTCTTTGCTCCACGTTTGTGGGACATTTTAGATGCCACGTACAGTGTGGTAGGTATTAACAAGGGATTGAATATTTATTTAAATAAACATTTCATCAGTTTTTCACTTATTTGTTTTCTTTCTTTTCCCACTTTTGTTGGACAGAAAATATTTCGATATTTTTGGTGAGGGATTACTTTTAAAAACTTTTAGCAAAAGGCAAGAAAACAGATTAATTAGTAAAAATAAAAAAGATTTAGCATAGCATGACATCATTGTTTATCTCAGCTTTTTCTTTCAGGGTTCGTTTAGGAAGAACAGAAATGTAATGCAAGACAAATATCCAATTCCACTACATTTTCACAGATAATTAGACATTTCTTTATTGCAAATAGCTATAATCTACATAAAAATATTTTGTGCACAAAAGAAAATATGAAAAAACAAATACATGCATTCACAATTTCAACAAAGAAAAAATATACAGATATTGATATGTTGCAAGATTTTTTTACAAAATATCTAAAAAAAACAAAAATGACAATGAACACACAAATTTCATAAAGCAAACTTTTCTTTGGTATTTTTCTAGAAGTTATTTCAAATATCTTTTATCAAAAGAAAATACACAAATTATGTACTATAAGGGAAAATAATATTATTATAACATTTATCTTAATTGTCAATTGAGACCATTTTATCTCTCAACTAACTCTTTCTTACTTACTTCTTTTTGTCTTCCCATTGCACATAGCACAGTAATATTCAATCAAATTTTGATCTTATTTTTCTTCTCCCAAATATTCTCAGAAATTAATTTTCAATTAACTTAGTTACTAGATGTGCTTATTCATTAAATGACTGTTTTTATTGAAACTTGTTTTATTTATACAACAATCATTGGACAATCCAAAGTACACCACCTTCAGAATAATTTCTTCTAAGAAAAATAATAGCATTGCTTCACAAAATGCTCAAACAAATCTTCTGACTTTGTCATAGAAGGCACTTAAAAATAATGGAAGATAGCACCGTATCACAGCCTTAGTATCCTATTCTAACACAATTGAGGCGCTCAGGATAATAACGGCAGATTCCAACCGACTTCGCATTTTCAATTAGGAGTATGACTGTAAACTGCAGCCATGTACTTATCATACGTTGAAATATCAAATGAATTGGGATATGGCAAATTCCACCTTTCTACCTTCTATTTCAAATTCCACCTTCAAAAATTAGTTCAGCATTGAAATGAACATAAACAAAAACAGAAAAAGTCATTTTTCTCAAAACAAACTTCGTTTGAGATCTGCCATTATTATTCTGAGCGCTTCAATTAACATATTGAGTCAACGGCCTCAGCCAAGTCTCTTCTGAGATGCCATGAGGCTGCCAGTAGACATTGCGCTCACAGAAATTCTAGCAGCTCCATTTCATGACAAGTGACTGAAATGACAGCACCGAGACCCATGAGTGAAACATAGAGCATCTGAAGTGTGGACTGCAGTTTGCTGCAGGCTCGCCAGCCAGGCATCGGCGTGTTTCAAATAATTTATATTGTTAATAGAATAATATGTGACTTTTCTCGCTCGGGTGACGCACGAGTGGTTGAGAGCGACGTTGGCTGACATGTCGCAGGCTTCATCAGGGTATGACCAACCAGACCTCATACCCTGATGAAGCCTGCGACATGTCAGGCGAAACGTCGGCCTCTTAGCCCACTATGCGGCGTCACCCGGACAGCGAAGAAGAAGTCATCGACTCGAGCCACGGAAGCCTACGCGTACAGAATAATATATCACAGTTTCGCCCTGGGTGACATCAACATGCTTCAAATTTGTGGCATTCAATGTGTTAAGAACTTACGGAATACATTAAGTAGATAATGTATAACTACATTATCTACTTTCAATAAACCAGGGAAAATTGTGTGGGTTCTGCATGGCAGAAGTTTTGAAACAGAAGCCATTTACAAATATTGCAATGAATTGCAAAACCAGGTAAGTATTAAACCACTTTTTATAATTCTTATGACAATTAGCATTCAACTCCCAAATTGAAAATTCAATAAAATTTTTTCTCACATTTAGGCATTTTGGCCACAAAATAAACCCAATGATAAATTTGTTTTAATTCTTCAAATAAACTTGAATATTCAGTGAAATCATTGTTTTTTTTTTATCTATTATATTTCCATTGTAATAAGTTCTTCAAAACAATAAAAACTTCCCTCTTTGGTTTCAAATATTTCATATTGTCCTTATTCTTGTTTTATTGCGAATTTCTTTAGCATCTTTTCTTGCCATTCAAATTAACAATTATTAATCACCTACAAATTATTTTTCAGAGGTACTGTTGTTAAAAATATTTTAATTTTCAAGTTTAAAAGAACTTTTTTGGTCTTTTTTGTTTATTTTTTGTTAATAACACAAAGTTTTGTCACCTCATAAACTGTTTTTGATTTTTATATAAAATTGTTCAAGATGTTAAGATTATTTTAACATCTTAAGTAACATAAGTTACTTTAACTGAAGTAAAGTTCAGCACTATGATATTGCTGCAGAAGTTGCTCCAACTGTTTCTATATATTTGTCACAAGAACAAATGTTTCACTCACAAATGTGATTCAATTTTAATATTTCAAGTTATTTGATTGTCTTATTACATTTAACCTTTTTGTACATTGTTCCTTTTATTATACACAATCATAATCTATTACAACAGTTTTCAATTAATGAAATGAAAAATATAAGGAAAAAAATTGAAAAAGAAAGAAGAAAAAACAAACAAAATAACACATTCAATCTTTAAATTTATTATAATAAAGGTTGTCTTGTAATGTTTCAGGATCCTAGCTTAGAAGCATCTTCAGGCACATAAAAACTGAAAATAACAATACAATGGAATAAAAATAAAATAGGCCATAATACATATTAACTTTGTATTACATTCTAGAATGAAGGAAAGATTACATACATATATTTTGATAGATTTTAACAACGATAAAAACCAAAGAAATTAACACATCTGTATTTAAAAATATTGTTTTGAAAGCGTCAGATATGGAATATGAATACAAAACATAAAAGGACTTATTTTATTTTTTATTTCATTTAGTTTTATTGTTCATTTCAGTTTATGAATGCCTGAAGATGGGTCTAAACTACAGACCTGAAACATCGCAACTTATAATAAATTCCTAGTTTTGAACTCTCTTTTTCCCGCCATTAATTGTATAAACAGGTTATGATTGTCGATAATAAAAGGAATGTTAAACAAGTAGGTTACGTGATTCTCTTTTAATTTTTCACGTATGATCTATTCATTCATTTTATAATCATCATAACTAGTCAAACTCATCACATCATCTAAAGTTTCTTGACCAGAACTGCAAGACATTGCATCTTTTATTGTCTATCATACTCACTAAAGGAATCATAGTCACAATCAAAATCATCATCTTTATCATTATTTTCTTCTTCCTCTTCATTTTCATCATATTCTCCACACCTGCTAGAACCATCAACATCTTTTTCAATGTAATCACTTGTTATTGTTTCATCAAGAGAAGTTGCATCACTTGTTTCTTCGTAACTTCCAGAATGATCATCATTTGATTCAGATCCATCTCTCAAAGTGTCAGTATCACTGTCACTACAAACACTAACATGTCTATAGCAATGAATGTCAGTCAATTCCACAACACTCCCTTCACTCATCACTTCTTTCATACTACACAAGCTGCAGTCATCTTCAAACGTGTCTGCACTCATTACACTTAGCATCTCGTGCTCCCTGATATCATACAATTCCCACTGGCTTCAACTGCCATGCTCAAATTATCGCATACATCTTTATTAAATGCATCTTTTATTATCGCACAATCATTCATTAAACTTCCGAGATTACCAACATCACTGATGTCTACTTGACCATTTCTTTCCTTTCTGCAATCTTCACTTCTGTGCATGGCTTTTATTTTGCTTGTATCACCTACATTGTTTTCGTTTCTTTTATTACTAATGTCTATATCCATATCTTTCACAGCACTTCCAATATGCATCACATCATCTTCATCACTTTTATATACATCAGTTGCATCCATATCTTTCACAGAACTTCCAATATGCATCACATCATCTTCATCACTTTTATATACCACATCAGTTGCATCCATATCTTCACAGCACTTCCAATATGCATCACATCATCTTCATCACTTTTATATACCACATCAGTTGCATCCATATCTTTCACAGACTTCCAATATGCATCACATATCTTCATCACTTTTATATACCACATCAGTTGCATCCATATCTTTCACAGCACTTCCAATATGCATCACATTATCTTCATCACTTTTATATACCACATCAGTTGCATCCATTCTTTCACAGCACTTCCAATTTGCATCACATCATCTTCATCACTTTTATATACCACATCAGTTGCATCCATATCCTTTGCAGTGCTTCCAATATGCATCACATCATCTTCATCACTTTTATATACCACATCAGTTGCATCCATATCTTCAAATCATTTTATATACCACATCAGTTGCATCCATATCCTTCACAGTGCTTCCGATATGCATCACAGCATCATGATCATCATCCTTGTTCACCACATCATTCACATCCATATCCTTCGCAGTGCTTGGGATTTGCATCATATCATCTTTTTTACACCCCATTTGTGTTTTGTTAAAAAACCTTCCCATTGTTTTTGTTACTCATAAGATCATCATGGTTCTCATAAACTATATTACTGGTATATAAATTTTTCTCACCATTAGTGGCACATTTAACAGGGCTTGAGCTAAACAAGGGACTACCTGTAAGTAAGTTACTTTTACAAATGTCTTTTGTATTTGTAGTATCATTTCTGAAGAGACAAGAGTTTGAAATATTAATTTTTATACTTGTATCTGAATATCCAATTCGCCTACGAGAAATATCACATATTTTAACATCATTCTTAGAGGTCTCAATAGAAATCTTTACATCTTCCTCCGGCATTGATTCTTGTTTCTGTGGCAATCTTTCAGAGCCCCACTTAGGAATTACAGAAATACTGTCTTTGATTTGAAGAACCCGGCTTTCTTCATCAGGTTTTGCAAAATGTTCACTAATATTAATATCACAATCACCTTTTACTGCACCAGAATTTCTGATTTCAGAATAAAAAATACCATTTGCACCATTCAAATGTAAGTCTTCCTTACTCTTTTGTTGGCCAATTTCACATGCGTTTGTTTCATGGGATATAGGCTCATGAACATTCAACATACACTGGATTACCTCACTGCTTTTTCTTCTAGAAGGTCCACTAATATGAATCATTTTTTCACTACCTGCAATAATAATTTCCTTTGTACTAGAATTATTCAATTCCTTGCCAGAATTTATATTTGATTCTTTATTTTGCTCATTATAGAAATCAAAATTTTTTTTTTTAAATGCTTCCTTTGGAATTGTTTACTTGTGGGTTCTCCTTTCTTTGCTTCTCTTCCACTTCATTCTCCGCTCTCCATAGGTCTTCCTGACATCAACTTCGCAGGTGAATGGCTTTAATGTTCCAATTATGTTTTCATTATTTTCCCTTTCAGAAAAACTTGAACTCATATCATTTCCATCAACACTTAAGATGTCATTTTTATTAACACTACAGGTTTCCACATTTGCACTAAATCCTGAGTTACAGATATTTTTATTTCTATACTTTGACATAGATGGAAATACTATTCCCATATTCGCTGTACAGTGTGTCTCAATTGAGAAAGCTGGTAAATTTTCAGAGATGCCAATCTTGGTAGCATTTCTATTTACCTGATGAATTTTCTTTAATTTACTACACAGCTTCAAAAGACTGATACCTTTTATAATTTCTGCTATTTCTGCCTCAGTTTCTTCTCTCTTCTCAAGGATGCTTCCTTGTGAAGAATTTGCATTGAGATCATAGCCTTTATGCATTTGTAAAGGGTGCATATTACATGCATTGCAAGTTTCAATATATTTTTGATGACAATAATTTCTAATATCATCAGAGCTGTTTGTGTCATTATTACACATTGTATGGATGCAACCAAATGGATTATTGTGTAGTAACGAGGGGACATACTCTTCTTTATATTTCTTTGTTGCTCCCATATCAATGTCTTGTTTACCTTTATGCATTGTATCATATAAAACAGAAAGATCAAAAGCTCTGGTTTCTTCAGTAACTTTAGCTGTCTTGCAAAGATCATTCAGTTCTGTTATAAGAGCCCTCTTTCGAACATTACCAACAGAATCTCGACTAGAAACACCCACTTTGTTCAAAGTGCCTGTTTTTGTTATATTATCATTTGTACCAACCGTTTGTGCGGTTACACCTTCTTTAGTATCTATCCTTGTCTCTGCTTTTACCACATCTACATGTTTACAATTAGTTTTCATTTCATTTTCAAAATGTGGTTTGGCCACAGTCACAGAGATCATACTAGGTTCTGAACTTAAGGAAATTGATACACCAACTTCAGCAGATGTATTAATATTTCCTCCTTGTGATGCATCTACCATCTTGAAAATGAACTGTACGGATTTTATGCATGAACACAGTATTCACTTTATAAGCCCCAATGAAAATAGGGACCAAGAAAAATGAATTTGCTCTTTTGATGCATTTCAATTCGAAACAATTATTCAAATACCTTAACTTCTGTTACATTAAATACAATAATCTAATACTTATAATACTCTTTCACACATGAAGGACCTAGAGTATTGTTCATTTAAATAATTTGAAAGATCTTGTTTACGAACATTCACAAATTGGTTACAATTCCTTTCGAAGATCTAGTTAGAAATTTTTTGTTTCACATCAAACAGCATGATAACATTTTAACATCCTAATAAGAAAACAAATAAAATAAAGCAAATGTTAAAAATGATTATCAAAAAAAAACTTACAGGATAAAGGAAATATCTGCAGCATAAATGGCTGAAAATATTCAAAAAAGCATTTTAACAAAACTAGCAAGTTTCTTCTACGTCTTAGAGATTCACAAAACCTCCAGTAACATATCACCCTGCCACACACCTTATGAGATTACAACAACAAAATACTGATTTTCAAATAGGGAAATCTCACAGAATAAGAATTCTGATATTTTTCATTGAATCATCCTTCTAATTTGTTTCGACCATGTTTCGCAACTGAATTGACACTTAAATATTACTTCATTCCATACAGTTTTTGTTAGGAAAGCTTCTTTGCGGTGCATCAATTGTATCAAAGGGTACCTAAAGCAACAAATCAAAGATGTATCCTAAAATAAAAAAATGAACTTAAGAAATATGAGATGAACTTAAATCTTCAAATAAAATTCATTACGGACAAAAATACATATTAATACACACTTCCACGACCATATCTGGTAAGTATTTATTGTAGATTTTTCTCATATTGTTACTTCCTCTTGCATTTATTTCAACATAACCTATTGACACAGAAAATGATTACAAACATTAAAAATATCCAGAAATATTTTTATTGAAAAATACGATCAATAAATCTCAATACTAAAAATAAAAATACATCAACATATTTGTTAATACTTACAAAAAATTTTAAGATAATTATTTCAATCATTTTTATCGCTTAGTATATTTTTGGAAGCAAATTACATTAGTTCTGTTTTGCACTGAAATACATCTTCTTCTGCCAATAATTCACAACATAATGTTAATAATGCTTTCTTGGTTTACTTGAAGGGTGCATATTCAGTACTACCATCATTATTTCACTTGCAGAAAATTCCAATCTTCAAAGTTTCTTGTACATTACTAATGCGTACTAGTAAGTCAAGAACTCAATTGAAAAAAAGGCCTTTCATTTGGCCAATAACTGTCTACTGAATGCCCATTTTCTAAAAGAACACAAGAAAATAAATTCTGTCACTTTCTAACACATTTTGAATATCTGAACGTATCTTTTCATGTACAATAAAATGGGTTATTAAAACAAAATATTTAAGTGAGAGAGGAGAGAGAGAGAGGAAAAAAGGAAAAAATTTTCTCCACATTAAAATCACCCATTTAACAGACTGAAAACCACAAGATAATCTTCTAGAAAGGAATTAACACTGTTCTAAGAGATTGTGAATTGAATCATTTAGTAACCATTTTTCATGATTCGTAGGATGTTGAGAACATACTTGCCTCTGGACTAATAACAACCCCTATACCAACTACTCTGAGAAGTTACAAAATAGAGGCAAAGAGATTGATTACGAACCCACCTATTGTCAGCTGGTAATTGATGAGGTGGAGCATTTCCAAGTTCCTGCAAGTAAGAGATTATGGCCCCCACCAGTATTCAAGAGATAACAAAATCATGTAATGCATGATTAACTCTTGAACCATATGTGCGGTGTTTGTAATTGAAAGCTTATTACATGGAGAGTAAATGAATGATTTTATATAATGTTACCTTTTTAAAATCATTTTCAATAATATAGTAAATATAATGTACAAATATTAAATATTATATACAAAGTTCCACAGTTCGTAGCCTCCATTTTTTAAACATAATGCTTCAGAGATATTTGTAAGTTTGTGAAAGTTATTTTGTGAGGAAAACTCAAATACTGATGGTTACAGAAACATTTATCAGAGTTCATGACAAAATGTTTCAAATGAGAATGGGAAAAAAATACTTTACATCATTCCGGGCTCATGAAATGAAATTAACATCCCTCTAATAAAACTTGGAAAATATGTATAAATGGTTTGGGACTTTAAAAGTGTTTGAAGGCATATGCAGATGTCTGAGACTATATTGCAAAACTTCAGACAAACTATTAACACTAGGGCACAAAAAGACCTCAAATATGATACGAGGATCAAGAGAAAATCCATTCCCTCCCCTCCCACTCATAAATTGTGCAGCCAACCAATGTTTTCACCCACTTTTCCAGATTTTCCATGTCTATTTTAACATTATTGATCATTTACTGAAGAAATCTGCAATATATCGCCTCCTATATTATTTCAGTAGTTTACATACCTTTTGCGGTTCTCATATGCAATTAATATTTATAAACAAGGTCTCTAAAGAAAGAGAATTTCATGGAGACGTGACGTTTTTGCACTTTGACTTTAAAAATATGAATAATTTGTTTTAAAACACATGTAAATATTTATGTCAAATGCAACTTGCAACACAGCCAGATTTTTTGAGTCTATATCTTTAGCTCCTAACAATGCATTTTAGAGCCTTAAAACTAAAATTTTGCCAAAGGCTCAAAGAAACGTTCTCACATCATATTTTACAGGATGAGATCTTCTTGAACAGTCTATTACATTTTTGCTGGTACAATGCTTCTCAATTCTACCCCACCTGTTCAGAGCCTGTAGAATCTGCAACTGTTTATTTATTTTTATTTATTTATTTATTTTACGTCAAAAAAACAGTTAAAACTGCGTATGACGTGCTATGGGGAAAAGTGAATTGTGTGCACATTTTCAAAATTCTGTGATCCCTACACCAAGTCATATACTACTTAAATTTTGAATTTTGAAAGGGAGAAAAAAAAACAAAAACTCCCATGTAGTAAAATCTATTTTCAAAATAAATAAGCAATAAATTTTGAATTTTGAAAGGGAGAAAAAAACAAAACTCCCATGTAGTAAAATCTATTTTCAAAAATAAATAAGCAATAAATTTTGAATTTTGAAAGGGAGAAAAAAAAAAAAAAAAACTCCCATGTAATAAAATTATTTTCAAGGATAAATAAGCAATAAATTTTGGCTCTTATTACTTCCTGCCGCGACAACATGGAAACGATAATTTGAATAATTGTATTTCCCCACTGAATTCTAGAAGACGTGCACAGGAAATGAAGTTACATTTATGTCCAGAAGCAAAACAAGGGGCCATCTCAGCATTTGCTCAATGGATCAGGGAAACTGGACGAAAAACCTGATCGAGATGGGTGTGAAATTATCGAGATGGGTGTGAAATTAAACTAATTACTTCTTATTCTACCTGGCTGAATTACATGGGCGTACCTCTCTGCTCAGTAATGACGTTAAATAAAAATAGTTTGTATTGAATAGGTGGTATTGTTATCAATTACAAAGAGATATACAGAACAAGAGACAAAAGATAAGAGGGTCTTGAAGAAAAAGATACATTACTGGCTTAATATGGAAATGGAAAAGAAGGGACGAGGGTGGGGTTTAACATGCGAGACTTCTCGCATGCGTACGCTAGTCTGAATAAAATACTCATATGTAATGCACATATAGTCTCTCAATTTTTGTTGTACAAGTATAATTACACTTCCAAAATTGTAAATTCTGGCCTTTTGGGGACAAAATAAACAACAGCCTCAGTTGATTATGACTGAAATTAAGTTGGTTTAAAAGATAACCATGCATTTTTGGTGGCGTTTCACAGTGTTCGAATATATGGAGTGTTGTCTGCCATTGTATGAAGTACATCTATAGCAGACAGAAAAATACTGATTAAGTCCACAAACATCTCCAAAAATGGCAATTTAAAAAGATAATAAATAAATTTAAAAAATGGGAGGGAAAAAAAAGACAAAAGAAAGAAAGAAAAAAAGAAAAAGGAAATATTGATAAGTTAAAAAGATACAAAAAAACATTCTGATTTACAGAAAGTGGTTCTCTGATTAAACTATAATGTTAAACAATGTAACAACATTTTCCATCCTCTGTACAAACAACTTATTTAGCATTCTACTTGTTTCACTGGAACATGTAACATTATCTTCTGCTGATGACACTGCAGTAATGTCTACCAATAAATGCAGGTCTTTAGTTGAATAGAAAACGAGTAATTACCTTAAAAATATATGAATATGGCTTGTACGTAATGAATTGTCATTAAATAAAGATAAAACAGTCTTCAAAATATAACATACTTTGGGATAAACACTAACAGTGTTCCTAGAAATCTTGATCTACTTATCAATGGAGTCAGACAAAGTAAAATGTTTTTAGTCAAACTGATTACAGGACAAAATGAGAATATTATATTCATTATATTGAAAATTAAATAAAACAACTAACTTTCTAATTTCAAAAAATCTCTTAATTTTATGCTGACTTACTGAAAACGATATACTGTGACATGCCGCAGAATAAGTAGCCATAGAATTATAACATGGATTGGAGTTTATTCCTCTAGAAAGAACCTGTTACTAAGACTCCAAAATAGATTATTAAAAATTTTCAATAAAAATCAATTTGTCTTTAACAAGAATCCTCTTAATTAGGATTAACTTTTTGCAACTGAATTTTTAAACTTTTATTACAACAAACTGATAGATAAATATTTAAATATAAAGAGTATTACTAGAAACAAGATAATTTTATCACCATAAGAGGTAAATAATTTCATTACCACATGGAGGAAAAAATAGTCATATAAAAGCAATTATTAATTATAACAGCCAACCTAATGGGCTTAAAACAGATAATTTAAATACTAGAAAAAGAAAATAAAGCTGAGAATTTTGGATAAAATTTAATTAACGTCTGAATGATGAAACTGTAACCACAAATTTACATTTTTTGTATATATGTTATAGTTTTTCGTAAACTTTTATTGTTTTTGGAAGTTTTAGTTTAAAGATATTTTCCCTGATGTGTGCATGAGTAACTACTTATATCTCTGTAGGTTATATTATTGTTATCTTCTGGAATTCAAATACACAAGTAAGAAATGAAAGTCTACCCCTTGTTACTTAAAAAACTATTTGTTTTTTGGCCGCAATTACAGCTTGAGAGTCAATTTTGAAACTCTTTTCTGTCAAAAATTAATAAACACCATGTGAAGTGAAAAAATGTATCGGGACATTATAATAAATATCAAAATGCTACAATTAGACAGACAAGAAATCAATTACAATTACGCAAGTTTTCATTTTCTGAAGAATAAAAAAAATTCAAATGCACTGCATTGTTGATAATGTCCCAATACTTCGAAGGGATAATCATATTTCACTGGATAAAGAAGTACAGAAGAATAGTGATAGTCACAAAGTAACAAATCCCTTACTCTTGTTTTCACAGTATCATTCAGGAAAAGTGTTCGTTTTCATGGGCATCTCTGACATAAGAAATTTGTGGGGGACATGAAGGGAAGTTGTGGGGAATTAGAAATTAGTGAGGGACATGAAGGGAAGGCTGCGCTCGTGGCACATAGCAAAGTCGCTAGCTTTTCACCACTGAGGTCCGTGTTCGATTCCCGTCGAATCTCATGTGAAATTTGTTCCAATAAAAAGAGTTTGGCTGCTTCACAAGGGCTAGTCCAACCCCTGTGAAGTGTCCTAAACCCCACCCCTATCCTTATTCCCTCCGAATTCACATCATTCAATTGATTCACAGTTTGTGTTACTTAAAGCCAAGTTAATGTCGTAGTTAAAACATTTGGCTATAGTTTAGAACGCTATATAACTCAAGAATTTTTTTTTTAGTTTATTTTTTTTTATTTTATTTTATTTATTATTATTATTTTATTATTTTTTTTTTTTTTTGTTTGTTTTTTTTTTTTTTTTTTGTTTTGTTGCGTCTACACCTTGGCGCAGCGCGTCTCTAAGCCCCTTAAGGGGCGTTGAGCACTTTGCACTGGGAGTAATCCTCCATTAATGTGCTTTATTTTTTTTTATTTGTCAAGTCTCGTCATGTCGCAGCCAGTCAGTGCCTTTTATCCCTTCGGCCAGGGGCTTGACGCTGTTAGATTCCAGAGTTCCTGGCCGGTCACCCAACCACAAACCCGCGAGTCTCGAATTCGCTTCACCTTCGTGACTTCATGAAACGTAGTACACGAATTCGGCTAGCGCCGCCGGCTAAACCAGCACTTTATTTTAAACCAGGACTTCGAACTTCTCCGGAGAAATCCACGGTGGAGTGGATGAGGGGAGATTCAGGGATTATGAAGGGAATCTTTTGGTGGGGAGGGGTAGTGAGGAATGGACGTAATTTAGTACATACTGATAAAAAGCAAAGTGTGAGCTTTTTAAATAAATTGTAAAAAGTACATAACTGAAATAATTTGAATGGTTTGTAATTGGTCACGAATGAGACAGCATAAGGTGGGGGAAGTACTTTCCCCCTAGTATTTTGCCAGAGCTCCGTTACCAAATAGTGCTGCAACCGTGGTGCCTGTGGATCCTCTAATTTTGTGTGTCGGGGTCAGATCTCTCCTCCCTTCTGCCACACCACTTCTCTAAGGGCATACTATGTTCTCTACTTTAACCAAATATATTATGATGAAAGTGTCTATAGTTACAAAGTGAAATAAGAATAAAATACTAAATGTAATTGAAAATATTTTGGGGGAGGGAAGGGGTGAGCCCATCAGACATGCTTGTGCTACTTTTTAAAAACTAACTGAATGCTACCTACCATGCTTAATATTTGCCACTTCATTCTTCTTTCTAAATTCATGTTTCTGAACAGTTTTAGAAAGATGGCAGATTCTTGAAGTTCGTTAGAATTCCAAAGAATACTTCTCATTCAAGTCATTCAAAGTTCAATTGGCATTGGTATTTTTTGTACTATTATCATTTTAAAATACCATCCCAATATGTCATTTAAAAAAAATTCAAGGACAATCTTCTTCTTTGACATGGCCTATTCTAAAAAACTTTCACATTCGTACTAGAAACACGAATAAACGTTCTCACCATTCATTGCATGGTATTCTTTAAATTTCAATGAAGAAATCTGACAATGCTCAATTTCATGGTGGCACTGTGATGAGATGATTTTTATCAACTTCACTTAATTTGTTTGATAATCTGTCCCACAATACAACATTCAGTCTCCACGTTGTTCTTTGTGTGATTAATTTTTCCGCATGAAGACACTGTATTGCCATTGTAGGACAACGGCAAAGAGGAAGCATCTGCTCTCTTCCCGTTATTATTGAAATTGCCACAGACAAGTGGACAGAGCACACACAAACAAATTACAGAAATAATAGTGTATAAACAAAATTCTTCAAGAGCAGGTTACGTTTGAGGTATTATCTGGGGGCAAATTATAGACAAGATGAATACAACCATGGTTAAGTTACCTTTGCAAATAACCTTTTATTGGTAACAAAATTCACACAATAAAATACTATGAACTGCTGTAACTTGTTAAATTATATGCATTCCATTTCAAGCAATCCAAACTGAACACATGTAAAAATATCCTTAGGAAAAAGGAAATGGACTTGCCGACTCTTTGCTAGTGAATAACATACGTGGAAATAGTTTAATAATATTGTGTTGATTTACTGTCATCTCAACTACAAGCTCAGTCAGAGGTACAGCCTTCTGTTTAACATGATATTCAAGTGAATAATAACCTTATCATTTCGTTCCATTCCAATCAAGAAAAATATCACAAGCCTCTATTTTTGGACGAACCGCATTTCTAGAATAAATACCAATATATAACTGATACGTATTCTGATGTGGACACTGTTTCCACATGACAAACGACACTCGCTTTGCTTGATTTTTTTTTTATTCGGCAAAGGTTGTGGCCTGATAGAAGCAATATCATTAAATTAAACATAAGCATTGTATGTTTCGTTGTAATAATGCAACTGTTTTCTTTTTCATAATATTTATCCTAATAATTCTATACATGAACTTCAGAAATGTTTGAATGGAAGTTGGCAACTATCTTGCAAACCTGAGAAAATTAACAATTGAGAAACAGAAGGGATCCCGTCCGCACTAATGTAAACACAGAGAGTATCCTAACCTAAAGTACATAGTTGTGATAGTGTAATCAATATTGCTTATAATCGTGAAAAATAAAAACATTAATCAAAAACGATTGAAAAGGTAATAGACGCAAATTGTTCGAAACATGACATAAAATACTATTGCAATGGCTGCGAAACTCCTAACTTCCGTCGTGCCCGGTACTAGGAAGAACTTTTTAAAGCAGTATTTAATCCCTCTCGCTCGAAACTACAGCCAGAGATCAACGGAAAACAGTGGATGGAAACAACGACAGCATCGTGCCAAGTCCACCTTGTATTATGTCAGCGCTGCCGGTGTTTTGGCAGTGGGCATGAGTTATGCTGCTGTACCCTTATACCGTATTTTTTGCCAGGCTTACAGCTACGGAGGGACCACAGGAACAATGACTGACGAGAAAACAATAGAAAACTTACAGAAGAAAGATAGGATCATTAAAGTGCGATTCAATGCAGACATCGGTGCGAGTATGCAGTGGAATTTTAAACCTCAACAAACAGAAATTAATGTAGTTCCTGGTGAAACAGTATTAGCATTTTACACTGCGGAAAACCCTACAGATCACCCTGTAATAGGCATTAGCACTTACAACGTTGTGCCCTTTGAAGCAGGACAATATTTCAATAAAATTCAATGTTTCTGTTTTGAAGAACAAATGTTGAACCCACATGAACAAGTTGATATGCCTGTTTTCTTCTACATTGATCCAGAATTTACTGAAGATCCAAAAATGGAGCTTGTTGATACACTTACTTTATCTTACACTTTCTTTGAAGCAAGACAAGGTCTTAAGTTACCGGTTCCTACCTTTGCAAAGCGTTGAAAAGGTTTAAAAATTGTGAATATCAAATGTTTCTTTGATGTCTTGTTAGTACATATTGGTGTAGTGTAAATAATGTTTAGGGCTGTGATTTTATCATTGATAATTTGTTTTTTAGTTTATTTTCCAAACTTACTTTAAATCCTGTGATTCACTATACAGCTTTCTTTTTAAATTGAATTAATTTGAATTGTGTTCATAAAAAGTAGTGTCAGAATGTGAAATAAATAATTTTTGTCTTGTGTGTGTGTTTTCATTGGTGGTAACTACTCCTTCTCAAACTGTGTCACATTGATATAGCAAGTAGGTTCTTGGATTTGTTCATTTGGAGAGAAAAAACTACACACTTAATATTCAAAATGATTGATTTTATTAAGAAAAATAGTAAGTATAAATTCATTTCAAGAGTAGAAAAAGAAAAAAATTCTTAAAGGAAAGAGAGGTTAGCATTAAACAATGTAAGTTTAGTGTAGTTTGCTACACAATGTTGCAGATCTTGCACTTAATACAAGAGAATTCATTCACAATACTTTTCTGTCTGCATTGGTGTTGGTTTAGTCCCATAGTTCTCATGAAATAAATTGAATATGCTCTTGCATAAAGTCATGCTTTGTTGGCAAAACTCATTCCTGTGTGTGTGTTTTCCGTGTCTTCATCGGTACTGTAAATGGTATCTGTAAAAGATAAAGTGTATTAATTAAGATTTATTTAAATTAGTCAAGAATTTAAAAAAAATATTTATAAAGGATTATTTAAACATTTAAGAGAAATTTTAATTAGAAAGGAACACATTTTTTCTTTAAAATACCAGGTGTTCATAGAGAAAATGGGACCTGGGGCAATATATCCATGTATTTCATCCACTGTATTTCAAACAAAAGTCTCTCTCCCTCCACGAAGATAATTAATTTCTACAAGCAACAAAAGTAACTTATAGTGGTTCATTTGAATGAAATTTAACTCTGAATTTTTCCCCAGTCTTTTTCTTTTCTTTTCTGGAACCTGATAAAGTCAAGTTGCCCAAGCTGTCTCTCCTAGGCACTCCTGTGAAACCCAAGAAAGTGCGATGTAAATGAAGTCGAAAATATCAATAGGTTAGCACCAGTGCCAAATTACCGAACAGGCTGAGAAGGCTGCAGCCTGGGGCGCTCAATTTTTGAGGGCAAACAAATTTCAGTGGATTCAAAATTTCATAAGGCGAACTTTTGAATGTTTTTTAAAGAAATATTTCTTTTCATATTTGTAACAACAGAAAGTTAATGGATCAAATATATATCCATTGCCACATGCAAATAAAATTAATACAAAAATATTGTTTATTTATTAAATAAATACCACGGTGAGAATTATTAATACATATACGTATAATCAATTATTTATACGTACACAATATTTGCATCGGTTACAAGTATTGTACAGTATTTTTTATTCAAAATATTATAAATAGCTTTAACGTTTAAAAAAGCAAATTAAAAGGGCGATAAAACATTTGACAGCCTACAGCACACACGAGTCAAAGTCAGCTACTGTTTAGGACCTACCTAAGAGTATTGTATGTCCAAAATTCTAAGTTTCGAGAAATCCAGGCTTGAAAGTGTAAAGATGCAGTTACTTATCGAGTGACAATGTTTGCTTTCTGGGAAAAAAGCATGATCTCTCTTATACGGTCATAAAAATAATATACACTAGGTAGATATCAATGAGGTGTCTCTAAAATGATATTAACTCAAAAGTGACCATGAGTGAATATAAATTTTTGTGCACTAAGCTGTCAATGTATTTAAGAGTGTCAGTGCAATAAAACAATCTTGAAATACCACATGTAAGTACTTTTTGAGTCTGAAATCCTTACACTTCCCTTTATGAGTGTAGAAGGAAATTTTAATAATAAGAAAATTTCTCTTCCATAAAATAGAAACAAGTTGCATCAGCAAATGAATTGCAGAATCGATTTCATAGAACTGAAAACTGTTTGTTGGAAAATACATGTTAATTTTCATCAGAATACAGGGGACATGTATAAATGACTGATAACTGTTAATATATTTGGTAGTCAATGATCTGGATCAAATAAGTTCCTAGTTTCAAACTCTACAACAAATAAGGTATTTTTATTTTACTTTTTTTTGCTGATGTTTTGTCCAATATTGTGGACCCCTTCTGATCTACAATAATATAATACATCACTATTTAACAATATCAAAATTTTATCACTATCATTTTCAATTGCCTTGTTTTGCTTAGAACATTTTACCATAACAATGACCATTAGTGCATCGATGTTACACTTAACTGTGTTATAATTTTGAAATAACTAGAATTCTGTTAGGGACATCAGTTTCATTTTCAATGAGCGTCTAAAAGACAAGGATTTTATATACTACAGTAAAATCTGTCTAAACCGGAATCGATTGCGACAAAAAAAAGTTCTACTTCAGGGAGGTTTCCGCTTTATGCAGGATTGTCCATTTAACGACACTTGTAAAGTTGATATTTCCATCCTGAAACTAGTAAATTTTAGTAAAGTAGTAATAATAGTAACGTAAAAATTACCGACAATGATTTTATTATGATTAAAATTAATTTACATAAACCGTAATTATGGAAGAAACGCAAATAAATGAATATTAAACATTCTTCATTGACAGTTCCTAAGTTTCACTTGTTTCTATAAGTTTGACCGTTTCGTCAAAGGTTACAGTTTTATCGTTTTTCCCAAACAATCGTTCAACCAGTTGTGAAACAAAAACACACCCCTCTCACTTCCTAGAGGCTGCAATCGAACAGGTGGGTGAGTGTTTCGGCGGCGTCACAGCCCAGTTCTCTGACTTTGAAACTCTCGCATGGCCTTGGGCCTCTGGGCGAGGGTTTAAAATGTCCAACGCGGGGCAGGGAGACGCGAATAGAAGCCAATGCCCGTACACCTTCACACTCCGAGAGAGTCGGGAGGGAGCGAATTCTCCCTAGGCCTTGAAAGACAAGCGACCCCACGGTCGAAATCTACACTGACAGCTGATGTATAGAGTGATTTTCCTGAGGATGAGCCAAAGTGACAGCTAGTGCTGGCAACATAACTGAAGGTTCGGTGGTCGTTGTGCCCTGGAGCCCATTAGACTCCCTTCCCGCATTCGTTCGTTTGCAGTTGGCTAACTTGTAAATGGCTTCGACACTTCCTTTTGTGGTGTCCTTGTCCGACAAAAATATAGTGCGCTGCGAGAAATAATTGATATTAGGAAGTGCAGTGTGATGTGCTCTTCTGTAAAAATTCTTTTTTTCTTTATGTATTACATTGAATTTTTTTTTGTGTGATAAATATTATGTTCATTTTAAAACCGAGACTTGAATGCGAGATGCGTACCGGTGCACGTGTTTACGGCTTAAAATCATATTTCTTTCTATTTACAATCGTGGTAGTATTCTTTTACTGATTGTGAGAGCATGTTAAGAGATTTTACACAGACGTAATTAAATTTAAAAATTTCCCGGACTCGCGTACGTGCATATACCTCTGCGAAACTCTTAGACTTCATCAAAGAGATGTTTTTACAGGAGCTTTACGAAGGGGCGTAGCTGAAGAGCTGTCGCGGCGGAGGGATACTTCTCTGAAATACATGTGATGTTCACTTGTTTTCGCGAACTGTCACTTTGGCTCATCTTTAGGAAAATCCTTCTATACCGCTTGTTCACAGTGCGGCTACCACGACTAAATCGCGTGTCTCAGGGATACAGAATTTAAAACTGACTTGCACATGTGTTCATTTCATTGAGAATATCTCGAGTGTCTCCGGCAATTGCAATTCTGGCACTTAGGTTTCATTCACACACCTATCTCTAGTTATTAATTTAATTAATAAAAAATTCCAAAAATGCCCCCAAATCGCCGGGATTGTGAAATTAACATGGTGTTAAACGCTCGCACTTAGTGTTAATATATTTAACAATAAGATTATCCGAAATATATTTCTCGAAGAAAACAATAAAAAATAATCATTCTTTATAATACTCTCAACTTAATAATTAATGATACTATGTCTAAATAAAAGTCATGTTTTCTTTTTACCCTTTATTTCCATCTCTGAATATAAGTAATCTTCATCTGTTTTGCTTGAGTGCCTCTGTTTTACAGACTCAGACGCCTCCTAGAAAATTACATAATAAGAACACGTAAGTACAAAAAACAGCCTTCACTTTAAATCCTTCCAACAATATTTCACAAATGAAAAAAAGCGTAAAGAGTTACTAAAAGTTAATTAATTATGTTTAACTGTCGACTCTTAGGAAGCTTTAATAATTCAAGAAAGAACATTTATTAGGCGATACCAAAATAGACTGGTTACTGTTGCTGAAAAACAGCTGTGTACTGTTAGAGGAGTCCAACTTTTCTAGCGCCCTGAAAAAAAAAGCTATTCTTCCAAGCACATATTCATGTTATTAAAGTATAAAGTAATTTTAGAAACTGATATACACTAACATTATGTACAAAACGCGATCATCAGTGCAGTTTAGGCCGCCCTGGTTTCGTGTGATTGTGCGAATAGAACATGCGCTTTTTTTTGCACTGCTGCGACCCCAACGGTCGAATGGAACTCGAAAGCTGCCCTGAGTGCGCACTGGGTGCGCACTAGTGCGGCGAATGGAAAACGCTATTAGATTCGCATGTCCTAATCCAAAGGCTGCTCACCTGCGCTGTGGAGGAGGAGGAGGGGGGCCCGGAGGCGGGCGGCACCTCCCCGACGCTGAGCGGCGCCACCTCTCCGTCAGACAGCTGCCCCTCGCTGCGCCACGACGCCTCCGCCGAAGCCACCTCCCCCTCCGACGCCCCCGCGCGCCACGCCACCTGCACACACACGCTGGACAAGCGCACACAAACACTGCACCCCGTGCAGTGGACGACCCATGCAAGTACACAACCCCTGCACCACTCGCAGTGGACAAGAGCACCCATGTAAATACTCAACCCCTGAACCTCATTCAGTGGGCAAGAGCACCCATGTAAATACACAACCCCTGCACCTCTTTCAGTGGGCAAGAGCACCCATGTAAATACACAACCCCTGCACCTCTTTCAGTGGGCAAGAGCTCGCATGCGAATATACAACCCCTGCACCACGCGCACTGGACAAGAGCACCTATGCAAATACACAAATACTGCACCACACGCAGTGGACCGAAGCGCCCTACGCAAACGCTTAGCTATTCCATAAAGAGCTTCCCCACGACACATGCAATCTGAAAGGCAACACTTGCTCTCTAGCCTTGAATTTTGAAGGACTGAATATGCATGAAACACATTACATGAACAGATACATGTTCTGCAATTTCTCTGACATTTATCCTACCTCGATCATGTTTTTCGTCCAGTTCCCCTGAACTATCGAGCAAGTGCTCGGATAGTCCTTTGTTTTGCTTCTGAACATTATTACAGTATCACTATGTACACGATATTTTGAGTTCTCCTTTTCCTTTTTGGGGGTACATGTGGTGCGAGGATATTGGTTACTACTCCGTTAGTAAAACTATGATAAGTATTGTGTAGTTCGTTTTGCAATGCAAATGAGTTTTGTAATGTTTTGGATTGAAAATTTGTCTCGAACGTTGCTTACCATACTCTCTTGGTACTTTTCATCACGCATCTACGTGTATGTTTAATAAAAAGTGGAGTAGGAGACATGGAGCTCAAGCAAACGTGTGCACAGTATACAATTTTAGACAGCCACTACAGCAGTGTGTAAGCGACTCTGACAGTTCTCTCGCCACGTGCTGTGGTCCGTCATGTGACCTGCTCTGGAGCAATCAGGTAGCGAGGATTTCTTTACTTTCTCACAGCCAGGGTTCAGCGTTGTCGCTCATCTGACTCACACGAAGTCGCGGAGGCGATAAGGTTTGGTTTGGCGAAAGTTTTGAACACGATATCAAGAGGTGTCAGTAAGTGCTAATGTTTTGAGATTTAATTTATGTATGATGTACGTGGTGCCATGTACGCAGTAATCTGTGGCAATAGCGCACTGAACTCTCAGAGTCTGTTGTACGCTGCCAGTACAGCAGTAAAAACTTACTTTTAGGGCATGCTTAGCGTGCTAAAAGTTCAATTTTTAGCGCTTGAGCTGAAAGTGAGACGATAGTCAACTGTTCAGATAAATCTGTGAATGCAAACGAAGAAAACAAAATACTTTCGCCTGATCGCACCAACCACTACTGACGTTATTGTAGCCTATCATCATGTGATTTCTACACTTGAAGTTATATACACTTAAAGGTAGCTAAGCACTTGAAAAATAGTGTATGACAAACGTGGTAAAAATGTTTTTATTTTGCTCCTGGATTTCTTCACTTGTGTTATCAGCCTCGTGTCGCAACATTTAAATAAAATACTATATATTTCTTTCATTTTATTTTACAGCACATAGCCATTAGATAATTCTTTTGTATCTTACGCATCGCTACTGGCCTCTAGCGAATAAATAAGAAACCATATTTGCTGCAGCACTACTGGGCTCTGGCGGGATATTTTTTTTATTTAATAGGTAATTATTACAGACAAATTAGAAAACTTGATGCTATGTGGCTAGGCCGAACGCCTTGAAGCCATTCTACCGCGTTCTAACCTTTCGAATTCTGATATTCACCCCAAATGGCGGAATATATTAGGAACCACGTGCTCTAAGCAAGAGGCGAAAGACGGCCGCGGTGCAACTACAAACATACTGTTTAAATGATTTATTGGGTTGTGTTAATCTTCACCAAACTTTGCCAGGACACTGCGACAATCCTGAAGAAGAACTTGTAAAAATTTCTTATCTATTCATATGTTACATTTTTGTGTTATCGATGTCGGTTACACGTCGTTGAATTCACCAACACAGAAACAAATGAAATGAAATAGAAGAAAAAAAAAGAAACTCACCGTGGCGGCGGCGGCGCTGGTGGTGGTGGTGGTGGTGGCCGAGTCGGAGGAGGGCGTGGGCGAGGGCGAGGGCGTGGGCGTGGGCGAGGGCGCGGGGGCGGCGGCGCCGCCCAGGGCGCGCAGGCGGGCCGTGGCGTGCGCAGTGTGCAGTTTGCGCAGCAGCTCGTCGGCGCCCGCTCTGCGCATGCGCGCCTGGCACCCGGCCTCCGCCACCAGCACCTGCACACACACAATCCTTCATTCAGTCATCACTACGGAACATTACTACTTCTCATCTTCAGCGGCATTTTTGTTAAAAAAATTTGTTGCGTCTATACAACTGGACGCAACGCGCCTCCAAGCCCCTTAAGGTACGTTGAGCCCTTTGCGCTGGGTAGTAATCCTCCATTAATGTGCGCGATTGGGGAGTAATCATCCATTGGTAATATGTCATGTCACGTCGTCAGTCGTCAAGAGGATCGCCAGGTAGCATCTCCGCGTACGCCACGCGCTCCTGCGTCACTACCCAGCGGCCACAATTGGGAAGGAATAAGGATAGGGGTGGGGTTTAGGACACTTCACAGGGGTTGGACTAGCCCTTGTGAAGCAGCCGAACTCGTTTCGTTGGAACAAACTTCACATGAGATTCGACGGGAATCGAACCCGGATCTCAGTGGTGAAAGGCTAGCGACTTCACTATGTGCCACGCGAGGGCCTTTTACGACTTTTAGCCACTGCAAAGCAATATCAGGACATAAAAGTGCAGTTACACATTTCACATCACTGCTTTATTTTAATTATTTATGTCATGCGAGCATATTTTCAGAAGAGGATTAAGAAACTTACAGCAACTGAATAATATCCGTATAATTTCAGTACACGATTAATCTTTGTTCTATTGCTAATATTAAAATTACACTCGTTTGCAATTCAAATTATGCAACTCATCAACTTTATTAATACAAAATGTTCACTCTTTAAATAGTTTTTATTTAATTGTAAGTCATATTTTCCTCCTTATGTATTTGTATTTGGCATGTTAGGGTCGGGTTCATCCGACTTTTGCCAGCTAGCTGTGCTCTCAGGTTTGGGCCTATTTTTATTTAACATCCACTTGCCTAGGCGCACGGGAGACATAATTATAGCGAGCATGATGTATCCTCATCACCTCACCTAGCTTAACTTCGCCTGCCTGAGCATTTTCTTTCATCACACAGCTTTAGAAACTGAGGCGACTTGTATTCGAAAGCTGCAGCTTAATTTTTGCTTCGGCTGGGAATCGATACTAGGATCACCTCACAGGAAACGAGCACGCTGTCTATAAGCCACCCGACGAGTTCTTGGTCCGTACGTTTGTTGATTGATTTTTTCGTGTTTCCGGGCGCGACAACTGCTTTGGTCATTAGTCCCGTTAGTGTAGTGCATGTTTTTCTCTCGGGAGATGGCAGTGATCTTCCCCCACTGGATGGCAAGATCCGGCGCCGACCTACCGTCGGCTAGCGGGGTTTCCCCCTAAACAGGACTCTCCCACCAACGGAGCACCACCCCAGCCGGGACAAGCTCTAAACTCCCGACCGGTCTCCCGGAATATATGGTAGTGTAGTGCATGTTAATGTGTGTGTGTAAGGGGAGAAGATAAGCCAAGGAAGAGAAAGGAAAGATCGCGCGCGGTCCCTGACCCGTTTGGTAGGGTACTGCTCCGGCATTCGCCTGGTGTTTATAGAAGAAATCGCGGAATACTACCGATCAGAGAGCAGCAGGTCGTTAGAATTCTACTCCAGCCTGCGACTGAATCCGACATAACTAACTATTCTGAAGACCAGTCTTCAGACCAGCCTTGAGAAAGATGATCGAAACGTCGGCAACACAGCCTTCGACGCGGCGTCACCCGGACAGACAAGATCATTCACACGACTCCGGCCGCGGAAGCCTACGACTTCACTTAACGACCATAGCATTTGACGCGCCTGGAGTCACTAGTAATCAATCAATTATTTCACGCGCCCGGAAACACGAAATAATCAATCAATCGGCGTGACTAAAATGAAAACGCAGGCTACTCCACTGCTCATTTGTTCAGTTGTCTAGGGGTTGGGCTCTCACCTCGGCCTGCTGTGTGGCGATGCAGACGGGGGAGGCCTTGGCGGGAGGCGAGGCGGGCGGCGAGGCGGGCGGCGTGGGCGGCGGCGAGGGCGGCGACGGAGGGGACGGCGGCGGCGGTGAGGGCGGCGGTGTGGGCGGCGGTGGCGCCGGCGTTGGCGGCAGCGGCGGCGGAGTCAACGGCGGCGGCGGCGGTAGCATGGTCAGCGATTCGCCTGCAATCACACAAACAGCCAATTGAGCCACTGAAACGTGCAATAGAGCTTTGATTATTAGGCAAGTGTTGCACATAAATATTTTGTTGTTGTTGTTATTGTTGTCGTCGCTCTTTGGTCATTAACATACAGGATTACAAGTTTCAATTTTAAAAGTAAAAAAACGTACAAGCCATAAAAGTATAACATTACAAGTTAAAAGATAATAATTTACGAGATGACAAATTATGATATTACATGTTACAAGATAACAACATTCAAAATTACGACTTGCAAGGTTACAAGTTACGAGATAACAAATTACGACTTAATATATTACAAGTTACGAGACAACAAATTACGATATTACAAGTTACAAGAAAAGAACATTCAAAATTACGGCTTACAATATTGCAAGTTACGAGAAAGTAAATTACGATAATACAAGTTACAAGATTATAACTTTCAAAATTACAACTTACAAGATTACAAGTTACGAGATAACAAATTACGATATGACAAAATACAAGATAACAATATTCAAAATTACAATTACAATTACAATTGATGGATAATTTAATTTAATTATTTTTTTCTATCTTATTGTGTATTTATTTATAAATTTTTTTTGTATCTTTCTGTATTCTGTAGACTGACGATGACGGCAAAGCCGTCGAAAGCCGGCCATCTTAATAAAGCTGATATGTTGACGAAGATGACCCCTTTTATTTCTTCTTAAAACCACCTATGTCTAGGTGGTGTTGGTTGTGGTCACGTGGCTCGTGACATATCTGGTGCTGCGCAGAACGAGCAAAAATCGGTGCACCGTACCTAGCAATGGCAAATTTTACAAAAATATCGATACATCGATGTTTCGATACATTGCTAAAGACTTTTCGATGTCGATGAAAACATCGATGTTTTAATTATAGACTAATAAACATGCTATTTTTCCTATCCATTTTGAATTACATTAAGTAAAAGGGATGTATTGTATTGTTTGGTTACCAACATGTGAGTAGTATGTTAAAATTATTATCGACTGTAAAGAATAAAAATAACAATAAAGAACATCGTGTTTTGCTATCGATTTCGTGTGTCACTGTCGAATCAGGCAATGACACGTCTGGCTATAACAGATCCATATCACGAGCAGCTCCCAAACTTCCTCAAAGTCCACAGGAGAAATGTGCAGCGTGATAAAGAGAATGACGAAAAGCAACGATATTGCTGTGGATTCCCACTACTCTACTACGTGATTAAACCGCTTTATTTAAAAAAATTAAAAAAAAAAACATCGCTGTTTCTGCAACAAAATATCGATGTGAACAAAACATCTAAAGCAAAATATCGATGTTAATACATCGATGTTTCTGGTGGAAAACAACAATTTTTTTTGCCATCCCTTCCCGGACCAGCTCACCCCTGTCTTTTCATCATGTCTCACGCATGTCATTCATAATTTTCATTTCTGGTGGAAAACATCGATTTTTTTGCCATCCCTTCCCGGACCAGCTCACCCCTGTCTTGGTATTGCGGATTCGGTGGTATAACGGTGAGCGTACCGGACTATTGTACCCGAGTTGGCGGGTTCAAACCCGATCGAAGCCGTGGATTGTTAAGGGCGAAAAAATCCTTCGTACGCCTTCCTTCGGAGAAGTAAAGCCGGCTGTTCCATGTAGTAGATTTACTGCATGTAAAATACCCTCAAGCCTAAAAAAAGCATCTGAGCAAAATTGAGATCCGCCAGTTTCGTCGCCCAAGATAATACCTCCTTTCTCCGCTAGGTGGTTAAAGGAGCGTATCGAATTTTTGCGTAGTTAGACGGAAGAGCCGGCCTGATGGCCCGAGTGTCGCCACGTAAAATAAACCAAACTAAACTTTCATCATGAAGATCACCTTGCGTCTCATCCGCTGCCTCGTCCTCACTCCGGCCAGCGACCGACAGCGGAGCGGCACGCGCGCATGCGCAGGGGCAGGCCCGCGTCGCGCATCTGGCGCAGACACGCCGTGATCTCCGCAGCCTTCTCCAGCGCGGACGGCACTTCTCGCACGCGGCGCGCCCTGGGTGCGACGTCCATGACGCTGGGTCGCGACGTCCTCGCGACGTCAGCCCACGGCCAGCGCCCTTCCTGTCGGGGAATCCTACGATTGAAATCCGCGCCCGTCGATGCGGGGGGGTTCGTGTCGTGAGAGGTTATACAGGTTATTCCGTGATGACGACTCGGGTCGATCTCAGTGGAACTCTTAGCAGGCATGCGTGGGCGTGTACGCTCGTGCGAGACCAGTGCGTGCGTCGGGGTGTCCGTCCGGAGCTGATTGGCGTTAACAAATGAAGGGAGACCGACGGTTTGCGGTGAACGGACGCCAACCTGTCCTTGAAATGTTCCTCGTGGACTCCACCATGTGTCGTTACTACTGCCGGGCTCGTACTCGGTTGTAAGTCCGTGGCGAATAGAAGACGCATGCGACTGTCTCACGAAACGTTCCAACTCTCCCTCAGCTGCGGATCTCTCGCGGGTCAGAGAAGACGCATGCGACTGTCTCATGAAACGTTCCAACTCTCCCTCAGTTGCGGATCTCTCGCGGGTCAGAGAAGACGCATGCGACTGTCTCATGAAACGTTCCAAGTCTCCCTCAGTTGCGGATATCTCGCGGGTCAGAGAAGACGCATGCGACTGTCTCACGAAACGTTCCAACTCTCCCTCAGCTGCGGATCTCTCGCGGGTCAGAGAAGACGCATGCGACTGCCATATGCAACGTTCTGACTTTCCCTCGGCTCCGGATCTCTCGCGTCCCGGCAGAGTTGCACGCGACTGTTCCGTACAATCCGCTTCGGTTGGGGGCGTCTCCTGCAACGCGTCGTTCATCTCGGAGAGGCACACCCTCGCGAAGTCTTGCAGCCAATCTTCGCTCCTCTCCTGCAGAATCCACCTGCAGTACTTCACAAAGAGTTGCTCCTCCGCTTTACAGGAAGTCCCTTCAGCAGATGAAGCGTCCTTGCGAAGCCTTCGTTGCCTGGCCCTTTTCTTGTTCTTTCGCTTGGCGCGAGCGCTCAGTCGCACGCTGGGAAGTGCCGCTAGCGTGCGACCGTCTCTACAGTTCCCGCGATGGCATCGCCCCCTCGGAGCAGGCGTTAGATCATCCAACCGAACGCCCTCGCGAAGGGAAACAGCCTGGAAGTTTGTTGGCATGCGGCTATCTCTCTCGCCACCACGATGACACTTCCTCATCACAGGAGCCGTTAAATCGTCCAGCCGAATGTGCTCGGCGACATTTTCGTCGGGAAGGCAAGCAGCCGAAAAATTTGTAAGCACGCGAACACCTCTATCTCCATCACGAAGGCAACTCCTTGTCGCAGGAGTCGTTAAATCCTCCAGCCGTACTTCGTCAGCAACATTTCCGTCGCGAAGGGAAGCAGCCGGAAAGTTTGTTGGCAAGTGGCGATCTCTGCCGTCGTCACGCCGGCGTCTCCTCGTCGCAGGCGACGTACGATCATCCTCGTCAGCGTCGTTCTGAGCGGCAATGGCGTTCATGACGGCCCCTTGCAGCAGCCAGCAGGCCATGATGGCGGGCGAGGGCAGCGGGTCCACGGCCCCGTCCACTCCCTGCGCCGCCAGGATCTCGCACTTGGACTCGCAGGGGGCCGTGAGGAGGTGCGGGCAACGGCGGCGGGGGGGGGCCCGACACCGGCTCCACGCGGCCGCCGCCGCTGCCGCCGCACGGCGAGTACGTCACGTCCGGGAACTACCAACACGTTAACGCTTTCACTGCCAAACGCGTTGGTCAGCGGCCTCAACCAGACGAAAAGTGAAATGCGTAACCGGGAAAGGTGGCTCAGGGCATCGAATGATGTCACTGCAGAGCCTCTGACCGGGAGGTCCTAGGGTTCCACTCCCCACGGTGGCAGCATTTTCTATATTAACTCTACCTGGAGAGGTGGCTCAGGGCATCAACTGATGTCACTGCAGTGCCTCTGGCCGGGAGGTCCTAGGCTTACACTCCCCACGGTGGCAGCATTTTCTATATTAACTCTACCGGGAGAGGTGGCTCAGGGCATCGAAGATGTCACTGCAGTGCCTCTGACCGGGAGGTCCTAGGGTTCCACTCCCCACGGTGGCAGCATTTTCTATATTAACTCTACCGGGAGAGGTGGCTCAGGGCATCAACTGATGGCACTGCAGTGCCTCTGACCGGGAGGTCCTAGGGTTACACTCCCCACGGTGGCAGCATTTTCTATATTAACTCTACCGGGAGAGGTGGCTCAGGGCATCAACTGATGGCACTGCAGTGCCTCTGACCGGGAGGTCCTAAGGTTCCACTCCCCACGGTGGCAGAATTTTCTACTATCAGCTACGTCGAATTCAGTCGCCTCTGCAGGATAATTCTAGCGGCCGGATGCTCTGATCGGTATAGTTTTCCGTGTTTTTCATTTTCGTTCAACACCAGTCGAATGCCGGAGCAGTACCCTAACAAACGGGCCACGGACCGTGTGCAATTTTTCCTTCCTCATCCTTGTCCTGATGTCATCCTTACACACATGTTAACTTACGTGACCGACACTATCTCACATGCCGGGAGAGATTGAATTGAATTGAATATGCCTTATTTTACGTGGCAAGACACAGACGACGAGTCCTGCTCTTCCGTCTGACCACGCAAATTTCGCTACGCTCCTTTCACCTATTAGGGGAGAAAGAAGGTATTACTTGGGCGACGAAACAGGCAATTTGAATTTAGCCCAGAGGCCTCATTTAGGCTTGAGGATCTTTTACATGCAGTAAATCTACTACATGGGACAGCAGGCTTTACTTCCCCTCCGAAAGAAGGCGTACGAAGGATTTTTCGTCCTTCGATCGGGTTCGAACCCGGAAACTTGGGTATAACAGTGCGATACGCGAACCGTTACACCATCGCCGCCGCTATCGACTGATCGGGTGGTTAGAGCTTATCCCGGCTGTTCCTCGGTGGGGGGAGATACCTGGCTGACTAAAACTCCGCTAGTCGCCAGTAAGTCGGTGGTGAGTCTCCCAATCCAGCGGGCGAATACCACCGCCAATTTCCAAAAAAAATTGCAATAAACTGCCGGGCCTAATGACAGCCCATACGTTTTGAAACATCAGAATGTTGAATTCTGACTTTACAAATGTTCAAAAGACACTATCTCCGTTGATTGGTGATTTCCTGTTTCTGGGAGCATCAACTGCCTTGGTCATTGTCCCCGTAAGCGTAGTGCTCGTTTTTATTGTGGGAGGTATTGGTGATCTTCCCCTGTTGGTTGGTAAGATCCAGCGCACACCTACACGTCGACTTGCAGGGTAACGCGACAAGGTATCTCTCACCAGCGTGGCCTGACCCCAGCCGGGACAAGTTCTGAGTCGCCGACTGGTCTCCCGGCATGTGTGGTAGCGTAGTGTATGTTAGTGTAGGTGTGTGTGAAAGGGGAGAGGATAGGACAAGGAAGACGAAGGAAAGATTGCGCGCGGTCCGTGGCCCGTTTGGTAGGGTACTGTTGCGGCATTCGCCTGGTACTGATCGGAGGAACCACGCGAAACTACCGATCAGAGCAGCCGGCCGCTAGAAGTCTCCCCAGACAGCGACTGAATTCGACCTAGCTGACAAGCGAGAGTCGAAAATCCTGCCACTGCGGGAACTAGAACCTCTCTAAGAACATGAGTCGATGTTCCTGAACCGCCTATCCCGTTTATGCGTTCCATTGTTCGTCTGATTCACGCCCATTTACCCTACCGTAAATAGACGTCTCACTTAAAAAAAGTGAAAATAAATTAAACTCGTGGCGTAAACGTTTGACGGTTGGTAACCCTACCTGCAGTGGCGAACTGGACTCATCTTGACCGGCGACCGGCTCCCGCGAAACCGCATCCAAACATTTTCCCCGTTCGGACGGGGTGTCGTCATGCAGTGTATGAGCCGTGTCCTCCAGTCCCCGCTGGTGGCTTTCCTCCTCCATGATGGTGTACAAGCGGGCGGCGGGACGGGCAGAAGGAGATTCGTTCTGAAGCGCGAACGACACCACCGGCATCGCCTCGCTGTTGCAAACGTTCAAATGGAAAATCTCCAGCGTGAGATCCGAATTGGAGCTCGGGAGGTCTCTTTCGTCCGATTGCTGAATCTCGTCCGACAGGAAACTGCTGGACCCGTCGTTACACTCACAATCGCCGGGTGTAGCAGACATGAGGCGACCGGCATCAAAATCGTTTGTTTCTGGAATAGCGTCGTCACTAAGACGCATATCATCTCGGGTTTCGCTTTGCAATCCTTCATTTCTAACCGGTTCACTGCATTCACTCAAAGAGAGAACTCCATCATCTGAAAAGTCTTCTCCAAATATTTCATCCACTTCCTCCAATGTTTCCCCTGGTACCACAATTATTGATGACTGAGGATTCTCAGAAATTTTCTTGCTTGGCGTATCTTCTGCAGAAACGATTGTACGGGTCTGTGGTACAGCGTCGTTCAGAACCGATATTTTTGGTTGACTTTTTGGGCGTAGAGTACACGATCGAATTCCAAGTAAATTACCGGAGACAATGCTGGTTTCCGGAAACGAGGGGTGTCTTAGGTTATTCTCGCTGTGCGAGAGAGAACGAGTCTCAGAAACATCGTAGAAATCGACTGAGAAAGACCCGTCCATAATGGGTTCACTGATCATCGTCCTCAGTCTATCTTGGACGGCGTCACCTGGAGTTAATCGCTCTAACCTAATGGTAAACACCCTATCTTCCCCTCCAGCCATGCTCCGCGATGATTCGACCTCTTCCAAAAGATTTGTTTGTACCTCTGGCATTGCTCTTGGTTCACAACAACAATCCGAAGGAAAACATCCGCGTGCGCTTACATTCGATGTATCACCCGCTGATGCATCGATTGTAGATGGTTCATTTTCCAAGCGCAACAAGGTTTCTGTATGATTACTCAATTCTCTAGAACTTCCAGCGGACTGTGTGTTGTATTCTGAAGTGGCTCCGTGACTAGATGCTACATCAGATGTGGAAACGAATGAACCACTGGATTCTATTTCCGACGGGGTAGGTGTACAGCGGGGTACGGCCGCTACATTCAATGGCAACACGTTGCCATTGGACTCAACAGAGTGTGCATTGTTCACAGCTACTGTAGAAGCGGCGTTTCGACCACAGAGAAACAGTGGGGGCTGACGCCACTTACACCGATGTTCTGGTCACTGAAGATCTGAGTTAAGCAGCGAACAGATCCTTGCCCTTCAAAAGTGGGACTCGTTACGAACTTCACTTCACTTGGGATGCCCGCACATTGATCATCCCGTCTTTCGTCACCCTGAGTAAGGCGCGTGTCGGGCGCTGCAGCCGGGGAGAGTAAACACGCGTGCGCCGACGGCTGGACGCCGCCGGTGACGTTCGATTCAGTGCTACCAACCTCTCGCGAATCCACCTCTACGCTTCGATTCGCGTTGTCCCCGCTGGCGCTTCCAGAACTCTCAGCGAGGACATCGGAACAGGACAGAGTCTCCGCAACGGAAACGAACGTGCCGTTGGATTCGGTTCTTTGATCCGGACATACATTCACGCACGACCTTGTTTCCCGTCTTGATCTCGCATCCTTTAAACACACGTCGCTATCTAACACGGTGACGGCGAAAGCAGAACGAACTTCTGATAACTCAACGCTTTTTCTGAACACCGTACGAACCGGTTCAACGCCGTAGATTTTTTTCGAACCTTCCTCCGTATCTGAACTCGAAAGCAAACCGTATGCGGGTCGTTCCATTCTGGGCGACGGTGACAAAAGATTTTCGCTATCAAAAGGAACGTTTTCGCTAGAGTCCGAACCAGGCAGTACAGACGATTCGTATTTGTCTGATCTGGAATCATCGGTAGAACGGACCTCGACGTCTTTTGGTAAAGATGGCGAACTCTTGGGTCCAATCACTACGTACAAGTTTTCGGATTGTGTAACATCACGGCCGTACATAACCTCCTCCAAATCATCGGGCTGCTTTGCCACACGTGATCTCTGTTCAGCTGTTTCAGTGTCTGTGTCAACCTGCTCCTCGTAAGAATTCGGAAATATTTTATTCTTGCAAGATAAGCAGTGAACACGAGAAATTTCATCCAATACCTTACTGCTGGATTCAGAACTTGCATCCGTGTTTAGTAACTTACTGGAAAAAGTTTCTTCCGAAATGTCCGACGCGTACCTTATTTCTTGCTCGGTGACCTTAGCTCCGTTCGGCATTGATGAACCCTCGTGCCCAACCACTAAGACAGTATTTTTACATTGTATATGCCTGTTCATGACTTCAAGACCATCAGACTGCTTCAACTCGCGTTCTTTGGCTATAGCTGTTTGAGTGCCCGGTCTAGCCGACTCCTCGTAAGTATCCGTAAATGATTCTTCATTTTTTGGGGATGCGTAGTAAACACTTGAATTTTCACTCAATGCCTTATTGCTTGACTCAGAATATACTGCTTCTTGGTCGTTATCTGTGGATAGTAGCTTCCTAGATAACGACTGCTCGGAAGTGTCAGATATAGCAGTTGTGGCAACGGCCGATTTAAAATAATTTACATTACTGACAGGCTTTGGCCGCGATTCTTCCAAAGTAATCTGTGATGTACATGGAGGACCTGTTTTAGAGATCGGTCTAACGAGCTCCTTTTGATCATCCGTAAATGGTATAATATTCTTCGGAGAGACGTAGAAAAGACGCGAATTTTCACTCAACGCCCTACCACTTGACTCGGAATCCGCCTCCTTATCCGTCGATAGCAGCATACCGGACAATGTCCGTTCCGAACTGTCCGATACAGATGGAGTAACAGGTGATTTGAAATAATTTACATTAATGAGAGGACTTGTTCTCTGCTCTGCGAAGGAACTGGCCTGCGATGTCGAGCACGCGTCTGCTTGAGGTTCCGGATCTAATGAGAAGACGTGTTCTTTTAAAGGGTCGAAAGTAGATTGAACACAGCGAAGGTATGGTTTCCTATCGACAGGAAATATCACCACCAGCTCCTTGTCAACGGGACCATTCTCGGAAGTGACAGCATCTGAAGTCACGACACATTGGGGCAATTTGGAAACATCGCAAAACGACAGGCTTCCGATTTTTGGCGAACTTCCCGCAAAGACGTTTCCCACAGTAGCTGAACCGTTGACAACACTCGTGAACGCACTTGGCTTCACATGACTTGCAGACCCCAACGGTCCTTGCTCGGATGACTGACTTGGCACAGTGTTCGGTACACATGCTGCCGAAGGATCACGTTGAATCAACAAAGGAACCGGATTTATAGGACACGTTTCCATCGCAACATCAGGTAGAGGATGATTGTGTGTGGAAACTGCTTCATTATCTGCTCGTGAACTCTCGCCAGCTCCCTGCTCATCGTGTCCATGCGAAAATCCCACTTTGTAAACCAGCGATTGATTTTCCAAATGATTTGTCATGCCTAACCACACATCTCTCAATCCAAAACGCGGATTTTGACTTTCACTATCCACCACGTCCGTTTCTTTCGAAGAAATTTGAGAAGCTGATGGTAACTGCATTTCAAGAGAACACTCTGAAACCCTTGACGTAGATCGCTTAATATCCCCAACTTCACTCGAACGTGGAGTTTTGGCAACTGCGATATTGCTCTGTAACGTAGGCGGAAGAGATGGTGCAATGTCTGGCGTAAGAGAAACACAGACTCTAAAGGGGTCCTCTTCTTGTTTCACATCACAGTCCTGAGAAACTAATAGATCGGCGGAAAGTTCAGCATTTGGGGTGATGAGATTTTCTGTTCGATAATCACGTCTGTGAGGCGACCTGTCTGGTATTCCTTGGCTTAGTGGCCGACATGGAGCACTCCCTTCTGAATCCCTCTCGTGTAGTTCGTGGGCTGCTTCTATTTCAGTCATCGTTTCGAGCACAGTGGAAGAACGGGGATAGACTGTGTTCGAAAAGGAGAGTCTTTTAGGAATGGGACACTCAGTAGTTTCATCTATGTAAACGTTGCTCTTCGAGGACCGTGAAATGTCTGAATGTAATCCACCTTCTGTAGAAAGAGATAGAAATCCCAAATACTGGTCAGAGGTTTCTCCTATTGCTTCTTTCGAAAGATCATAACACATTATAAAACGCTCATGAAGTGAAGAGTTATTCGGAAACAGAGGGGCACTGGATTTAAGATCCAATTGCACAGTATGAAGATCTTTGCTTGATACAGCTGCAATCGAAGATTTTGCATCGTTCGCAATAAGGTCAATTTGCGGAAAATCGTTCGCGAGAAGTGATTCTGTTACTGCAATCACTTCCTTTTCGAAATGTTCTGAATCGACTGTTAGCTGAGCGAGTTCAGAAGATGCATCTTCAACGCACAAATCTCCAGAAAACTCGAGCCTCACTTTGCTCGTGACGTCTGTGAAAGTGGCATTTTCGGAGTGAGATCGCTTCCCAATGCGACGGGCTTGATTCGACTCCGCGCACCCCGACGAAATCACTCGACGTGTGTCTGTTTCAGACGCGAATCCACGAGTAAATCTCTCAACTCCCTCGCGTGTTGTTGCAGAGGATTGCACCGCAACCGGGTCGCAATATCCCCAAACCTGCATATTGGATCCCGAAACGTCATCCGCTTCCTCCAAAAACCGCACTTCAGATGCATTCTCCAGCGAATCTAGCGGGAAACTGTCCTTCAAAGAAGGGCCACCGAAATTAAATTTCAATTTTGCATCGTCTTCCAGAGATGGAGATCCTTGAGCAACTGTAGGCGCCAAGATTATCGAACTCGGTGCAGACGCAGTCTGCGGCGAGGTGGAATCAAAATCGCTAGGTGGGGGAATAAGGAATGAAACCTGAATGCTTTCTGAGGCATCATTTGCAGTTCCTGCTGATTCCAAGCCTGCGAGATATCCGTCGCTGGAAGGCACATCTCCGTCACGGACTAATTCTTCGAAGTTGAAGTGCACTCGATCTTCTAAAGCAACTTGCAAGTCTAATTGCGAACGGTGCATCAGAGTGACTGAACTTTCACCCGAACATTTACAAAGAGATGAATTAATTTCCTCAAACGGTTGGCACAAATCTGATCTCATAAATTGAGGCAGTGGGTCGAGAAACTCTGGATATGAAACAGATTTTGATTGTAAGACACAACGATGCTTTTCTAAGGCTGGTTCTGATTTAACTTCCACGTGATTTTCCGTCATAGACTCAAGAAAAGAAAGACTCGCATTCAAAAGTGAACGATTCTTGAAGAGGAATTTTACGTTCTCTTCTTGGTTCTCTTGGATATGTGACTGTTGCGATGTAGCGTACATCGGTTGCAAATCTCCCAAAACCTCATCATCAGCTCTTTGTTGGGAAACATGTGTTGAAAACGCCTCTGGAGGGTCTATGCGATCTGCAATCTGCTGCGATGCGAAACCGTCGTCTTGATTGCGTCCGTTGTACACATCCGACTCTTCCTCCAGCCCAGTTATCGGTTCCAAGGTGATACTCTCATCATCCACATCAGGGTGATTTCCGCCCGGCTGTGACGTACTAAGCGTCAGATCTCGCTCCGCACAGGAGTCAAGTGTGCTACTGGAACGCACCCCGCGAGGAGGCGTGCTCATCCGCGAAGAGGCCAGGCGCGGTGTCGCCCCCAGCGGCCGCCGCTCGAAGAGACAAGTGACGCTCGGGTGCGCGGGGCGCTGCGCACGCGCGGTGGGGCTGGTTCCGCCTGACGCCGCGGACGCTTCCGCCCCGGGGGGGGCCCGCGCGGCGGCGGCGCGCCCGCGCGCACGGACCGCGCCCGACGTCGAGGAGGAGGAAGCGGCGAACGACTCTTCCGGCGATGAAGAGACAGCTCGCGCAACGTCCACCGGAAACTCGCGACCGGAGGCCGGTTCCGCGCCGGAAGTCGAGGAGTGGCGCGAGGCGGAATCCATCGGCGGTGAAGCGACCAATCGCGACGACCCAGCTCGAACTGCGACGACCGAAAACTTGCGCCCGGAAGTCAAGGAGGGGCGAGAAGCGGAAGGGATCTGCGTCTCCTTCGGCGGTGAAGCGACCAACGCGACGACCGCCGCGCGACGACCGGAAGCCGGCGCCCGGAAGCCACTCCGCGCGGGAAGTCGAGGAGTGGCGCGAGCCGGAAGTGATCTGCGACTCCACCGGCGGCGAAGCGACCAACCGCGACGATGCAGCTCGCACCGCGCCGACCGGAAGCTGGCGACCGGAAGCCGACTGCACACCGGAGGTCGACAAGGCGGAAGTTGTTCGCGTCTCCTTCGGCGTTGAAGCGACCAATAGCGACGAGACAGCGCGCGCCGCGCCGACAGAAAGCTGGCGACCGGAAGTCGACCCGGACCGGAGGTCTGGGAGGAGCTCCGCATGGGAGTGCACGGTGTGTCGCTGGGCGACGAAGTGTCCAGTTGCGTCGACGACAGCGTGACGAAAGAAGATTCGGACGAAGAGGTTTGTGAGATGCCACCATCTGCCTCAGTAGCCGCTGGCTCCAAACACGAACCCTTGGTGTCGTCTTTCACGGAGTCAAACAGCGGCAGTGACATTCTCCCGAGAGAGCATCTCGTAGAAAGCAACGAATCTTGCGTAGCGGAGACCATTTCTGGACATTCGGAATTAATTATAATTTGTGACCCTCGAGAATGACTTTCAGTGAGAGTTGAAACTTGCATTGGAGCAACCTTTTCTGGAGAAACAAACTCGCCAAAAGGAAGTGATTTTTCCTCTGGGTATTCACTTTCGGGAAGAAATGACTCTTGCATTGGGGGAACCATTTCTGGAGAATGAAAAGCATCAAAAGTGAGTGATCTCTGCGTAGAATCACTTATAGGAAGAAAAGCATCTTGCATTGAGGGAACCACCGTTTCTGAAGAATTGGTATCATCAAAATTTAACGTTCTTTGTTCCGCAGAATGACTTTCTGGATAAAACGCACCTTCTGTTGGAGGAAATAGGATGTCAATTGATCTGGAATCAGACGGAGGCAATTTTATCGCCCCGGGAGAATGACTTGGAAGAAGTGAATCTTCCCTTACAGCAAACGCCTGCGCAACTGGTTCACGATCCAACGTAACCTTTTCACCAGTAGCTTCAACAGCTTTGACACTCGGAGCGTATTGCGAGTCCGATGGGTCTTCACCAAACCCTTCAGGGGGTGGAATGCGATATTCCTCAAGTGATCCCACCCCAAGGTCTTTCTCCAGCGTATTCCACACTTCGTCAAGCTCCATCGCCGTTTCGAGGGCCAAAGGATCTGCTTGACCCTGCTGCAAAATAGCACTTGCTTTCTGTAGCTGCACGTCCGGAGAGCATGGCAAAAATGCCTCCGGTAAAGTGCTCCCTTCAAGGCTGACGTCACCACAAACGAAACACGCATTGTTTCGCGGTGTGACAAGTGACTGTTCGACACACGACGATGCATGTTGAAAAGCATTCGCCAGCGTGCGTTCAAATGTCCCGCTTTCATCTGTCTCAGTTAGATCCTCCACACACACAAGACGCTCGTCGCTTGCGGGGAATTTCACTTTATTTGCGCCTTCCCTGCCCACTAAAGATACTTCGGTCCCTGCTTCCGACCTTTCTTCCGCCCACATCTCTCTGTAAGGGATTGTCGCTCCTGATGGCTTACGAATCTGATCGGCTGATGACTCAAAGTCCGGAGCAGACCGCGACTTACCGCTTTGTGCAGAAACACTGTTGTTCGATGCAGGTAGAAGGCCCGTCCACGACTGAGCATTAAATTCGATATCTTCTCTTGTGTTGCGAGCTGCATCAGGAAACAAGCCATGCACACATGTTACTCCAGTCTGCGTATCCATCTCTTGCGTGAGGTGTTTTTCGACTGATTTTTGACGGAGATCTATGACTGTAATAACCTCAGCTGAGTTGTTTTCCAAAATTAATTCTGTAATAGTCGCCGTTTCCTTCAATTCTTTTCTGGTTTTTCTTTGCATGAACGCTACCTCTTCGGACGGACCCGAACCGATTAATTTCCCATACGAATCACAAACTAAATATTGATTGTTCCTTACATCATAATACCCACCTAGGGTTAGTGGGATATCATCCATGACCACTTGAGTACACGAGTCTAGTTTTGCAACAACCTCTGTGGCCGTTTCTTTATGTCCTGTGCGGGATGAATCACTCTTCAGCCTCACACGATCAAGCAAGTGCAGGGAGAGATCCAACGGTTTTTCCATACAATATCCATCAAATGAATGCTCGTTCACTGGATATCCAATTCTGAATTGTGACGAGCTTACTTTGGGAACATCACAAGCACCCATTACGTCAGCCATATCGATTCCAGGTTTTACATCAAGCGAATCGACTGGAGGAGGATCACAAACTTTCGCAACGTCAGCAGTGTCGATCGCAGATCGCATTTCACTCGAGTCGACTGGAGGTGTGACAGATGCACTTTCTGAATCACGTTTTTCCGCTTCAAAACATGCAGTAGAGTTTACTTTCCCTGCGCCGAAACAACGACTTTCAGTCGTTTCACCAACAAAGGAATTGGTAGCACGAACATGAATGTCTATTGGCACTACGCGCCGAAGGGCTTGCACATTATGAATTATATTTCCAGTTACCACATCGTTCTTCACATCACACGGGAACATTCTCGCACTACCAACATGTGCACGACCACAATCGGAGCACGTGGTATCCGACGATTTTTCCGGAACGACATTCACTGGATACGTCATTAGATATTTGACTTCGGTTTCCAAATTAGTCGCCTCCAGAACGTCAGCTCGTGGACGATTGAGTGACGCTGAGAAAACTGCCAAAGACTCTGCGCGGACCAGCGGTCGTGTGGCGGACGCCGCTTCGCGTGTCACGCTGACCTGCAGCTGCACGCTGGCAGACACGACGTCTCCTGCAGTACACACTCGAATGTCATCAGAAAACACGTGCGCATCGGTTTGCGCACTACGGCACCCCCGACTCGACCGTGCTTTTCTTTCTAGTGGCACTCGACGACCTTCCGTGCTTTGTTGCACTTAACGACCTTCCTTCCTTTGTTGCACTTATTGACCTTCCGCGTTTTGTTGCACTCACCGTTCTTCCGTCCTTTGTGGCACTTATGGCCTTTTTAATTCTGTGCTTTGACGCACATACTTCCCCTTTGTTGCCTCAACGCTCTCGCGTCTATTGTTGCATTTAACGACATTCCAACCTTTCTTGCACTCATCAACCTTCCATCCGTCGTTGCGCTCAACGATATTCCTTCCCCTTTTAAGGCCTTCCGCTTTTGTTGCCTTAACGATCTTCCGTTTTGTTCACTCAATGACCCTCCATCCTTTGTTGCACTCAACGACCTTCCGACCGCGCAATCATGTTGCGCTGGCAGAAACACACTCAACAGTGAATCCGTTCCGCACAATTTATCTTCGTATGTACGCGCGAAAGAATCTTCCGGAAGTGTCGGTGCTTGGGCTTCCGGTGTCCGACGCCGCCGCATACCCGCGCTCACCTGAGTGGCAACACACAACCGCACGGGTGCCACGCATTCAACGACGGATCCCTGTCCGGGAATAGCACCTCCCGACGTCCACATATTCCAACTCTTTCCGTCGAGACCTTCGCGTGTTTCCGGCGTGTCTCCTTCAGGCGTTGGTCTCGCACTCACCTGCGACGAAACGCTCAATCGAGCGGCAGATCCTTTACGGGCAACGGAACTTCCCGACGACGTCCAAATTTCCGCACAACTCCAACCGTTGGTTTCAAACCCATCTTGCGGCAAGTAGGTGCCCACAATCGGCACCGCTGGCTTCAGAAACGACTGATTCTCGGTCGATACTTGGACAAACGACGCCCACTTGTTGGTTTCATTCAAAAACTTTTCCTCGAACCCGTTCTGCGAGTCTGGCACTTTGCCACAAGACGACCACGTGCTGGTTGCGTCGGAAAGTTCCGTGGGGAGCCGACTCCCAGAGTTCGGAACGAAGCTGGCTGCATCGGAAGCGCTTTCCTCGAACGCGTTGCGCGTGACTTCCGGCGCTTCCTCGCCGCGCGGCGGCCAGGTGCCGGTGGGGAGTTGTGCGGACGAGCCGCAGCGGGTCGGCGAGTGGCCGCGAGAGGTAGAGAGCTCGAGGGGGGCGTGGCCGTCCGAGTCGCCGGTGGCGGTGGAGAAGCGAGCGAGCGAGCGCGCTCCGGCGTCGCTGCTCCGCGACGACCAACGGGTGACCTCTGCGCCTGCGCACACGCACACACACACACACACTCACAACCACTGATGCTCATTACGCTGGGCTCATTAGTCCCATGAGTGTAGTGAATGTTTTATCTCGGTAGATGGCAGTGTGCCTTCTCTACTCGCACATGACATGCGGAGGATTTCCTCACCAAGTATCTCCTCGGTTGATTGGATAGTGATTTTGAGCGCGTCAATGGCGAAGGTCATTAGTTCCGTAAGTGTAGCGTAAGTAGTTTTTATCGCACGAGGTGGCGGCGATCTTCCCGCGCTGGCGAGTTCCGGTGCCGACCTACACATCCACGGTTAAAATAGATGAAGTTGAGTTAAAATAGACGGTTGAATAGATGAATACGTCTGGTTTTCACCAGAAAATGATCATGTCTGTAAAGTTCTTAGGGACCGTCCATAAATTACGTAACACAAATTTGGAGTATTTTGAATACCCCTTCTCCCCCTGTAACGCGCGCTTGAGCCCCTCTAAATAATTAGGTAATGCTTGTGACACATCCCTTATTTACAATAAGTGAAAAACATCAGTAACATTTTTTTTATTAATTTTATGTTGTCTTAACATTTATGCTAATTAATTTAAGAATGAGTTGGTGATGCTGACCGCTCCGAACAATTAGATTTTTGAGTCAAGCGTGGGTGATGCGTGGGCGAGAGACAATTGTGCCAACTTAATTGGATCCTAGAATATACTACAGATGGGTTTCAATATTTTCTTCGTAATCTAACAAATTCAATCAAATATACCATCGATGAAAAGATTTACATGGATTGAAACAATTACAGCATAATTCACTCATATTTTTAATTTGTTTGTTAAACTCTTAATGTTTTAGTATGTGACTGAATAGAAGGAATAATTTCAGCTAATGTTGAAAACATACAAATACATCATCGTTACGTAACGCTAAGCTCACATCTACCCCTATGTATGGCATCGTAACGCACGCACAAACTCCCTTTCCCCTGTTTAGCGTTACGTAATTTATGGACGATCTCTTAATTAGTCTGTTATGCTTCAAGCCAATACAGAAAAAAATAAACAGACTATTTACGTAAGATCAATGCTAGAAAGCAAAATAAATAAGACAAATTGCATTGAATACACACAGTTTGCATTTCGATTATATCAAAATAATCAACGATATGAGTGAAGAACAATACTTATCACTTTCCCGACAGCCGTTGCGGAAAATCGTGGATTCTCAGGTATTTTTTTTTCTCGTTTCTTTCCGAACACTAACAATGTTTATACCATTATATTCGTTTGTTCGAGTTCTGTAGAACGGCGGTAGAAAAAAAAATGAAAGTTATGTCAATATTGGATTCAAAAACTTGAACTTGTGTTAATATCTCACAAATCCAATCACGAAAACGAAATAATATGTTATTTCCTCCATCACCTACGACTTGGCACAGCCCGTTTCACGATATCTGATAACTTTCTTGCTGTGGCCAACGGATCACCCTGTCAACCGGACGCATACGTCACCCTGTGATCACCGAACGTGATCACCCGGTCAACTGAGCTTCGTATGTGATCCACCCGAATACTACTTTTCACGAGTATTTTGTATGCGGTCCACCTATCTATCTGTACAAATGTTTGGTATGCGTTTCACGTGTCTACTACCTTTCATGTGGTTGGTACGTGGTGCACCTGCCTTGTGCTATGCGTACTACGCTTCGAGAGTGGCTGGTTCACCTGGCTCGCCGCCCACCCTGCCGGCGGCGGCGGCGGCGGCGGCGTCGGGGCCGGGGGCGGCGCCCTGGCGCGAGCGGAGCGGGGGCGGCAGCAGGCACAGGGCGCCGCGGCGCAGGGCCAGCGGCGAGCCCTCGCCCTCCGACGCCCTCTGCAACAGCCCCGCCCCTTTCGCGCTCCTCGCACCCCCCCATATATATATACATATATATATATATATATATATATATATATATATATACTCGTATTCTCTATACCGTTACTAGCTATCCGCCTCCTTGAGCTTTTTTTTCGTCACACAGCTATCGAAACTGGTACATTTTATTGGAAATCTGCATCTCTATTTTTGCCTCGACCGGGAATCGAACCCGGGACTACAGTACCAGTTAGCTAAGCTAGCTAACTTAGCAAAGCTAGTACGCTGCCCATGAACTATACCAGAGGCTTATATGTATACATATATACATATATGTATATATATATATATACACATATATATGTATATATACATATATATGTATATATACATATATACACACAAATATATACATATACATGTGACTGTCATCAAGTTCATCAATAATATACTTACAACTCATTGCAAGATGAAATTAAACAATTAAAATTGGTACACAAATTTAAGTTAAAAGTAAAATCTTTTCTGCTGCAAAACTGTTTTTACAATTAGAGACTATCTGATCGTCAAAAAGAAAAATAATGTTTACTTTAACAAAAACAAGATTAAGTGTAATGAATTAGTCTACATTTGCATTACATAATTTAAAAAATAACTCAATTGCCTGTAACAAATAATGTACTTCCGTGTCGATGACCCCCATCTCGATCGGGTTTTTGTCCAGTTTCCCTGATCCATTGAGCAAATGCTGAGATGGCCCCTTGCTTTGCTTCTGGACGTAAATGTAGCTTCACTATGCGCACGTTTTGTTGAACTTTCCTTTTGCTTGTAGTGGTAGTAGAGCTTAGGGTGAGTTTCTATTTTGTTAACAATACAGAAAAATGAAATCCGTTTGTTCCCTTACTGTTAAAAATAAGTTTTCTGTAATTTTGAAACGAAAATATGTAGTTTTTGAAATGTTAATCCCTCGCTTTTTTAAGTTTATTATAATAATAATAATAATTATTATTATTATTTTATATGATTTTCATCTTTCAACTATTAATAGTTAAATTGTTGGGAAGGGATTCTGAAACTCAAGAAAGCGTGCGCAGATGATTTTCTCCCCCATACGTCACATACAGCTTCTGACTGTTTTTGACTATAAATAAAGAAATAAATTATATATATATATATATATATATATATATATATATATATATATATATATATGGGGAGGAAATGTCGAAACTTCGCAAATAAGTCTTTAAGAAAAATTTTAAGCACATTTTGTCTAATGAACTGCTTGGATATTATCAATAAGCACTGAAGAGTTCTCTCTGGAAGTGGAAGGCGGCAGTGTTTGGTGGGCGGTGGGCGTGGCCGCACCTGGCGAGAGCTGCGCGCGGTGGTGCTGGAGCGGCTGCGGCTGACGCTGCGCGACGGCGCCGACGAGTAGTTCACCACGCGCAGCACCGTCTCCGACACGGAGCTCCCCAGCTGCGCACGCGCCACGCGCCACGCTCTTTACTCTTTGCTAAGCGATTCCCTTCGCCCCTTCGCGGACGCCAAACAGTTCATGGCCGCAATAGGGTCTGCGAAGTAAACAAAACACGGCGGGGGCACGCGTCCGTCTCCGACACGGAGCTCCCCAGCTGCGCACGAGCCTGCTCTTTACTCTTTGCTAAGCGTTCCTTGGCCGTTCGCGACGCTAGTTGAGAAAGTTCTCAACTAATTGAGGATGATCTTGTATTGATATTAGATAATAACGCAGAAGAACTGCTTACAGTGTAGGGATTATCACTGTGCAGTGTACAGTGTAGGGATTATCGCAGTGAACTGCTTACTTAGTGTAGGGATCACAGAATTTTGAAAATGTGCACACAATTCACTTTTCCCCATAGCACGTCATACGCAGTTTTTAACTGTTTTTTTTTTGACGTTAAATAAATAAATATAATACAGGTGATATTTTGTGCGCATTTTTGTGTAAATTAACAAAAAAACCGTAGAAATGTAGCTGTACTAAACTCCCACTATTAAGTATCATCCACACCTGCAAGTATTTCATAAGGCGAATACAATTTTGAAATTGCAATATTGCCAGTTCATACCCCATATGCAGGTAACACAAGGCCATTGGGTGTAGGGAACTTTCGAACGGGAGTAAATCATTATCAGCTACTGCTACTTGTACTATATAGGCTTTGTAAATATTTATTGATATTTGTTCGACAAAAATTTGTCTTTTAAGGGTATGAAGAATTATATTCATTTCAATTAGAATATGATAAGAAACTTAACAGTAACTTCTAAACATGCTACCGACATGTGAAAGTATTTTTTGTTTGATTTTCGGGAGTCATAATCATCTTAAAAATAAACAATGGTTATAAATACAACATAATACATAAACATTTATACAATGAATAATAGATACAGGGAGAAAAGGTAACTAAAGAGGATCTTTTGGGTAATGGGATTTAAATCGCGGAAAAGAATTAACTGTTTTTCCCAGTTGAAAATATAAGGAATGGAAAATATGGAAGTTGAAAATATGGAAGCATAACATTTATCTGAGAGACGAAGGATCCACGCTTTCGGAGGAAGAATACCGACTTTGTGTAATATTTGATCGTTTCTTATGAGCCAAAGTTGGTTGGTTGGTTTTCTCGTGTTTCCGGGGGCGTCAACTGCTATGGTCATTAGTCCCGTTAGTGTAGTGCATGTTTTTTCTCGGGAGATGGCGGTGATCTTCCCGCGCTGGATGGCGAGATCTGGCACCGACCTACCGTCGGCTAGTGGGGTTTCCCCCTGACCAGGACTCTCCCACCAGCGGGGCACCGCCCCAGTCGGGACAAGCTCTAAGCTCCCGACTGCTCTCCCGGAATATGTGGCAGTGTAGTGCATGTTAGTGTAAGTGTGTGTGTAAGGGGAGAGGATAGGACAATGAAGAGGAAGGATAGATCGCGCGCGGTCCGTGGCCCGTTTGGTGGCCCGTCTGCTCCGGCATTCGCCTGGTGTTGATCAGAGAAACCACGGAAAACTACCGATCAGAGCAGCCGGCCGCCAGAATTCACCTCCAGACAGCAGCTGAATTCGACCTAGCTGAAAAGCTAGTGTCGAAAATCCTGCCGCCGTGGGGAGTGGGAACCTAGAACCTCCCGGTTAGAGGCGCTTCAGTGACATCAGTTGATGCACTGAGCTACCGCTACCGGTTTATGAACCAAAGTGCTTTCATTGTTTTCCTTAAATATTTATTTTGTATAACCTCTAATTTTTTTTAATACGAGGTTTCGCTGCGTGACGCTATGCAGGTAGGCGCAGACGGAGGGGCGTGGGCGTACCGTTTGCAGGTCGGGGTGCGCGGGGGGCGTGGTGGGGGAGGAGAGGCGCACGGACGCGAACGAGGCCAACGCGAACGCGTCCTCCCACGCGCCCCTCGCCCCTCCCGCTCCCTCCGACTCGGACAGCGAACGCCAACTGCGCGCACACAAACACGTTAGGTTACGTCTAGGCACATCACCCACGTTAGATTACGTCACCCATTAGGTACTTCACCCAAGGTAGGTTACGTCACGTGTTAGGTACTACACGCACATTAGGTTACGTCACCCACGTTAGATTACGTCAAGGCACATCACCCACGTTAGTTCGCCCATTAGGTACTTCACCCAAGGTAGGTTAGGCCACTCGTTAGGTACTTCGCCCAGGTTAGGTTACGTCAAGGCACATCACCCACGTTAGGTTATGTCAAGGCACAAACACTTCGAATTGCCACAAGCTACGTTTTATCGAAATCGATTTGGAGGAATAAAAGCCATTAAGGTGTTGTGTTTTGAGTTCCCTACATTTTAGCTAGAATTTTCGCCCACCGCTGGCATATAACTGAAACCGTGTTTTCACATAGATTATTTCCCATTTTATTTAATAAGTTATCTATTTTTCTTTGCCCCACGTATGGGAGCACTGAGGCCGTTCTTTCTGACTTAATCCGCTTTATTAACCATACTACCACGGCCTGGTAATAAAAGTTTTTCTGTCGTTTTCCAGCACACATGTACAATACTTTCTCTTCTTACAAAGAAAGGGCGAGAAAATAAATGCATCAAAATAAAATCCAAAATAGCAGTCGTACGGGTGTGGTCTTTTGTGCAATGTAGCGTGTGGTGGTAGACGGCAGAGACCTCTGTTGGCCCACCTGCGCCCCACGGAGGCGAACCTCCGTCGCCGCCGCCTCCTCGGGCCGCTCGCCTCCGCCGCCTCCGCCTCCACCGCCGCCTCCGCCGCCGCTCCCTCCGCCACCGCGCCTCCACTCGCTCCCTGCTCCCCGCGCCCTGCACGCCCGCCACGCAGCGAGTCGCCCGGCTGCATCCCGCCCTCACACTCGCTTCTCGCCCAACACCCTTTCTCTTTTCGCTACTTCAGAAGGGATACCCCGACTGCATCCCGCGCTGAGTTTTCTCCCACTCTCGCATCCCAGCTTACCTCATTTCACTTTTCGTTACTTCAGAAGGCATAACCCGACAGCATCTCGCGCTCAGTTTTACGTCATCCCCACGTTTTAGGTAATCCCCTTCCTCTTTTCGCTACCAGTGAAGGCATCCCCACTTTTAGGTAATCCCCTTTCTCTTTTCGCTACCAGTGAAGGCATAGTCCGACAGCATCCCGCGCTCAGTTTTACGTCATCCCCACGTTTTAGGTAATCCCCTTCCACTTTTCGCTACCAGTGAAGGCATAGTCCGACAGCATTTTGGTAATCCCCTCCCTTTTCGCTACCAGGAAGGCATGTCCGACAGCATCCCCGCTCAGTTTTACGTCATCCCCACGTTTTAGGTAATCCCCTTCCACTTTTCGCTACCAGTGAAGGCATAGTCCGACAGCATCCCGCGCTCAGTTTTACGTCATCCCCACGTTTTAGGTAATCCCCTTCCACTTTTCGCTACCAGTGAAGGCATAGTCCGACAGCATCCCGCCCCTTCCACTTCTAGGTAATCCCTTTCACTTTTGTACCTGTGAAGGCATAGTCGACACATCCCGCTGTCAGTCTTCTTTGACCCTCGCTTCCCAGCTAATCCTCTTTCACTTTCCGTCACCTGAGAAGGAATAGCCCTTTTCCCATACTCTCGTGTCCAGCTAATCCCCTTTTTTTTCATTACCTGACAAAGAATAGCTCGCATGCATTCCACATCAGTTACCCCACACTCTCAGCTAATACCCTTTCCCCCTTTCCTTACCTAAGAAGGCATAGCCCGACTGCATCCCGTTTCGTTCATGTGTTTCAGAAGGACTAAACATTTTGGGTAACGCAAATATCTGTTCTCGCACCAGTCCAGACAAAACCAACACATGTGAAAATGTCAAAATGTTGGAATTGCGTATGTTAAGTCAGCGAGGTAAGAAGATGCTAGTGGTAGATGATTTCGAGTTTGGTTTCCACAAACTTTTAAGCAGTGGTTTTCAATGTTGGCAGTACTATAAAAGCATGTGCAAATGTTTTGTTGAAAACAGACAGAAGCGGATAAATGATAATCGATCAATGCGATTCTATGCAGACCACGGAAAACTTAGAAATCAAACATCATACTAAGGGGAAAAACAGAACGTAAGGGGAGTCGGTTGAAGCCTTTTTCGGAGGAAGGAAAACGATTTAGGAAATTTTGACTGAGGGATGCAGTCGGCATACGACTCCCCACACACTCATCGCCGCTCGCTGGCGGTTTCTCAAGAAAAATGCCCCCTCCAAGATTTCCCTTTCTGAATGGAGGTACCACACAAAAGTTTTGCTTTGCTGTTTGACTAAAATTTACAACTTTTGTGACGAAAGCAATGAAGAATTTGCTTTGATGGAGTCTACCTAAAAATCAGGCAGAAATGTCTCACGCTTAACTTCGTTATATGAAATTTCCCACGTGTTCATCGTCAAAAGTAATCATTTTCGATGGCCTAGAACTTTGTAACATTTATTGTCAGACAGCTTGTGTCTGCTTGGGATTCGTTCACCAAGGCAAGACCTGGAGCCACATAGACACAACGCCCAAAGCTCGAGAGTAAAGGCCCTAATTTCCTTTCTACGGCTGTGTAGTGTCCCATGCACTACATTTGGTGCACCAACCTGTGTGTAATAACATTCAGTGCGGCCGTTACATTACATTAAACGCCCAACGCGTCAGTTGCGACACAATATTCTCTTACATTTCAAACGAAATCTGGAACCGAAGAAAATCAATAAAAAGATAATTATGCTTTACGGTAAGTATTCGTTTCAGTTACTCAGTAAAAACTGATCATTGCACCTTAAGTTAAGACGAACACTATTAGATAAATTACTACTAAATCGCTAGACTAGGGAATTTATCAGAAACTTGCAGTGCACACGTAGCACTATCTGTGAGTATTCCACTCGTGAAATTAAAAGAAATAGTGTTTAACTGTATACATAAAACGCTCCAATCAGGGCGAAGTATCTCAAAACAATTACCCCTTTTTCTATCCGAGTTTTCTAACTGTTCCCTCCCTGCTGGCGAAGAGTAAGCTGCGACTCTTTTATATTACGATGTGGTATGTATCGATCTGTGTTGATGTTCAATAAATCGCGCATGTACTATAAAACAACCTCTCAACCTCTTAGGTTTTAACATGCTTTCAGTTATTTTCAATATTTCGCGCATTTGGAACTTTGATGGGCATAATTTCATTCGTGGAACAGACCTGTTAAATACCACTCGTGCTTTACATACAATATCACTCGTGGCTTACAACCAACCGACTCTTTTACTTTTGTAATCGATAGTTTTCCTTCAATACATTTTCGCTATACCTTCTTCTTGTGAAAAACGAGAGTGCTACAACAGCACATAATTTTTGGTATAGTGTGTCTCAGACTAAATGTTACAAACTTCTGAGATTAATTAGTGAGAAATACATATATATATATATATATATATATATATATATATATATAGGTATTTCCTCTGCTGGCTTTACTTTTGTAATCGATAGTTTTCCTTCAATACATTTTCGCTATACCTTCTTCTTGTGAAAAAAAAAACGAGAAGTGCTACAACAGCACATAATTTTTGGTATAGTGTGTCTCAGACTAATATGTTATAAACTTCTCGAGATCAATTAGTGAGAAATACCTATATATATATATATATATATATATATATATATATAGGTATTTCTCTCTAATTGATCTCGAGAAGTTTATATATATATATATATATATATATATATATATATATATGAAATTTCACACGTCTTTATTGTTATCATTTCCGACCCCCTGGAGGAGTGTAACCTTTATTTGTGTGGGGGAGGGGGCGTGGCTCACCGAGGCAGGGCCTGGCGCCGCGCCGGCCGGGCGGCCGCTGCAGGTGGCAGGGGGAGCGCTGCAGGGGCGCCGCAGGTTGCTCGCCCCGCCCCCCGCCGCCGCCGCCGCCGCCGCCCCCACCACGCGCACGCCGGGCACAGCAGCCACACACACACACACAGCCGCTCTTAGCAGCACACCACCTCATTCATTGATTCGGGGCACATCAACTGCTATGGTCATTTGCCCCGTAAGTGTAAAGTGTCGCGGCTGTGAAACACGTTTAAAGAGCGCGCCTAAAAAGCAGCGCTCAGCGGCGGTCAGAGAAGGCAGCGGGGCGGCGGGGAGCGAGAAGACGCCGCCCAATCCCGGAAAGCGAGCTGGTCGGAGAGCCAGCTACGCAGCAGCGAGTCTCCAGCGCCGCCCGCTTTAAGAGCGAGCGCCGCCAGCCGAGAAGACGACGGAGTAATTGGCTATTGTGTTGAGTGAGAGCGTTAGTGACCGTGCGCCCAGTGAATTCTGCGAGGAGATCGTACAGTGGATTTCTGATTACGACATTGCTTGTTTCTTGGTACATCTCCCGGACTTTTGGTTTCTAGATTTTGGTTTGTGACTCGGTACGCTCTTTGGACTTTGGAATTGTAACCTTTGTACTATCGGCAGTTAATTACAATAAATGTTTGTGTATGTAAAGCGTGCAATTATTCTGAACATAACATAAAGCATGTTTTTTTTTCTTATCGCGAGGTGGCGGTGATCTTCCTCTGCTGGATAGCACGATCCGGCACCGACTGATTTATTCATTAGTAGGGAACGGAATTTATTGTAATAAAAACAGAAAAATATGTACATATATATGTAGTTATTTTTTCAAAAATATGTAAGAAAAAATAGAAAATATGTGAAATCAAAATTCGTTATAAAGTATAAAATTCCATTCTTCAAGCGTTTTCCGAACACAGTACGTTGCCGATCAGATGTTAACATGCATTCAGGGAGGCTGAAAGAAAGTTTTACATTCACAGAAGCAATTATTCGCTAGTTTCATCCGAAATATATAATACTTTCGTATTGTATACAAAGTTTACGAGGAGCCGGCGCTCAAGTGAATAGTACTAATAACGATGATCCGGTGTTAATACAAGCGCATCGCGTGCATTTTTAGTATTTCAGTAACAAAGTTTTCAAGTAACAAATACACACACACACACACACACACACACACACACACACACACACACATATATATATATATATATATATATATATATATATATATATATATATATATATATATATATATATAGTATATCGAACATGCATGTGAAATGTTCATATTCGACCTACAAATATATTAAAATGTTATAAAATATGTAGCAATAGATAAAATATATAAAAATATGTAATTATACCAAAATATGTAACAATATGTAAAATAAAAATGGTCCCAATTAGTTCGGAATGTCGTGTTAAGTCTAAAAAATATTAGTGAATGCAGTTATCTTGTCCCTGTAAATATATGTATTTACATGAAAATCCGTTCCCTATTCACTAGTGATTCCGGGCGACTCGAACAGATACGGTCGAAACCCCGTATGTGTAATGAATTATTTGCATCGCGATCGATGGCGGTGGTTTTCCCCGCTGGATGGAGAGCTGCGGCGCCGACCTGTACATCGTCTAAGGGAATTTTCCCCAACCACATACATTTCACCATCAAGTACCGCCCCAGCCTGGGCAACCTCTACGCTCCCGCCATTCGTGGTAGTGCATTGCAAACTAGTGTGTGTGTGTGTGTGTGTGTGTGTGAATATAGAATGAGGATAGTACAAGGAAGAGGAAGGAAGGATCGCGCGCCCGTTTGTTACAACACTGTTCCGGACAGTGATCGGATTGGTTTTGGTTTGGCTTTTTTGTGTTTCCGGGCGCGTCAACTGCTTTGGTAATTAGTCCCGTTAGTGTAGTGCATGTTTTTTTCTCGGGAGATGGCGGTGATCTTCCCCCGCTGGATGACGAGATCCGGCGCCGACCTACCGTCGGCTAGTGGGGTTTCCCCCTAACCAGGACTCTCCCACCAACGGGGCACCGCCCCAGCTGGGACAAGCTCTAAGCTCCCGACCGGTCTCCCGGGATAAGTGGTAGTGTAGTGCATGTTAGTGTGTGTGTGTAAGAGGAGAGGATAGTACAAGGAAGAGGAAGGAAAGATCGCGCGCCCGTTTGTTACAACACTGTTCCGGACAGTGCTCGGAGAAACGACGGAAAACAACCGACCAGATCGTTCGGCCGCTGGGATTCCCCTCCGAGGTCTGAGCAATGTGCCAGCTGGTGCGTTGGTGGCGGCGGTGGTGCCTACCTGGTGGGCGTGGCGGCGCGCGGGGGCAGGGCGAGCAGGCGGCGGCGGTGGCGCCGGTGGCGGCCTCGAGCGGCGTCCGCCGGAGTCACGCCAGGCTCTGCGCACGCGCGACGAAACGCGCCCCCAAACCATTCGTTTTACTTTGCTGCGCGAAAGCAACGGCGAAGTTTCGGCAGAACAACTCGTAAAACTAAGGCTCTATAGGGGGAAGTATACGCAGACGCCATTCTTCGTCATTGCTTGCCGACAAGCGTATGTGAATGTAGAGGAAAACGTCGCGTCTCGCTACTTTTCGTTATTTTCCAAACAAAAAAATACTCTGACGCAATTTCGGTCACTGTGAGCAGTTTTTTGAGAAGTGTGAAAACGTCGTCGGTAAGTACAGTGCCCAGAATTCTCCACTTGTAAGTAGAAAATGATATTTTAAAACGTTTGCAAGTTGGACTAAGGTTATGTTTTACATTTGTATTCACAATGTAAAATTAAATTTAGAGTTTCCCAACACTGTTATTTTAAGCCACTAAGGTTTCCCTGAACAGTATATGTTTTCATATTAAAAATAAAATCGCTCTCAGGTAAGTTAGCACGAGAAAGAAAGTCGCAGCAATTTGAGCACACGTTTTTGAATGGCTTTAGTTGTGCTACCTGCGATGTAAAAAATCGCATTTACCTCCATATTATACTTCAAATTCTCACTTAGTTCACTAAGGGAAAATGTAGTTACACTAAGGCCCTGTCTTTTTAGAACTCTAGTATATCTATATTCTCTATTTACAAATGCGCGTCTGCGTATACCTGTCATTTTAGAACTCTAGTATAACAGGGCTCAGCTAACGAAAAAAGAATAAAGCCGGTGGCTAAATTTAGAAAAAATCCTCTAACACGTGATATAGCCAGAATCTATGTTTTGTGGATCCTTGATACCGAAAACTTGAAAGACAGCAAAACGTCTGTCTGTCCGTCTGTGAACAACGCTAGCGGATAAACAATTCAGCCGATTTTCTCCAAAATTAATATTCCCCAATCAATGTGGTTGATGTTAAGGTTCCTTGAATTTAAAACCCATATTTTAATTTTTAGGCGTACTTTTCATAAAGCCCCGGAGACATTTTCAAAATTTTCGAAAAAATTGACTCCATTGTTTTCTATTAATTTTTGTTGTTGGATAGCGTGAAGGACGTTTAAGAGAATGACGCAGATCTCATTTTAGTTGAAAACCCTCATTTTTCGAAAATTGCAAAACTTCAAATTGTTTTTGGCGTCTTCCTCCAACAACAATTACGAAGATACAGATTGTTTTCCATTAATGAAATATGTTCCTTAAAATTAGATTTTGAAATCAGGTAATATACAGTTTTTCAAAAATTTGGGTATTTTTCGTATAATTTTGAGTGAAAGTATGTGCTGTTTTAGCACCATTAGTTAGCCACTGAACACGTGGTGGGCAACTTCATACAACGAACGTTCTGGGTCGTGCACAGCCGTCTTTGACGTTGGGTCGCGCACGAGATGGCGCCAACTGTTTGAGTACACGGCGCAGAGAGGCACTACCCTCTCCATCGAACATCGAGCTACGAGAGCGAGTCTGGGGCAGCGGCGGCAATAAAGTCAACGTCGTTTCGAGAGAAGGGAACTGGAACCAGTGACTTCAGCAGTGACAAGCAGCCATTCAGAGCCACGTCTTAAAATCCATCTGCTAAAGTACATAAACCTCGCATGGAATAGTCTTTTTAAGTCGGCTTTCTCCTCAGAAAATGGACGTGTGCTTCTGTGCGGAACGGTTTCGGTATCGAAACTGATTGAACGTAGCAGCCTTTTTAGGTTTTCATCACTTAACAAGATTTTTGGGGTTTCTTTACTCAACAAGATTTTTTGGGTTTTCTTCACTTGACTCGAATGTTAGGTTTTCTTCACTTAACACGATTTTTGGATTTTCTTGAAGTAATCGTGGTGAAAATATCTCCCCCGGACTCCGCAAAAAGCGGTGAAGCTCAAACAAATGAACATGTGTCCTAATCATCAAATAGAGTTGGGACGGGTTACTAGAACACCGTAAATGTGTCAACAGTTTTATTTCTTAACTATTGTTAGCATACTTTCCGCCTTTGGCATTTGAAGCGGATTAATTTCCCGCCTTAATAGCACCTCTGCTGTGCTACAATGCATTTTGGACATAACACTAATGTCCCACCAACAACGCGGAGCAACGTAGGTACAGAATGGACAGGCAGCAAGCACTTTTCCTTTGCATTAATTCTCTAATTAACTCTTTAATTAACTATTTTTTGTAATGTAATTTTAATGCAGATAATCCTACGCCGTCAATGCAATGGTAGTGGTACCATGTAGTTAAACATTTCTCGAATTTTTTGGTGTATTTCACAAATGAAATCATACGTATGATAAATTTCTAAATTTCTTTAATGGTAATGCTTTAATAATGTTAAATTTATTTGATGAATCAGACTCTGTCAAGTGGAGTCTATTGGCTAACCAATTTAACTGAGATCATAACCTCACGAAACTTTACAACAGAGTAGATTACAAAGAAGCCTCACGAAACACTTCTTTGCAGTCTATTCTATAGTAAAGTTGTAGTGGAAATGATTGCAATTCCAGTTTTGTAACTTTACATACTAAAATTACTGTTCTCATTTGTTTGCCTTGCATTTGTTCCTTGTACGCTGTTTGTCCAAACGTTCTGAAACAGATTCTCATTGGCCTTTTAGTCCCCTTTATGTTGGGTTTGGAAAAAGTTTTTACGAACGTAGCCTTTTTTTGTACACTGCCATACAAATAGCACGACACGCCAAGCAACCGAGCAAAAGTTCCGGCAAGTGTCACCTGGAGCGCGGTCGTCAACCTAGGCGGAGCGCGAGCAGAAAACGGGCGAAAGAGTCGTTCACTTCCGCGGTCCGGCCCGGTCGGGACCCACCCGCTGCGCGAGGTCGCGGACGAGGTCGAGGACGAGGGCGAGGACGGACGGGGGGCGGCGGCGGGCACAGAGGGCAGCACCTCCGCGCCGGCCCGCCACTGCCAGCACACAACACACGCCGGTTCATGCAGCAATGTACGACTCGCGCAACTTTTCTTGAACGATGACCTTGCTTCCCCCTCCCTTGAGCAACAAGCAGTTGAAGGCAAAAGCTCGCGGCGAGCACTGATGACAACATTCCAAGCATTAAAACTTCGTTGGCACGAAACAGAAGCTTGTCAAAGCTAGTCGCTTTCAGAGTTCAGAACTTCTGTTCAGCTTCAATACCATTATCTAAAGAAATGGCTGAGACAGATCCAGGTCCTTCAAGGAAGGATCCTAAAACTCCTATCTAGTGTCCCTGCTGTTGCCTACCCAGAGCGATGACCTGGCCGCACACGGAGCAGGTTGACTTTGATTTTTCAGAAGTTGGCGTTACTGTAAATACTCTAGTGGACGACTTTGTAACTAATACCCCCACTCCGCCCGCATTTCCTCAATTCATCGTTCAAGAAAAGTTGCGTGAGTGGTACGTCTTAACAAGCGGGAGATGTTACATGATTGATTGTTAGTGATTACGGGCGCGACAACTACAGAGGTCATTATTCCCGTAGTGTTGTGCATGCTTTGTTGGAGGGTGATCTTCCCCCGCTGGATGGCGAGGCTAACGGATTCACCGTGCATCGAGTGAGAAAGTGAGTATTTTGTGTTTACGGACGTGTCAACTGCTGTGGTGATTAGTCTAGTGAATGTTCTACCCCGGAAGGAGGAATTGTTTGTTAATTCGTGAGATCCGGCGCCAACCTACACGTTAGATTGCTGAGGATTTCTCCCATGAGATTCCTCCCCTAGTCGGCACAAGCTCCAAACTTCCGGCTGATCTCCCGACAGATCTACGTAATGTGCAATCTCTCTCTCTTCTCTCTCTCTCTCTCTCTCTCTCTCTCTCTCTCTCCATATATATATATATATATATATATATATATATATGTTGGTTTGTGTACGCTCCAAAAATTCAAAAAGTTCTGTACCGATTGAACTCAAATTTTGACACGATATTTACCCGTTTCGAAGATTGTTTTTATCTATTTTTCGCGTCAGTAACATACCCGCGACCGCGAGAAAACAGCTTTATTAACCGTCAGCTGTGTACCAGCAACCGGGCCATCTGTCGCAAACGAGCTGAACACTCGCCCTACTATCTAACGCCAACCGCAGTCACATGCTTGTTCTTACCTATTTACATTGTTTATTAACAAAAAATCAATGCAACAAAACACAACCGATGTTGCAAAGCTAACTATTTTGCCGACTTCATACATAGGCAGTCCACGTCACATGCCGGAATATGCTCAAGATGCAATGGCATCTTGACGGAGATAGGTTCAGAGAGAGAGAGAGAGGAGGGGGGAAGAGAGACGAAGAGAGGACACTAAGAGAGAGATGGTGAAACAGAGAGACGGGGAGAGGGAGACGGTGATAGAAAGAGAGAAGGAAGCAGGAAGAGGGAGATGAAGGGAAGAATGTCGTCTGCTGGATTCCGCTAGTTAAAATAAAGTATGTTTGTGTGCAAGAGGAGAGAATGGGATAAGGAATAAGGAAAGATCGTCGTTCCACTGTTAGGGTTCTGCTCTAGGATGATTGGCGTTGATCGGGAAAACTACCGATCATAACAAACGGCCGCTACAATTATCCTCCAGACAGCGACTGAATCCGACTTTGCTTTACATCTACTGACGGAAATCCGCCACAGACGGATCTTAAACCTTAGACCTCCCGCTACACAGACCACTGATGTTCCTTTCTTTCCTTATCCCCCTTTGCCCTCTCCCGTTACACACACCTTACATGCACCACACTTCCACACACCTTATCCCAGCTGTGGCTGTCACATGCTGGGAAGATATACTTGTGATGGGGAATTCCCACAACCCGACATGTGGATCGGAAACGTTTATCTTGTTCTAGCTAGCGAGGAACAGCTCAACCTCCGGGGATTGATTGATTTATTTTTCGTGTTTCCGGGCGCGTCAACTTTTGGCGGTGGTCTTCCCCAGATGGATGGCGAGATCCGGCGCCGACCTACCGTCGGCTAGTAGGGTTTCCCCCTAAGCAGGACGCTCCCACCAGCGGGGCACCGCTCCAGCCGGGACAAACTCTAAGCTCCCGACCGGTCTCCCGGAATATGTGGTAGTGTAGTGCATGTTAGTGTCAGTGTGTGTGTAGGGGGAGAGGATGGCACAAGGAAGAGGAAGGACAGATCGCGCGCGGTCCGTGGCCCGTTTGTTAGTGTACTGCTCCGACATTCGCCTGGTGTTGATCGGAGAAACCACGGAAAACTACCGACCAGAGCAGCGGGCCGCTAGAATTCTCCTCCAGACAGCGACTGAATTCGATCTACCTGGAAAGCTAGTGTCAAAAATCCTGCCGCCGTCAGGACTGGAACCTAGGACCTCCCGGTTAGAGGCGCTGCAGTGGCATCAGTTGTCAACCTCCCGGGATACAGCATGCACTTCACGTACGGGGCTAACAACCACAAACGTCGCGCCAGGAAGCAGTCCAAGACTCCATACCGCGGGCCACGGCGTCGCAGCGGGGAAGTCCCTTTCCGCCCCAGGCTCCCCGCCGGCGGACCGCTGCGGCCACGTGACGCGCACCTCGCGTTCGGGCAGCTCCGACGCCGACTCGCCGACGACAGCGCCCCTCGCGGCGGCTCCGGAGGGTCGCGAACGACCTTCTCGCTCCCCGAGGCACTCGTTCCAGGACGATTCGCGCTGCGAGACCGCCACCTGCGTTCGCTGGCGATCCCGAGGCGCCTGAGAGACACGTGAACGATCTTGCCGCTCCAGCTGACACTCGTTCTCTGTCGGTTGGAGCTGTAAGCTAGGCGGGAAAACGCGAAATGAGTCGCGCGCTGGATGTTCCCTGTAGTACGGATATTCGTTCCACGTGTTTTGACTAAGGGAACGCGTTCTCGTCGAGCGACCGTCGTCGGGTTCGTTAGAGTCACGCGAACAATCTCCCTGCCCACGCAAACACTCGTTCAGTGATGCTCGATCGGAAACGTGCGATCTCGTTGAACGATAGCTTTGGGGATCGTGGGAGTCGCGTGAAAGATCTTGGGGCGCTCGCGGATACTCGTTCCACGTTGTTTGATCGGAAGCATGCGTTGTCATCGAACGGTTGATTTCACGCTCCAGAATCTCTTGCGAACGATCCTGCGGGGCTTGGGAGCGCTCGTTCCAGGACGCTTGGAACTGAGAGCTGGGCAGGAAAGAACGAAGTGCCTGGGATCCTCCGAGTCGCGTGACGGATCCTCCCTTTCGCACGGACGGTCGTTCAGCGTTGCTTCGTTTCGAGCTCTCATCGAACGATCGATTTCGGGATCTCGGGGGTTGCGAGAAGGATCTCGACGCTTGCGCGGACACTCGTTCCACGTCGCTTGGAGCTGCGAGCTGTGTGGCAGAGCACGAACCGCCCTATGATTCTCCGAGTCATGTGAAGGATCTTCGCGTTCACAAGGAAAACTCTCCCACGTGTCTTTACCGAGTGCAGGCGGCGTCTTCATCGCACGACTACCTTCGTGTTTCTGGGAGTCGCGTGAACGATCCTGTCGTCCCCGAGGACACTCGTTCGATATCGCTTGGAGCTGCAAATTGTGCGGGAAAGACCGAAGCGTCTTCAAATCACGGGCGTTCTGTAATGGATGTTTTTCTTGGCCGGGAACGTGCGCTTTCATCGAACGATTGCTCTGGGGATTCGGTAAGTCGTTTGAACGGGTCCCCAACTCGACGTACATTCCTCGTCGCTCGCGAGCCGTGCTCTCGTGCTGCTGGGAATCGTCTCTTTCGCGCGGATATTCCTTTCTCCCGCCTTCACCCGGAGAACGCGTCCTCGTTGCACGATTGCCTTGGGGCTCGTGGGAGCCGCGTGAACGATCTCGTCGTTCGTCGCACGTCGCCTGGAGCTGCGAATCCGTCGTGCTGCGAGGAGGGTCTCGCCCCGTGCCTTGGTGTGGAGCCCTGCTGGGCCCGGGGCGGGGCTGGGGCGAGGTTCTGACCGCTACAAAGAGACGGGCGCTCTATACTACCAACTGCGTGTTATTTTTAATAATTAATCGGCGTTGCAATAAGTCGTGTCAAGTGGACGCTGACCTTGGCGGCCGGTGCGGCCCTCGCCAAACCCTGCGCCGTGTGGCGGCGACGCACGCTGCTGAGAATGGGCGGCCCCCGCACCTCTGAGGACAATTCATTGACTGATTACTAGTGATTCTGGAGGCAGCAACTGCTAAGGTCATTGTTCCAGTAAGTGTAATGCACGTTTTCTCCTCGGGAGGTAGCGGCGATCTCGCCTCGTTGGATGGCGAGATCCGGCGCCGACCTAGCGTCGTATAAAAGGGTTTCCTAAACAGGTTTCTCCCACTAGCGCGGAACAAGCTGTGAGCTCCCGACACATATATTAGTGTTGTGCGTGTAAGTGTAAGTGTGTGTGTAAAGAGAGAGGATAGGAAAGATCGCGCGTGGCCCGTGGCCCGTTTGGTAGGGTACTGCTCCGGCATTCGCCTGTTGTTGATCGGAGAAACGACGGAAAAGTACCCATCAGAGCAGCCGGCCGCTAGAATTCTCCTCCAGACAGCGTCTGAATTCGACCTAACTGAAAAGCTAGTGTCGAAAATCCTGCCGCCGCCAGGACTCGAACCTAGAACCTCCGGTCAGAGGCGCTGCAGTGACATCAGTTGATACACTGAGCTACCACTCCCGGTACGTGTATCAATGAAATTAGGTTTGTTTACACAGGATTCTTTGATGTAAAAAAAACAACAAAAATTGAAAAATTGAACCGGTTGATGGGTGGTGAACCAGAGCGTGGCGTACGCGGGGGGTGTGCCGCAGGGTCCCCTGTCGTGGCCGGCGGACAGCAGCTCCAGCAGCATGGCGGAGACGGCCACGCGGGGCTCCGAGGACAGCCCCTCGGCCGAGGACGCGGGCGAGGACGCGGGCGGAGGGCGGCGGCGGCGGCGGCGGTGGAGGCGGCGGTGCGCGGACGCCATCAGCATCGTCCTGCGGCCGCCCGGGCCCCGCCCCCGGCGCCCACGCAACGCACTGGCAACGCAACACCCCGCAATAGTACATTACGAAACGATTATGGATGTCAATACACGAGTGAGTTATTACGATAACTTTTTTTTAAAAATTTGTTGCGTCTACACCTTGACGCAACGCGTCTCCAAGCCCCCTTAAGGGGCGTTGAGCGCTTTGCACTGGGGAGTAATCCTCCATTAATGTGCTTTTACTTTTTTTAAAAATATTTGTCAAGTCTCGTCACGTCGCAGTCAGTCAGTGCCTTTTATCCCTTCGCCCAGGGGCTCAACGCCGTTAGATCCCGGGGTTCCTGGCCGGTCACCCAACCACGAACCCGCGAGTCTCGAATGCGCTTAACCTTCGTGACTTCACGGAGCGTAGTAAACGCATTCGGCTAGCGCCGCCGGCCTCACTTCACACGAGTGGATTAATACCCATTACATCGAATTTCGTACAGTACTTTTTCTACGCCGACCTGGATGGCCGAGGTGGTTAAGAGCGAGTACCGACTCAGCACTTCGGTCCGAAAGGTTGCGGGTTCGAGTCCCGCCTTGGGCATGGTTGTTTGTCCCTTGTCTTTGTATGTATGTGTTGTCGCGGAGGGCCTCGCGTTCTGCTGGCCCCAGATCAGAGGAGCCCGCAAGTGTGTTGGTGTCTAGTGTATGGTCGAATATGCGTCCCATCGGGACGTAAAGGGTAACCGGCTGTCGGGTGGATAAAAAAACTCTAGAAAGAAGACTTTTTCTACGACTTTTACATTGAATCGATGCGAGGCAGTTGACGTGCAGGATTGAGCCAAGGCCACCTAGCAGACAGCGCTCTACCCTACCCTGTCTCAGGTGGCTTTGGTTTACCAGTGCGAGAGAATACAAAAGTTGCTCATACAATAACTGCGAGGTCACCATTTTCGCTTTTTCTCTTATTTTTGAAGGTGCCTACTCCTCCTCTCATTAACTAGACATTTCAAACTGAAGAATTTGCCGGTTTTTAAGGACAAACACACGGCAGCAACATACAACACACAATAACTTGCGTTCTAACGTCAACCAAATGTTCACCACTACCACTGCGTTAGTCAAATAGGATATAAGTGAAATTACGATCCAGTTCATTTTATATAATATAATCTTCCACATACAAATTTCTGATAATAAAAGAAATTAAAACTGATAAATATAATATAAGATGAAATGCAATTTTAATGTACACAATCGAACAAAACATTTACTAGAACGATTTTCAAATATTAATGTAGTCTCAGTATTGAAATAAAGAAATCTGTATCGTAATGAGTATCATTATGCAACGGGTTGGAGACATCAAATGACAGAATTACACAATGGGAGAAGAAAAACACCGTCTTTCTACTCCCATTGGATAATTATGCCATTGGATGGCTGCATAACGACACTCATTACGATACACAATTACGATACATGTTCTTCACCAATCACAGAGACGCTTACAAACCAAGTCATGAGAATTAATCATTGATTATCGTTCTAGTAAATGTTTCGTTCGATTGTGTACATTAAAATTGCATTTGATATTATATTATGCTTGCCAGTTTTAATTTCGTTTATTATTAGTATTTTTTTCAAGAAATATTATTTAAAACGAATTAGATCGTAATTTCTCTTTGATCCTATTTGACCAGCGTAGTGCTCCATCGCAGGTGGACTGGTATTAAGCCACCAGCGCGGGCATGCGAGCGTAAGTTTACAAAGCTGTCCGCTAGGCGGCCTTGGCTGAATCCTCCATATCAGCTGCCACGATCGATTCAATGTAAAAGTTTAACTTACAAAAGTCGTAGAAAAAGTACGGTATGAAACTGGATGTAATGGGTATTAATACACTTGTGTCAAGTTTACAATACTCGTGTATCCCACCCATCATTACTTCACCGTTTTGTAATGTACTATTACAGTCGCCCTAGTGTAAAAAAGCCGATATCGTTAACCGAATTAGTTATGTGCGCTTTGCAAAGTCACGGAAGTTAAGCAATTTGAGACACCCCGGATTCCTGGACGGGTGACCGTTTCGGTAGCACGATTGGGAAGCCGAGCCCCTAGGATAAAAATCACTGAGTGGGACAAAGACAAAACAAGTCAATGGAGGTTTACTTTAAATACCCTTAAAGCCCAACAGGGGCTAAGAGACATATTTGGGGAGATGCAAAATTTGTTTGAAATAACTTACGGCAAATTTTTCGAAAATTGTTTAATTGCAGTTAATATGGAAACTTCTCATATTCAATGATTAAAGTTGAGAAAAAATTGGCCGTTTTAGTGCTCTAGAGGAGAAAAACTAAATCACATAAGTTGATGAAACACCGCTACATTAATTTTAAACTTTAATTTTATTATTACTGTTATTATTATTTACGTTAAAGTTTATAATACACATTTTTTGTTCAAACTTACTGAACAATTTGTGTCCCAACTATAAACTTCGAAATGTTCGAGTCGGATCGGAAAGTCGCATCTAACAGGAACAACTCCTTAAATCCCCGACATTTAGAGCACTCGATGTTCCTTTTTTCTCACGCTTCAACCGATTCTCAAACAGAACTCGCCTGCGGGTCTCGGAAGCGCTGCAGCTGTCCACTTCCGGTTCCTGCGCGCGGTCCACGAACGTTATGTGGATGTCGATGTTGGCAGCACTGTCTCTCAGGGAGGGCTCGTCCGCATAGCTCGCCTGCGTTGCCTTCGTTTCCGCCGTCATGGCGTCCAGACGCACTTCGCCAACGCCAACAAGCTGTTCCGTCGACGTCGTCTTTTGTCTAGGAGCCACATTCCTAGGGAGGTGCAGTTCATACCGAATGAAAATACAATAACGCGGTCTAATCTTTTTTTATTTATTTTACGTCAAAAACAGTTAAAAACTGCGTATGACGTGCTATGGGGAAAAGTGAATTGTGTGCACATTTTCAAAATTCTGTGATCCCTACACTAAGTCATATACTACTTAAATTTTGAATTTTGAAAGGGAGAAAAAACAATCAAAAAACTCCATGTAATAAAATCTATTTTCAAGGATAAATAAGCAATACATTTTGGCTCTTATTACTTCCTGCCGCGACAACATGGAAACGATAATTTGAATAATTGTATTTCCCACTGAATTTAGAAGATGTGCACAGAAAATGAAGTTACATTTATGTCCAGAAGCAAAACAAGGGGCCATCTCAGCATTTGCTCAATGGATCAGGGAAACTGGACGAAAAACCTGATCGAGATGGGGGTCATTGACCCGGAAGCTGTAGTACAATAGTTGTTACAGGTTATTTATACTCATTTATACAGTCCAAATGGTAAATAATGCCTTATGTATCATTGTTAAAATTTATGTTACTTTTCTTGTGATGCTCAGCATAGTCTCTAATTGTATAGAAACAGTTATGCAGCAGAAACGATTTCACTTGGGATTTAAACTTTTCTATTGAATTTAATCGTTTAATGTCATCTGGCAAAGTGTTGTAAAATAATGTACATGTATTGTATGTGAATTTTTTGTAATGCGCTGTTGATACTGTCACCTGATGAATATGATTTCTACGTCGAGTGTTATAGTAATAGACTTCGGCATTTTCTGAAAATATATTCCCGCCCTTGAGCAAGTCATTTTTTACAAAAACCACTGGTTCGTAAATAAAAAGACACGGCAATGGTAGAATTCCTAGATTAATGAAGAGAGGCTTACATGAATCACATGGGTGGGATTTGGTTATTATTCGTACAATTCGTTTTTGTAATCTAAAAGTCTGGGCGCTATGATGTAGTTCACCAGAATATTATGCCATATCTCAGGCGGGAATCTGTATTACTAATTTCGAATTTAGGTTTAAACTGAGGGTAAACTCTATAGATTTTGTCTGTTGAAGAGGAGTCTATGTTTGCGTTAGATACCCAGGAAGTGGGAAAAAATTGTTTGGTACCTGCGAATATTTTCCATATTTATTAAAGAGTTATTAATTTTTATCATTACATGAGACCGATTTGACCTAACGTATACTTAAAATAACATCTATTATTTTCTCATTCTCATTTGAAATATCTGGTCAGAACTTCAAAAAAGGTGTGATACTCTCAATATTTAATTTATTCCGAAAGAACTTACACAGACTCTTATAAATATTTCTGAAGCATTATGTATAAAAAATGAAGGTTACGTACGGTAGAGATTATTCCATATATGAAATATTTAATATGAATAAATTATAGTTACATTATTGAAAATAACCTATAAAATGTATCCTTAGATTCAAAATTATTTCCGCTCTGACATTTTTTCCACTTATCAATGTTAGTAAAGCTTATGGTCCAAAAAGAGCACAGGCATAGTATTTGATAGTAAACAGCAGGTATGGCACGCAATGGTGAATTCATTGATACACCGCGCATACCGTCGGTATACCTAGTAATTCGAAGTGTGTAAGAAATATTTCGTAAGTTTGGTAATCCTCTAAAAAAGTATTGCGATTTTGAAAGCTTTAAAACAGATGCAAAACAATAACTCTATTTTGCTACGGAGAGCCAATCATTCTTCCTCAACCATAAGCGCTATGACGTGCGTTAGAGTGACAAACAGTTTCAAACAATTCTTATTGCTGTCCAGAGAATTCGCTAGCGCAGACGAAGTCACCGCATGCCAGCCGCGATAACCTAGGGCTCCTCATATTTCAAGGGCAGGGAGAGGGGACGATTCGCGTCTGGACGGTCGGTAGGCACCGCAAAATATTGCGGTAAACAGTCCTTCTCTAATCGTAAATTACACTTCTCGCAAGTTTTTTGTAAAAATGCAGTGTGTTATTGATCCATAAGTTGGTGGTTTGTGCAATTGTCTTATAGAACAATTATTAAGGACGGAGTTTTCAGCGTTGGGGTTTCAGAAAAGCCCAAAATAAAAGACAATGATAGCGGTAGCTTCTATAAAGTGCGATATGCATAAAATAGTGTTCATGATTCGCCTCAGATGGTACGAGGGTTCCAGCACTTTCACCTCCATTCTGCGAATGCGCCCGTGTCGGCCTATACCTCTTCTCGCCGTCTGATTGGGCCGCCGTGGGCCGGGGGGCACGTCCCGGGGCCCGCGAATCCTCGGCCCCCCGATTCGCGCCGCTGCCGCCTCGAAGCGCGCCGCCGCGTCCTCCAGCTGGAGGACGGCGTCCTCGTCCACGACCTTGCGGCGCTCCGCCGACTCATGCCGCTCGCCCGACGGAGGGCGCACGCACCTACCGCACGGGACCGCCGTCTTTCGTTTCCCCACAAGATTCACTTAAAGAATACAACATCCTATCAATGGGGCTGAAATCGCAAAAGTTAACTCGACACTCACTACTCGAACCCATTAAGTCGAATTGCACTCTATTCTGCCAACCTCTGCAACTCGAACCTCCGTAACTCAAACCCATCTACCTGGAATCTTTCCAACCCGATTTTTTCTACTCATAACCCCACAACACGAATCTTTCTGTGTCCTTTCAACTAAACATCTCGATGAGAATCTCGCAATTGAATCGTCCTGTCGCTCGCCCGACGGAGGGCTCCTGGTGCGCTCTGCCGACGCACACCTACCGCGCGGGACCGCCGTCTTTCGTTTCCCCACAACATTAACTTAAAGAATACAAGGTCCTATCAATTGGTCTGAAATCGCAAACGTTAACTCGACACTCACTACTCGAATCCCATTAACTCGAATTGCACTACTTCTAATTCCACTCTATTCTGCCAACCTCTCTACCTTGGACCTCTGTAACTCTAATCTCTCTAACTCGAACCCATCTACCCTGAATCTTTATAATTCGAATTCTTCTCTCCCCAACCTCACAACGCAACTAGGGGGTCCTGTCGCTCGGCCGCCTGTTGCGCGCTCTGTTGGCAAAAACTACTACACGGTGTTTCATTTCTCCAAGATTAACTTAAAGAATACAAGATCCTATCATTTGGGTTGAAATCGCAAACATTAACCCCCAACCTCACAACACAAATCTTTTTGTGCCCTTTTAACTCAAAAATTTCCATGAGAATCTGGCAACTGAGTCTCTCTAACTCGAACCTTTCTCCACCAACCTCTCTATCTCAAATCTTTCTAAGTCGAACCTTTCCCCGCCAACCTCTCTATCTCGAATCTTTCACTCAAATCTTTCTAACTCGAACCTTTCCCGCCAACCTCTCTATCTCGAATCTTTCTAACTCGAACCTTTCCCACCAACCTCTCTATCTCGAATCTTTCTAACTCGAACATTTCCCCGCACACCTCTCTATCTCGAATCTTTCTAACTCGAACCTTTCCCACACACCTCTCTATCTCGAATCCTTCTAACTCGAACCTTTCCCGCCAACCTCGCTATCTCGAATCTTTATAACTGGACTGAATCCGCACCTCTCAGTGGGATCGTGCTGCGGCTGGCTCTTGCGTCCGCGCCGCGCGGACGAGTCGCGTCGCTCCCCCCCGCGCGCGCCACCCGCGCGCCACCGACTGCTCGGCCCCTGCGCCACCCATGGCACCACTCCCCTTTTTTTTTTTTACGACATCCTTCAGAAAACGACGGCGCAAAAATTATTGAATGAAATTTCTTTTGTATTCCGGCATTATAAAAGACCTTTTTTATTTTTACGACATCCTTCAGAAAACGACATCTTATGGCGCAAAAATTATTGAATGAAATTTCTTCTGTATTCCAGCATTATAAAAGACCTTTTTTTATTTTTACGACATCCTTCAGAAAACGACATCTTATGGCGCAAAAATTATTGAATGAAATTTCTTTGTATTCCGCATTTAAAGACCTTTTTTATTTTTACGACATCCTTCATAAAACGACATCTTATGGCGCAAAAATTATTGAATGACATTTCTTCTGTATTCCAGCATTATAAAAGACCTTTTTTCGTTATAAAAATGTTCAGGAAATGACACTGCTCTCAAAAGACCTTTTTCGTTAATTGGAAATGGTTCAGGACATGACATCACATGCCACAGATAATGACATATTTGTCGGTTATGGCACGAATTTTTTTTCTATACAAGCTATTTAAACGACCTTTTCTGTTGCAAGAAATCGTTCATCAATGAGCGATTCACGGCACAAATGATGACGCATTAGTATACGAATGATTGCATCATTAGACGTTCAACCAATAGCAGCGAGAAAATCGTGGTTACGTAGCGGAAATCCGCACAGTCGACCATAGATTTTTCGGACTGATGTTAAATAGCCGTGACGACACAAAGTTGTTTACCAAAGTTAACTTTGATTGTCTTATGCATTTATAATGCTGTTATACAAAAAACTTATGTATGCAACTCGTTCATAATGTTCGTTTCTTGAACTCATACGAAGGGTACCCCTCGATAATTTGTAACTACATTCCAAAGTCAAAATATTCTCGTTGCTACAACAATAAATACAAATGTATAATAAACACTAAAATATCTGCACATAACGGTTGTAATCGTTTTTAAAGTATATTTGAAGTGAAGTTGGTTTAAATGCGGGAAAATTATACTTTTGTTTTTACAATTTTTAACTACAGTCCAGCAGTTGAAAAAATCTGAAAAAATCACAATAGTCTGTGTTTTGAGAGGAACTCTTAAGATTTTTTAAGTCCGTTTTGAGACAGTAAAAATGATTTATTGATATTAAAAAAAAACTACGTATGAATTTGGCGCTGAGAAAATATCAAAAAATGTTTTTTCTGAGAGTATAAACTATTTCCTTATTTTTCCTATTTTTCAATCAGGTAAAATAGAGTTGATAAAAAAATTAAAAACAGTTTTTTGGCAGCGGATGGATGTAGGTGGTGGAATGAGGGCTCAGAAACCTTTCAAAAATATTATTTTTATGTTTAGAGTCATAGCGTAACTACTTATATATCATTTTGTTTGGGGGAACGTTTTAAAGTGTTAACCGGGGGTATGTATGTGTACGTATTTGGAGCAATAATCTCTTTCGAAAGCTGTGCCTACCAGCAGCGTCCCGGCCTTGCGGTCATGGGTTACGGGGTACGTATGGTTAGCACGCCGTGTTCTGGTCTTCTCAACCTGAGAAGTGATTTTTCTCATCCTCACACAGCAACTTATGCTGGTCCATTGCAAGCAAAGCGCACACTATATTATTCCCTAACCGGCAATCGAACCCGGGATCGCGTCATGGAAAGCGAGCACACTGAGCATGATCTAACCGCGAGGGCCTTTTTATCCGGGGATACCCTTTGAAAACTCCCTCCTAACGTCGCTCGTTTTCAAAACATACTCGTGCGTTAAAGCTTAACTTTTATGAACTGTCGGTCAGTCTGAAAATCAGTGGTTACACGCCATTGCCATTTTCCTGACACCACATTTGTTCATTTTACATACTAAATTGAGGTCTCTTAATTAATTTATTAATTTTATATCATTAAATGTATATGTATGTATTATATATAGTATATATATACTATATATATAGTATATATATATATAGTATATATATACATATATATAGTATATATATACACATATATAGTATATATAGTATATATATACTATATATATAGTATATATATATATAGTATATATACTATATATATGTATATATAGTAATATTTGTCCTTTGTAATCTACTTGTGAATGTTTATGAATTTGTTGAGGAAATTGTGCAATAAAAAATTATTATCATCATAAACTCAACTACTGTCAGGGAGTGGTGCGCACCCGCGGGGTCCGTTCTGTGCAAGCGCTGCAGCTGCTGCAGCTGCGCGCGGCGCTGCGCGATCTGCGACGACACGCTCTGGTGGAGGCGCGCGGCGTCGCGGCGGCCGGCGGCGGAACCTCCGTCGCCGCCGCCCCGCCCACGGCGCGGCGGCGCGTCCCCGGAAAGAAGGACGGCCGCGTCCAGAGCAACACGTTCAGGGGCGAAAGAAGGACGGCTCGCGTCCAGAGCAACACGTTCAGGGGCGAAAGAAGGACGGCTCGCGTCAAGAGCAACACGTTCAGGGGCAAAAGAAGGACGGCTCGCGTCCAGAGCAACGCGTTCCGTGAGAAGGGGGGAGGGTAGTGTCCGGCAGCGTCGGACAGAGAAAGGCGGCGGGACGCGTTCCCTGTTAGATGACAAACAGTACGCGTCCGGGGCAACACGTTCAGTGATGGATGACGAACCGTACGCGTCCGGAGCAACACGTTCAGTGATAGTTGACGAACCGTACGCGTCCGGCGGAACGCGTTCAGTGATAGATGACGAACGGTACGCGTCCGGCGCAACGCGTTCCATACTACGCGACGAGCGATTCCCGTCCAGCGCGAAGCGTTGAGCGTTACTAGACGAGCAGTCCTTGTCTAACTCCGCGTGCGGCGGAGACGAATGTCGCACTTGCACGCGTTCAGCGACGAACGATGCCGTTGAGCCCGGCAGTTGGGCGCCGAGCGGCCCCTGCGAAAGAGACCACCTCGAGTCCGGGCGGAGTCGGAAGGGCGCCGAGCGACAAAGCGCGGGGGGGAGGTGTGCAGGAGGAGCGGGAGGGGCGGGGCGCTCACGTCCTCACGTGACTCCCTCCGCGGGGAATCCCAGCCGTCGCGCCGCGCCGCCGCGCGCCAACTCGCAGGCCCTGCGCCCGCGTGCGCAGCCAGTCAGTCACTTTATTCATTTATTCACTTGTTTATTCATTTATTCACTTGTTTATTTATGCATCATTTGTTTATTTATGTATTCACTTGTTTATTTATGCATTCACTTGTTTATTTACGCATTCACTTGTTTATTTATGCATTCACTTGTTTATTTATGCATTCACTTGTTTATTTATGCATTCACTTGTTTATTTATGCATTCACTTGTTTATTTATGTATTCACTTGTTTATTTATGTATTCACTTGTTTATTTATGTATTCCCTTGTTTATGTAGTATTCACTTTTCTTTATTTATTCACTTAATTATTTATTCATTTACTAGCAGACCCGGTAATGCTTCGCTATTGTGCTCAACACATTACACACTACCCGCCATTGATTGCTAATAGACAATACAAACGAATTTAAAAGACTAACAAGGCGAAAAAACACAAATTCCACACACAAAAACACGCAATTTCACGCCAACATTATGCGAAAAATGTATCAAGAAACGTTTCCACGTATAATTAACTCGTGATAATACACAACCTAAGCGAACAACACGAGAAGTGCATAAAAAAATTACGTAAATACATCAAAGTAGTCATATATATTTTAATTCATTCATTTTCTCAATCGTTTTATAGCTTTTCCTAGAATGGTAGGTGGCCATGTCAATGGTGTGCGTCCTTTGCATTAAAAATCTTGAATATTATAAATCGTAAAATCAGTGGCAATATTCTAAAGTGATTTGCATTAAAAGAGTCTACGATGTTATAATTTGTAAAATCAGTGAAATATTGCGAAGTGATTAGTAATAGTGAAGTGCTAATTTAAATGTTTCTCAAAATAACATCAATTTTCCCCACCAAAAAAAAAAACCATTTCTAATAAACAAGGGAACCGAATCTTTCGGCTAGAACAGTAAGTACAGTATGTAAGTAACCCCGTGTGGTCTACCACCTCTACACTTATTCTCAAGTTTCCGGGGTGGGCACCAAGGCCTCTTGGGCTTTTACCCGCACCCCCCGCCGACGCGTTAACGCCGACAGGCTGACGTCCGGATCCAGCCGGAACCCAGTTTGCCCTCGCAGCCACCTCCCCATACAATGCCTCCGTTGGGGTCGCCCTGCTAGATCAGAGCTCCTAGCTATCCAGGCTAGTACCGGAGTCTCGACAATGCTCACATGCTCCGGGAACAAGTTTCCTCCTCTTTGCCCAGAGTATCGGGCCACTGCCACGACGAATCCGAGAGCCCAACTAAGGGCCAGGCGGCTCGGAGCCCCATCCCGTCTCCCCATTGCTTACTGACAACTATCGACGTGGGTAACGCCGGTACCGGAGCAACCTAATGGGTGTTAACTAGTTTCCCGCCGGACTTTAAAGTGGGATCCGCAGTACTCCGAAAAGCATCCTTCACCCGATCCTGCTCCAAGGACCACGCGCCATTGGCCCAACTGGTGGGTGGTCAGTCGAACCCGACTACCAAGAGCTTAGCATCGCCTGCTCACTGCCTGCACCTTCAGGCTAACGACGTGAGTGAGATTCAGGGTCATGGCGACTGTGCGTTGGCTGTTGCGTGACGCACCTGCTGCGTGGGGCGTGCGGGGCGGCGGCGGGGCGGCGGGCGACGCGCGGCGCGGGCGGCGCCGGGGCACGGAGGCCAGCGACGGGTGCTCCCACTTCAGCAGCCCCCGCCCGCGCTCCTCGCCCAATTCCGCCCACGACCTCTGCGCGCGCACACACACACACTCACTCGCACACCCAAATACTCGAGTTACATTTTTACTTCAGCACACTTTCCTCCATCTAACTGTATCGTTCCATCTAACTGTTTCATTCCATCTAACTGTATCGTTCCATCTAACTGTTTCATTCCATCTAACTGCATCGTTCCATCTAACTGTACGCACACACACACTCACTCGCACACCCAAATACTCGAGTTACATTTTTACTTCCATCTAACTGTTTCTTCCATCTAACTGTATCGTTCCATCTAACTGTATCGTTCCATCTAACTGTATCCTTCCATCTAACTGTATCCTTCCATCTAACTGTATCATTCCATCTAACTGTATAATTCCATCTAACTGTATCATTCCATCTAATGTAATCATTATGTATCATTCCGAAGTATGACATAGATCACATTAGAATACATTCCGAATGTATTCAATCAAACAATAAAAAAAAACGTTTCAGTTTAAACGATTTTATAATTATTCCAATACAAAAAGAATGTACTCGTACGCGAGGAACAAAAAATTAGATGATAAATCATGTTCGTGGCGCTCGGTGTGTGCATGCAGGGCCGTTACCTGCGCGGGCGCTCGGAGCGAACCCTGCGGCACGCCGAGCGTCGCAGTGTCGGACGCAGCGCTCTCTTTCTCCCTCTTTTCCCGCGCCGCGCGCTCTCTGGACGAGGCGGAGGACGAGGCGGGGGCGGGGAAGGGGGCGCGCATCAGCTCGCGCACCTTGGCGCACAGCACCCTGCGCCAGCCGCGCCTCGCCTCTTCAACCAACCGCTCTAGGTTTATTCATCAACAGATAGAGAGGTCTCCTCCACATATGCAATTGACGTTTGTCTGAGATGCATAAAGGCCAATATAGGTAGATCGGGAGAATAGCTGCCCCCCTGCTCCAAAGCCTCCTGTACGTATAAATCTCCGTAGCAACGTACTCTCATTAAGTGAACTGATTATTCGTATTTTTCATGCTACAAATTTAATTTTATAACCCACACAATTCTTTAACCAACGCATTTTTTTCACCAAGTGGTCCGCGACGTGCTACCGCACGTCGCTACCCGACGGATCCACGTGTACGTTCGCGAGGCCTTCCGGCCCTCGCTCGAGACCTGTTCGCCTCCGCTGTCGCTCCGGCGCTCACGTTATTCTATATACCTCTCTCACGTTTAAGAGAATTTATTTTAAAGGGAACACACTTTTAAGAAAAAAATATAAAAGTAAAAAGTATTGTACTCACAAACAAACAATTGATTAGCAACGTTCGTGACAACGTAGCCGCGACATAGGGGGGCAGCTATTCTCCCGATTAGCCGCCAATATATACAGAGCGTTCAAAAAGTCTCTCCGCAGTGGCTGTCTCTCCACACCACCATCCTTTTTGCGGAAACGGCAACATCGCTGTGATCGCATAAGAATACGATCACGTTTTTTAACTACTACATGTTTGCAGCGAGTGCGCTTCTGAGAATAACATTCGAACTGTCACGCTGATTAAGTCCGCGAAGTTGCCGTTTCCGCATAAAGGGTGGTGGAGTGGAGAGACGACGACTGCGGAGTGACTTTCTGAACGATCTGTATTATATATATATATATATATATATATATATATATATATATATATAACGTGTTTATTAATCACGTTTTACGCTACGCTGGTCAAAAATTCTAATAAAAGAAATGAAAGTCTTCTCGCAAGTATGGGTTTGTTGTCAGTCCTGATTTGGACGCGGTTATCAAGTATCCTTTTAAAACGTTCTCCCTCAAATTAGGAAATTCGCATGGTATGACACTATCTTGGAGAAATTTTATTTATTGTCCGAGATTCAAGTAACAATTCCGGTCGATATTTCACAATCGGAGGCAGCGGAATAATTGCATGCAGTGAAGCCGCGCTTAATCCTCCTCTGTGCAGCGTGCTGCGTCAAGTTCAAGGGCGCCTGAGTCTACGTAAACGAATATTTTGTCAACAACGCCCCCACATGTCCCATTTAATTCAAACCACTCGTCAAACGCTCCCATTATTAATACGAAACAAGTGTAAAAATTTTTAAGCGAATTCACTCGAGTCGAGCCTATTTCCAACGCACATACAAGACCGGTGCGCGGATGTACAAGCCGTCCTACGGGATTTTCCACCTCCCCGTATCTCTCCAGAGTGTCCATGTTCTCGACTGGCCTCCAGAGGTGCGTGTGAGTGTGTATGTGAGGAGGGGCGAGGCTGTACCTGGGAGCGGCGTCTGAGGGCCCGGGGGCGGGGGCGGGGGCGGGGGCGGAGGAGGGGTCGCGCCGCGCGCAGACAGGCCTCGCCAGCGCCCCCGACACACTGCGCTCGCTGCAGAGGCTGCAATCGACGTAAAACCACGCCCTCAAGGACTGCATTCACCACATCGTGCCAACACCTTCACAACGCTTGCAATTGCAAACCACCGTCTTGAATTGACGTGATTGTCACATGAAATTAGCAATAAAAAAACATACCCTTATACGAGTATTTTTGGCAATCCAAACTGTAATTCACGAAATTGTAGACTAGGCAACAAGGGTGGCAAACAGGTGATTTACGCATGAATTGAGTTTGTTGTCCAAGCTCAGCGAGGACAGTGTTGCTAATACTATTTTTTAACACGCCGTGAGCAATGTGTCAAGTAAAAGATTATAAATAAAATTCAAATAATTAGAAATACCTTTTTTGAACAAAAGTAAATGGATTTCAGTCAGTGTCGTAATATTATTGTTTGAAAATAATAAACAAAGACCTCAAGTCGAAAGACAATTGCGAATCGTTGGAGATGCTTCGCGATCTTTCGCACACTGTAAACAAAATTGGCTGTTTCGCACACGGAAAACAAACATAAGCAGCGTTTCGCGCACGGTGTATTAAAAGTCTTTATTTCACAATCACGACGTTTCATATGTTGGTTTCGCGAATCTTAATATGTGTACACAAAATAAATTATTGGTTATGTTTGGTTATTGGTTATTACATGTTACTAGAAGTAGAAAAATATACGGAAACGTCGGGGCTAAATTCAAAATCGCATGTTTCTTCCCCCGAGTAATACAATCTTCCTCCGCTAGATGGTGAGACGAGCGTAGGGAAATGTGCGTGGTCAAACGGGAGAGCGTGTTTGATGGCCTGAGCCTCGCCACATATAGAACGATTTTCCTAAGGATGAGCCAAAGTGACCGCTAGTGCTGGCAACATAACTGAAGGTTCTGTGGTCGTTATGCCCTTGAGCCCATTAGACTGCCTTCCCGCATTTGTTCGTTTGCAATTGGCTAACTTGTAAATGGCTTCGACACTTCCTTTTGTGATGGCTTCGTCCGACAAAAATATAGTGCGCCGCGAGAAATAATTCAAATAAGGAAGTGTAGTGTTTTGCGCTCTTCTGTAAAAATAATTTTTTTTTCTACAAACATTATATTACATTTACTTTTCGCTTGATAAATATATTTATTTTAAAACCGAGACTTGAATGTGAGATGCGTAGTGGTGCACGTGTTTCCGACTTAAAATCTATTTACCTAAGTGGCAGTTTTCTTTTACTGATTGTGATTGCGTAATTAAATTTAAATATTTTCCGGACTCGCGTACGTGCATATATCTCAGCGAAACTCTTAGACTTCTGCATAGGGATGTTTTCACAGGACCCATAACCTAACACTTTACGAAGGGGCGTGGCTGAACAGCTGTCGCGGCGGAGGGATACTTCTCTGATATAATGTGATGTTCACTTGTTACGCGAACTGCCACTTTGGCTCATCCTCAGGAAAATCCCTTTATTCAGCCAGACATTGAACTTGTTGGGCGTTAGAGGGGGGGCGGGGCCTACCTGCGAGGGCGGTGGCCCCCCTCCGCCCCGTCGCAGCGGCACAGCGCCGCCAGCGCCGCAGCTTCCTCGCTCGGCCACGGGGCGCGCTCGCCCGCCGCCTCCTGCGGCTGCGCACACTGTCTTTTCTTTGCGGGAAAACACATTGACTGATTGCTACTAGCGATAATTGGTTACTAGTGATTCCGGGCGCGTCCACTGCTAAGGTCATTAGTGCCGTAAGTTTAGTGCATGTTTTTGCTAAGAAGTGGCGGTGATCTTGAGCGAGATGTGGCTCCGACCCACCATCTTCTAACGTGGTATCCCCAACCAGCTATCTCCCACGAATTACTGAATGTAAAGAGTTATTCAGTCGAATGTAAGTTTTTTTCCAAATGGATTCCAATGTTTATGTCTGAAATGTGAACGTAAAGTTCACATAATTACTGAATCTAAAGAATTATTCAATCTAATGTAAGATCAAATTTTTTTTAAATATATTCCAATTCTTACGACTGAAATGTGAACGCAAAGAATAACTGAACCTAAAGAGTTATTGAATCTAATGTAAGATCAGGATTTTTTCAAATATATTCCAATGCTTACGACTGAAATGTGAACGCAAAGAGTAACTGAACCTAAAGAGTTATTGAATCTAATGTAAGATCAGGATTTTTTCAAATATATTCCAATGCTTACGACTGAAATGTGAACGCAAAGAGTAACTGAACCTAAAGAGTTATTGAATCTAATGTAAGATCAGGATTTTTTCAAATATATTCCAATTCTTACGACTGAAATGTGAACGCAAAGAATAACTGAGTCTAAAGAGTTATTGAATCTAATGTAAGATCAGGATTTTTTCAAATATATTCCAATGCTTACGATTGAAATGTGAACAAAAATTAAAGAGTTATTGAATCTAATGTAAGATAGGATTTTTAAATATATTCCAATTTACGATGAAATGTGAACGCAAAGAATAATGAACCTAAAGAGTTATTGAATCACACATTCCGATGCCTAAGACTGAAACGCGAACGCAACGAATTATTGAGTGTGTGAAGAGCCCACCGCGTGGGGGTCGAAGAGGCGACTGCGTTCGCGGGACTTCCGGTCCGCGTCCAGCACTGCGCTCGCCATCGCCGCCAGGGTGCGTTGCAGCACCTCCCGCCCGCCCGCCCCCGCCGCCACCGCCACCGACTTCTGCACACAAAGCGCGTCCACCACTTCCGCCACGGCCGTACGGAAAATGGCACCATTGAGATAAAATTCAGAGTAAAAACACATTTTGTATAGCAACAAAAGCTTTGAATCGAATAAACAAATTTGATTATTTGTTGCGAATAAACTGTGTTTTAATTTTCAATTTTATTTCATTGTTGCCCTTTTCAGTAGTATGTAAATACTTTTTGTACATTCTCGAATCAATATTGCCAAAATGGAAAATAATATAATGAATATTTATAATCAACGATTATAATCATCATATCAATGCCCGCTCGTGGCACATAGCGAAGTCGCTAGCCTTTCACCACTGAAGTCCGGGTTCAATTCCCGCCGAATCTCATGTGAAATTATTTTTAACAAAACGAGTTTGGCTGCTTCACAAGGGCTAGTCCAACTCCTGTGAAGTGTCCTAAACCCCATCCTTTCCTTTATTCCTTCCCAATTCTGGCCTCTGGGTAATGACGCAGGAGCGCCTACCAGAAGGCGCGTACGTGGAGATGCTACCCGGCGGTTCTCATGAGAACTGACTGCGACATGACGTGACGTGACGTGACATGACATTAGTAATGGAGGATTACTCCCCAGCGGAAAGCGCTCAACGCCCCTTAAGGGGCTTGGAGACGCGTTGCGTCAATTTGTAGACGCAAGAAATTAAAAAAACCGACAAAAAATACAAATGCTCACGTGTTTACGGCGATCTCACACCTGTCAAATCAGGATCGAAAATCGCGGGTAGCGACATTTTTTTAAAATCCTTATAAATTGGAGCCTCTTAAACGCTTCAAGACACCCTGTTAAGGGAAGAAGGCGCCCTGTCCTGTTTTGCAGCAACTGAAACACAGCTTGCTGCGCACGCGTGGTTGTCGCGGTGAGTGTGTGGTTGCGTTACCTCCCGCTTGGCGGCGACACTTCGCGCGGGGCTGCGACTTGAAGACCGCTTGCGGGACGTGGGGGCGGCGTCGGTGGCGCGCCTGGCGGGGGCGGGGGCGGGGCTGGGGGCGGAGACGGCGGTCGGTGACTTGGAGCGGCGTCTCAGCCTGGGCGAGGACGATGGAAAACACACGAAAGCGCTAGCATAACGTAGATATAGAATGCCACTTGATGGACACGATTATCGTGGATAATAGCAGGAGTGCTTTGGAAATTGACGATTAATCACCGAGAAGCAACCAGCCCCTTCACACGCAGACACCGCCGAGCGCCACTGACTGTGAGAGAGGACGGATTCGTGAGTACCACCGCGATGGGCTCCGGAGGTCGAAACGCAGCCAGCAGGTGAAAACCACTTCACTGACGCGTCTATTCTGAAGGCTGCCATTTAGAGGGCCTACACGCGGAGCCACCGAGTAGCGGCAGAGCCTTCACACGTACCCACCGCCGAGCGCCACTCACCGCGAGGGAGGAACTATTTCTGAGACACACCGCTATGGGCTCCGGAGGTACAGGCAGGTAGCAGGTGAAAACCGGTTCAGTGGCGCGTTGAGTGCGAAAGGAGCCATTCAGAACTGCGTTCTACTGTGAGTGACGCAGACGCACGTGTGGGAGATCGCCACCGAGCGCCACAGCAGTGCTATTCCGCCGCTCGTGTGAATACGTCGATTTAATCTAATGCTTTGCCAGTGGACTCTTCTCTTGGAAGCACTGCTGGGTGGCGCCGTGTGAAGGGGCCTTAAACCAACGCTTTGCCATCAAACGCGCCACTCGGAGTTGCTGCTGAGTGGCGCCGTGTGGAGGAGTCTTAAACCAACGCTTTGCCATCAGACGCGCCACTCGGAAGCGCTGCTGAGTGGCGCCGTGTGAAGGAGTCTTAAACCAACGCTTTGCCATCAGACGCGCCACTCGGAAGCTTTGCCACAGACCGTGGCGCCGTGTGAGGGTCTTAAACCAACGCTTTGCCATCAGACGCGCCACTCGGAAGCGCTGCTGAGCGGCGCCGCGTGAAGGGGCCCTAACGCACCCGCACCTGAGCTGTCTGTGGTGGGTGGCCGGGGGCAGCGCCTTCTGCATCTCCTGCAGCTTCTTCTCCAGCAGGCGCCTGGCCTCGTCGCTGGCGCCGTGGGGGCGGAGCGGGCCCCCCCTGGGCGACGCCGGCGGCCCCGCCCCCCCCACGCGCGCTGCGCCCCGCCCTTCGCATCACGGGCGTGGCCTCGCGCTCCTTCGCTCCCTCCAGCGCACGGCTACGCTTACATCCAGCCATTAGTGATTGCGAATGCGCTCATCATTTCCGGAAGCGCATTGCAGGATTTACGCTTTAAGCGATTGGCTAGTGATTCCTCGCGCGTCAGATACCACCAACAGTATTCCCGTGAGTGTAGTGGATACTTTTTTATTTACTTTTTAAAATTGATTAGTCATTTCGGGCGCGTCTGATAGGTTATTATTCCCGTAAGTGCAGTGTGTGTTTATGCATAAATTGATTGATTAGTGATTCCTGGCGTGGCGCCAGCTACAACAGTTATTCCCCGCTAGTATAGTGCATGCTCTTGTGCTTAAAATGATTAGTAATTTCGGGCACACCAGCATCTACGTTCATTATTCCTGTAAGTGATATCCATGTTAATACTTAAATTGATTAAAATTTGTGGGCGCGTCAGCTGCTAGGGCCATTTTTTCGTAAGTGTAGTGCACATTTTCGTCTCGAGTGGTGGCGGTGATCTTTCGCCGCTGGATGGTGACATCTTTCGCCGCCGGCTAGCGGGGTTTTCCTCAACCAGGTATCACCCAACGGCGAGACACCTCCCTAGCCGGGAGAAGCTCTAAACTCCCGACCAGTCTCCTGGCATGTGTGGTAGTGTAGTGCATGTTAGTGTGTGTGTAAGTAAGAGAGTGAGGATAGGGCAAGGAAGAGGAAAGAATGATCACGCGCGATCCGTGGGTACGATCTGTAAGGATACCGGTTAGGCATTGGCCTGGTGTTGATCGGAGAATCCACGGAATAAAGGTCGGCGCAAGATCTCTCCATTCAGCAGGAAAAGATCGCTGCCACATCCCCTGCAAAACATCAACTTCACTCACGGAATTTATTAACTTACCCGTGGACGCGCCCGGAATCACTAATTAATCAGTCAATAAAATTAAGACAACGGTTAAATAACGCAAATATTTAAAGTTTCTGAATAAATATTCAGAGTGAATACTGGGGTTCATTTAATAGCTATTAGTATACCTAGAAATTTCATGAGCGTTATTACTGCCGAGGCCAAAAGTTAAAAATCGAGGCGGAGCCTAGGGAATTCTCCTGAACCTAAAGATACTAAAGAATGTCTAAAATACCTTAAGTCCAGTGGCGACACTTTCCCATCGTCAGTAAATATGATTACCGGAGTTTCATTTGGTGGAATGTGAGGAGAATGATGTTAATTTACCTAATATACATTTTTCTAATAGTACAGTTAATTAATTATTAACAATCATTATTCCCGATACCAATTTGAATTACTTTTGAACTGTTTGAATCTGATTTGTTTTGTACATCGCCATGTTTTTTTCTTTACGAAACACTTGACTTGCAATGAATCGATGATTGTTTTCGTTGATAAGGATATTAAAACCCGTTACTAAGAATGTTAAATTTCTTAACATACAGGTAGGTATAACTGCACTAAACGACCCTGCAGTGTTGTATGTTAACAGACGTTAATGGCGTACGTGACCCGTAAATGCTACTTCCAATGGAAACACAGTTATTAAAAGATATTAAAACACAGATATTAATATATAAAACACAGATATTAAAACTCGTTACTAAGAATGTTAAATTTCTTAACATACAGGTAGGTACAACAGCACTAAACGAACCTGCAGTGTTGTATGTTAACAGACGTTAATGGCGTACATGACCCGTAAATGCTACTTCCAACGGAAACACAGTTATTAAAAGATATTAAAACACAGATATTAAACACAGATATTAATATATAAAACACAGATATTAAAACTCGTTACTAAGAATGTTAAATTTCTTAACATACAGGTAGGTACAACAGCACTAAACGAACCTGCAGTGTTGTATGTTAAGAGACGTTAATGGCGTACGTGACCCGTAAATGCTACTTCCAATGCGGTTGAATGTTGAGTTGAGTACCTCCTGCTGGAGGGGCGCGCGTCGGGTGACGGGGTGCGCGCTTTGGGGGCGGCGCCCTTGGTCGGCGACTTGTCGCGTCGCTGGGGCGCCATCCCGCGCCCCTGGCGGCGCTTGGGGCTCAGCAGCACCTCGAGGGCGAAGCCCCGCCGCGTCCGCGCCTCCTCGCCGATCTGCACGCCTCTGGCCGCCTCCTCCGCCTCAAGGACGTTCGTATCCGCTTGCACGTCTTCTCTCGCGGGAAGACACGGGCCTTTCTTACAAGTCTGCACGACTTCGTCGCGGATTTGCACGCCTTTGTCGTGGATTTGCACGCCTTTGTCGGGCTTTGCACGCTTTGTTGTGGATTTGCACGCCTTTGTCGTGGTTTGCACGCCTTTGTGTGGATTGCACGCCTTTGTCGTGGATTTGCACGCCTTTGTCGTGGATTTGCACGTCTTTGTTGGGGGGTCCGTGGGCCAAGCGTTTTCCTCAGCACCTCTGACGAGAAATGCTTTCCTGTCGATGCCCGCGTCTTCACCGCCGACTTGAATGGCTTTCGCTTGCACTTGAACGCCGCCTTTCGCGGGGCCTTTCTTGAGAGTCTGCACGACTTCGTCGCCGCGTCTTCCGCCGTTTGTACCCCCTTGTCAGGAAAAACGCCGCTCTTCTTCGCTGTCTGAAAGCTTTCTTCGCTGTCTTGCACGACTTCGTCCGAAAAATGAGCGTTTTTTCTGTCTGTTTGCGAGCTTTCGCCGCCGATTTGCACGTCTTCTCCGGGAGAATCTCCGTCCCCTCTGCCTCTCTCCAGGATTTCGCCGCCCACTTGCACGCCTTCGTTTGCAAAGCCGACGGCTTTTCGGCTGTACCGAACTCCTTCGCCGCTGATTTGCACGTCTACGCCGGGAAAACCACTGCCTTCTTCGCCAATCTGGACTTTCCCTCCGTTGATATGCACGTTTATTGTCGAAAAATCGGTGCGTTTCTCGCGAGTCTGAACAACTTCAGTGGCGAAATGCACGTCTTCCTGACCAATTTGCGTGTCTTCACCCAGGAAACCGTAGGCTTCTTGGCTATGATGTACTCCACCGCCGATTTGCACGTCTCCGCCGAGAGACACGTCGCCTTCACCGCCAGTCCGCGCGATTTCTTCGAGGTGAATATTGGCTCGTTGGCCAGTCTGCACGTGTCGCCCGCTGTCGGGGAGGCCGGGCCAAAGGTACACACACCACGTGAGCCCCTCGAGGGCGTCGCCTCCGCCCAGCGCGTCGCCCGCGCTGCTCGGGGCCTCCGGCGGCGGCCAGGCGGCGGCCACGCCCACTTCCCGTGCGGAGCACGCGTGCGCCGGCGTGCGGTCCCCGGCCAGCGCCTCGCGCACGGCACGCAACGCGCACGCGGCCAACGCCTCGCACAGCGACTCGTCCGCACCGGACACGCCCCCTCCTCCTCTTCCTTCTCCCACGGCTGCAGGCGAAGGCTCCCCGGCGCCCACGCACTCCCACGGCGCACGCACGCACGCGTCAGACGCAGGATCTCGAGGTGGGCACGCGCCTCCGAGCGGAGCACGTTCGCTGACCAGCACGGCCGACACGGGCGCTGGGCTGGACGCGGAGGCACGCGAAGGCGAGGTTAGCACGCAAGGCCCCTCTCCACACACTCCAGAGCTGGAGGCGCTGCACCAACAAAGTTGCGGCGTAGAGTCGTGTAACGTGTAGAACGTCGTCGGCTCGCCAGAGTCGTCTTGCGACGCAAACGCACGGGACGCGATCCTTTGGAAGGTAGGTTTTTGACGATCTCTTATGGACGCAAACTCTCGTGTTGCGCTTACGTGAGGCGAGCAGCTCTGCGGAGAAGGCGCTTGTGAATCACAGGCGTGACTTGTAGGCGAAGCGGCTCGCGGGGTGCGTTCGTAAGACGTCTGCAACGCTTGTGAAGTGATCCCTTGAAGCGTTGGGTGGTGGTGGGTAAAGAGACGACCCCAACTCTCCGGCGACGTAAGCGAAATGGACGGGCTGGGCGGTGCAGGCTGTTGGGGCGAGCGAGCTGCGAGAGGAGGAGAGGCAGTTCCGAACACAGGAGACGCACCTCCGAGCAGAGAGAGGCAGTTCCGATCAAGGAGGCGCAGTCCGAGGTCTGGAGAACCTGCTCCGATGAAAGAAGAAACAGATCCGAGAACTGGAGAGGCAGCTCCGATCACTGGAGAGGCAGCTCCGATCACTGGAGAGGCAGTTCCGAGGTCTGGAGAGGCAGCTCCAATCACTGCAGAGGCAGTTCCGATCAAAGGAGGCGCAGTTCCGAAGTCTGGAGAACCTGCTCCGATGAAAGAAGAAACAGATCCGAGGACTGGAGGCAGCTCCGATCACTGGAGAGGCAGCTCCGATCCTGGAGAGGCCCGATCACTGGAGAGGCAGCTCCGATCACTGGAGAGGCAGCTCCGATCGCTGGAGAGGCAGCTTGGATCACTGAGAGGCACCTCTGATCACTGGGGGCAGCTCGATCACTGAGAAGCACCTCTGATCGCTGGAGAGGCAGCTCTGATCACTGGAGAAGCACCTCCGATCGCTGGAGAGGCAGCTCGGCTCACTGGAGAGGCAGCTCCGATCACTGGAGAGGCAGCTCCGATCACTGGAGAGGCACCTCCGATCACTGGAGAGGCAGCTCCGATCACTGGAGAGGCAGCTCCGATCACTGGAGAGGCAGCTCCGATCACTGGAGAGGCAGCTCCGATCGCTGGAGAGCAGCTTGGATCACTGGAGGCACCTCTGATCACTGGAGGCAGCTCCGATCACTGGAGAAGCACCTCCGATCGGTGGAGGGGCAGCTCGGATCACTGGAGGGGCAGCTCCGATCACTGGAGAGGCAGCTCCGATCGCTGGAGAGGCAGCTCCGATCGCTGGAGAGGCAGCTCCGATCGCTGGAGAGGCAGCTCCGATCGCTGGAGGGCAGCTCCGATCACTGGAGAGGCAGCTCCGATCACTGGAGAGGCAGCTCCGATGACTGGAGAGGCAGCTCGGATGACTGGAGAGGCAGCTCCGATCACTGGAGAGGCGGCCGCCGGCGCGGGAGGCGGCGTGCTCGAGGGGGCCAGTTGCGCGCGCGCCCACTCGCACAGCGCCCTCTGCAGCCCAGCCACGAACGCCGGGTCCGCCGCCCGCCCGCCACTCCAAGACGACGTGCACGCCGAGTCCTAAAGCCCGGCATACACGGTACAGCTTTCGTGCAGACTCTCATGCAGTAGAAACTGTCAAGATCACAAACTACAAGTAGAAAAGCCGAAAGTCGCGCGTACACGGTCCACACGTTTTATGCACTTTTTCGCCACCAGAGCGCAGCAATGAATTTTTTTTCCGCCGAAAATCCGCCGTTTTTTTTGCGCAGCATTATATAACTTTCTGTACAGTACGTATATTACTCCGTATAAAAGTAAAAACTTTGAACGTTCTTTTTTCAAACATGGTTTACGAAGAGCTGTGAGCGAGTGCCCGCAGCAGGCCTGGCGCCGGCGGCGTGGGCATGGGAGGGGGGGGCGAGCAGGCGGTCCGTCCCCGCCCCAGCCACGCGGAGCAGGCCACTCACTGGGCAGGAGCACTAGATTGACCAGTGCTTCCGAGCACGTCGACTTATTTATTTATTTATTTTACGTCAAAAAAAACAGTTAAAAACTGCGTATGACGTGCTATGGGGAAAAGTGAATTGTGTGCACATTTTCAAAATTCTGTGATCCCTACACTAAGTCATATACTACTTAAATTTTGAATTTTTGAAAGGGAGAAAAAAACAAAAACTCCCAGCGCTGCTCAGCGACTGCTCAGCGTATTAGTCCACTAGGAGCTGGGCATTTTGTTTTTGTTCGGGAGGTGACGAAACCAACTGAATAAACCAGGAAATTAGTTAATGAGCAATAGCGTAGCCTGAGTTTTCATTTTGCCGTTTGATTGATTGATTGCTTATTTCGTGCTTCCGGTTGTGCCAATTATTTGATTGGTTGATTGATTACTAGCGATTCCCAGCGCGTGACCTAACAAGGTCATTAATCCCGTAAGTGCAGTGTACGTTTTTGCTCGGGAGGTGGCGGTGATCCTGTCCCGCTAAACATCGAGCTCCGACGCCCACCTACCGTCGGCTAGCGGGATTTTCCTCAACCAGGTATCTCCCACAAGCGGGGCACCGCCCGAGCCGGGACAAGCTCTAAACTCCCGACCGGTCTCCGCAGTGAATCCGAATATGAAGCCAGTATCGCGCCATTACCATCGAGTTTTCTTTAAATCGCAAAAAACTCTGTGAAACTAACAATTTCACGGTGTTTCTTCTCGATTTAAAAAGAAGTGGATGGTGGTGGTGCAGTTCTGACTTGAGATTCGGATTCAGCGCGCCGACATACATAGAGAAACACGTTTCAACTTTGTGTGTGTGTGCCTGAGTAATTCAATACTACAGTCGACTCCAGTCACTCCAGAATTCTGATATAGCGAACCCTCAGTTTAATGAATTTAAGTCACTTGTCCCGTTTCACTTATATAACAAATAATCATAAGAAGACTCTATTATTGTGAATCTCAACCTCGGCTCTAGTGACCGTGGGAAATAAGTCCTGGAAATAAAAAGGATATCGTATGTTATTAAGCGTTTAAAAGGGACTTCGGAGAGTGTGACTGTGTTCGAACAGTGCAAGAGGCATTGAAAGGTGCCAAGACTGCATTACCATGCTTAGAGGCAGAGGACCAAGCAGAATCAAGTAAGGAGAGAGCACGAATTCTGGAGAAGGATCTAGAGAAATTATTAATGAAAAATATAGGAACCAAACAATTCAGAAAAAAAGTTTTTTTTAATGACAAATAAAGATATTGAAATTTTCAGTTCGCGCTGTTAATGAATTACGCTGTATCCAGTATATTAATAAAATCAACGGTTGCGGGTAACTTCTATTTACTTTTGACACCATCTGATATAGTGAACCAAACATGTTAGTTCACTATCACCGGAGCCGACTGTAGTAGTTGTTTGAAGAAACGCGTATCTCGGCGAAGGGGTCGCTTACTTACAGCGCGGGCGTGTGGGAGAGCAGGGGCGAGGGGCAATGCACAGTCGCACTGCGCAGGCGCGCTCAGCCGTCGCGGGCCCAGAGCCGAGCACTCGCACGCGGCGCCCTCTGCAGGCGAACACTCACACGAAGGAACGAGCGACGCACATGCGTTTGTGTCCTGTAAAGGCGTAACCGCTGATGCTGTAGGCAAATATGATGTATGCACTTGTGACGAAGAAACCAGAGACGTAGAGTCTTGCGATGTAGACGAGCTAGATGTACGCTCTTGTGATGAAGAAACGTGAGGTAGGTCGGGTAGGAGCGTGGAGTCTTGCGACGTATGCAAGTCAGATGTACGCGCTTGTGATAGCACGTAAAACATAGACCGTTGAGGCTGTAGGGGTGTGAAGTCTTGCGACGTCGACAAGTGAGATATCGCCTCTAGTGACGGCACGTGGCACGTGGATCCTTGGGGCTGTATAGGCGTGGAGTCTTGCAATGTAGGCACGTGACACGAACGACCTTCAGGCTGTAGAGGCGTGGACACTCGCGATGTCAGTAACTGAGACGCAAGCTCTGGTGATAAACACACGTGAAACAAAGACGCTTCCGATGAACCCTCTTGAGGAGAAAACTTTTGTGACGACGGTATGTGCGAAGGATATCCTGGCGTCTGCTTCGTACATCCGTGAGACGACAGAAGTTGAGAAGTGTGCTCTTGCGATGCACACACGACAGACGCACGCTCCGATTGCGATACTGCACCGGTCCTCCCGACGTTTGGCAACGCAGCGGCGTGGTCGGGAAACGGGCCCCTAGTGGACGCCGACGATCCAAAGGAGAGCACAGCGTCTTCCCCGCCCCTCTGCCTGCCCGGGAAGTTCGCGGGAAGTTCCAGCCTAGACCCAGAGTGAGAGACCAACCAGGCCTCTGAGTTCTGCGGCAGCGGAGAATCCTCGCCCAATTCCCTCCCACAAACTGACGGCTCGGAAAACGAACATCCGTTCCCGTGCAGACAGTGCGAACCTCCGGATCTTTCCTCTGGCGTTATCACACACCGCTCTGACGGCCCGCTGTGTAGAGATCGCGCATCGCGTTCGGAAACCGAAGGCCCAGTCCGAGACGCAACTTGAAATGTAGCTGCTGGGTTCTCAATCTGCGAAGGGTGCTCGCGACCAACTGAGTCGACAGAAGTGACGTCGTGAACAGAACAATTGCTCTGTTGGCAGTTGTGAGCATCAGTTGGATCAGCCTGAGTGCAGGAGGAAGCTTCAGGTGTGGGTGGTGAGCTCTCCAACGGTCCCGCAATGCGCTCTCGACGAGATAACTCTATCAACGGCGCGTTGGGGACTGAACTATCGCTCTGCTGGCAGTTTTGTCCATCAGTCGCACAAGACTGGCTGGATGAGGAAACTTGAGATGTAGAAATTGGGTTCACTGATTGTTCCACACAATGTCCACAATCAGATGATTCTACAGGCGAAACGGTAAACACTAATTGATTGCTGTTTTGGAATCGATCATCATCGGTTCCGCAAGAATCATTGCGAGAGGAAGCTTGACATGTAGGAGCTGGGATCTCTGATTGTCGCAAACGAAGACGACATTCGGACAAATCGAAAGACGGCGCGTTAAGAACTAAACGGTTGCACTGTTCAGATTCAGGCAATTCGATCGTACAATCAGTTCCCGCCGAGTCATGGACAGAAGTCTGTTCCAACAAGTCCTCTGAGTCGATTTGTGCTTTCACAACGGACGCACTGAACTTCGTGTCGTCGCTTTTTCCAGACGTCTCGTTACTTTTCCGTTCCCAAGAAACACACTCTAATTCCTGACAGACAGGAGAAGACAACGTGCGTTGTCTTAAGTATTTATCTTCCTGCCTCAGCTGGTCACACAGCGTTGTTGAAACGTAGCAAGGTACAAATTGTGAACTACAACAATCAGGCGCAATAGAACCTTGCTTATCTAATTCTGGATAACTGTGGGCATTATCACCAGTACTTACAGGGTCTGACCCTGTGGCAAATGCGTTATAGCGCCTCTGCGATGAACACAAACTCTCGGTTGTCGGAACACAGCACTGCGGCGGCTGTTCGCATGAAGTTACGACACCCCACGTCTCGTCGACTTGGCCGTGGTGAGACACTTCATTCAGTTGAGTCCGGGACGAAGGACACCCCTCTTGAGATGGGTGTGATGATTCAAGGCATTGGCTACGTTGCGAAGATTCTCCGTGTTGAGTCTTGAACCAACTCTTTTGGGGAAGGCCACACTGTTCGGTGTGGTCCGAAGATTCACCCTGTTCGCTTTGCAACGGAGATTCACTTCGTTGGCTCTTGCACTGAGATCCGCTCTGTTGGGTCTGGGACGAAGCTTCAGGCTGTTGAGTACGACAGGAATACGATTCACTCTCTTCAGTCCGACGCAAACACGCACTCTGTTCCGCGCGCCGCGATGACTCAACCTGTGGATTGCGAGGCCAAGGACCAGTCTGCTGAGCCTCAACCAGCGCAGTATCAGTGCGTTGAGCCTCAGGCGCACGTCGAATCTGCTGAGTATGGGTCAAAAGTCCACTATTTTCAACCTGGAAGGACGATTCACTTTGTTCAGACCGTAACAAAGATCCACTCTGTTGAGTACGGTACGAAATTTCTCTCACTTGAATCTCGTGCGATGTTTCAATCTGTAAAGTTTGAGACAACGTTTCACTCTCTTCAGACTGGTAAAAAGGTCCACTCCGTTGAGTCTGAATCGAAGGTCCGGTCAATTGAGCTTGGCAAGAATGCCCACTTTGCTGAATCAGAAGAGAAGATCCAATCCGCCGAGTACGGAGAGAAGGTACAATCCGTTGCGCGTGAAAGGGTAGCCCACACTGCTGAGCAGAGAACGCAAGTCCTCTCGGTTCAGTGACAAACGAAGATTCGCCGAGTTGAGCACAGCCCAAAGGTCCGAACTGTGGAGTTTGGAGCAAACGTTCACTGCGTTGGGTCTCATGCGATGACTCGCTCGGTTGATCCCGACTCGCCGACTCGCTCCATTGAGTTAGTGGCCAAGATTCGCTCTGTTGAGAAGCCGAATCGACGTCATCGCTTCCGGCATGAGGTTGCGGGTGGGAAGCCGCGGTGTTTCGTCTCGACGGTCGCTCTGCGGCACGAAAATGACAGTAGGCGAGGCAAGGGAGCCACCATCAGCGCTCTCTTGATTCTTCTCACCGGTCGGACTGGCCACGTCGTAATGGTCTCTCTGTCGCGAACGCGAAACCGAATCGGTTCTGCCAGCGCTGTCGTTCTGTTGAGCGCATCTGACAACCGATGACACGACGGCGACGCGCTGCCGGGACTTGGCAGGAGTCGAACCGGGGGCTTCGGACTGGCCACTTCCTTGCGAGCGGGAAGTGAAGCTTGCGACAGCCGACGACGCGGTGCAACTGACGGCGATGCCCTGTCGAGTCGCGTTGTGGCAACCAGTGGCTGTCTTGGTGTTGCAGACGTCCTCGGATTGTCGGGAATGACAAGCGGGGCCGCTCCCGGCAACAGACACGTCCCGTTGAACGTGACCGACCGACGACGCACGACAGTCGCCTCGCACGCTCTCCGAGACTTGTTCACGCAACGACTGAATGGTTTTAAGAGTCCACGCACGCCCTCCGAGTCTCCACGCAACGAGCGACCGGATTGGCGTACTGGGAACCGTCACGCGGTTGCGTCAACCAATCGCAAGGCCCGCGACCGATGGTCACGTCGCACCCGCCGCGTGAATCCAAACGGGTTGCGGCAGCGACGACCGACTCCGAAGGGCAGACCGCGCTTTCGCTCTCTCGCTCCTCGGCGTCCGAGCCGATGCCGCCGCTGTGGGCGGCGCCGCCCGCGGGCGGGGCGAGGGCGAGGGCGGGGCCGAGGGGCGTGGGGGGAGGGCGGCGCGCTGCGCACGCCTCGCGCGCATGCGCCGGACACCTGCTCACACGCGCATGCGCGAAACGCACTTCCAGACAACGCTAGCCTTTACAATCAATAAAACGAAAATCACTAAAAATCTGCGCTCGGATTCTAATGACCCAAAATTTCTTTGAAAATGACTTGTAAAAGACTTGAAATTAAGGGAAAATTACCTAATTTTTTCAAAATTCCCCAAAATTGTGTATAAAACGTATATTCCATGAATGTTACAATTTTAAATAAAATGTATTTATATAAAATTATATTTACTATAAAGTTTTTATTTTAGGAGGAAATGTAATCCTTAAATCTGATCTTCGAACCGTGAGTTTTCCAAGGTCGAGGAAGTTATCAAAGATCCGCGTAATTTTATTTCCGAGTTACTTATGTACTAATTAACTAGATGTTAACTTGACTCAGTATGTCTTTTCATGTTTCCCTCCCATAAGAGAACATGTAGCGTTATTCAACTGATATATGTCTCTCGTAACCACGATCCACTCGATCAAGATAAATTATGCAGAGTATGCCCTGCTCCGTATGGAAGGCAACAAGCAATGAAGTATCAGTAAAAATGATATTTGTTCAATACATGCGTTCTAAGGGTTCCAATGATCTAGCGGCTAAAAAAAAAACGAGGTCTTTTTGTCGCCCCAGATCTTTATATCTGTTCACGCCTGTCGTATACAGATAATTTTATTTTTTACTTAATTTTATTGATACAATTTACTTATTTACTAATTAACTTGATGTTAACTTGACTCGGTTTGTCTTTTCACATTTCCCTTCCACAATTCCCTTTACTTCCTCCCCATAAGAGAACACACAGCGTTCAACTGTTTTCATATTTACCACGTACCCACGATCCTTTCGATCCAAGTAAGATTTGCCGTGTACAACGAGCTCCTATCGAAGGCAATAACACGCAAATAACGAACCAGTAAAAAATAAATATTATTTTTGTGTCGTAAGCCCGAAATACACGATACAATTTTCGTGCAGATTATCATACACTTTCAGTGCAGAAAATTCAAAATTCCTAACTAGAATCATGGTGTAAGAATACTTACGCCAGGACTAGTAAGCAGAAAGTCGCGCATACACGGTCCGTACGTTTTCTGCACGAGCCGCCACAAGCCACCGCTAGGGGGTTTAGCGAGGAACAACTGACTTGCACCGTCCGAGTATTTTTAGGTGTATTTTATTATTTGGTGATATTTATGTTCGTGCGTTCTGGATGCGATTTTTATTTAGTATTAATTAACCATCAAGAGCATAGAGAATAAAAAACAGGAAGGCAGGGATTGGGAAAAAGGACGTTTATCACAGCATATCACTTCATACATCGTACCTTGAAACACCTAACCTCAAAATCGAAATGGCCAATTACCGTTAGTGAACGATTCCGCCGCTAGAGGCGCTTGAGTCAAACTGTAGGCTTTCTGCATGAACAATTATGAACATGTTGATGTACAAAACGTGCAGTCTGGTCTGCACGTTTTCTGTGCGTCCGATCTGCACGAAAGCGGTACCGTGTGTACGGGGCTTATTTTATTTATTTTATTTTACGTCAAAAAAACATTTGAAAACTGCGTATGACGTGCTATGGGGAAAAGTGAATTGTGTGCACATTTTCAAAATTCTGTGATCCCTACACTTAGTCATATACTACTTAAATTTTGAATTTTTGAAAGGGAGAAAAAGCAACAACAAAAACTCCCATGTAATAAAATCTATTTTCAAGGATAAAAAGCAATAAATTTTGAATTTTGAAAGGGAGAAAAAAAAAAACAAAAAACTCCCATGTAGTAAAATCTATTTTCAAGGATGAAAAGGCAATAAATTTTGAATTTTGAAAGGGAGAAAACAAAAACAAAAACTCCCATGAATAAAATCTATTTTCAAAGATAAAAAGCAATAAATTTTGAATTTTGAAAGGGAGAAAAAAAACAAAAAACTCCCATGTAATAAAATCTATTTTCAAAGATAAATAAGCAATAAATTTTGGCTCTTATTACTTCCTGCCGCGACAACATGGAAATGATAATTTGAATAATTGTATTTCCCACTGAATTCTAGAAGACGTGCACAGATAATGAAGTTACATTTATTTGCTTCACTTTGAGCGCAGCGCTGCCTTCACCTGCGGAACGGGCAATTGCCCGAGCAGCAGCAGAAGCAGCGGTGGCGGCGGCGGGGCGGCGTGGGGCCGGGCGAGGGCGGAGGGCGCGCGGAGCGGCGACCAATGGGCGGCGACGAGGCCCAGCGACGCAGCCGCTCCCGCCCACGCTGCCCGCACACCCACGCATTAGTGACACCGGGCGCGCCAGCCGCTAAGGTCATTACCCCCAGGTTGTTCGTCTCGGGAGGTGGCTATCATCTTCCCCCGCAGGATGGCGAGATCCCCCCCAAGGTGGCCAGATCTGGCGCCAACCTAGCCCACGGTTGGTTGGTTGCTTCGTGATTCCGGGCTCGTCAACACTTACGTCATTAGTCTCGTAAGTATAGTGCATGTTATTCCTCTGGAGGTGGGTGTGATCATTCTCAGGTCAACGGGATCTGGGCAACGCCACACCATTTTAAACTCAAACGCGCTATGTACGCGCGAATTCCAATTTGTTTTGTTTATGGGAGAGCGAGATGTTTTTTCGCTTCATTCGTTGTTATTTTGTCCATTGATTACTAACTATACAGTTTATTCATTGATTGATTGATTTTTTCGTGTTTCCCGGCGCGTCAAATGCTGTGATCATTAGTCCCGTTAGTGTAGTGCATGTTTTTTTCTTGGGAGATGGCGGTGATCCTCACCCACTGGATGGCGAGATCCAGCGCCGACCTACTGTCGGCTATTGGGTTTCCCCCTAACTAGGACTCTCCCACCATCGGGGCACCGCCCCAGTCGGGACAAGCTCTAAACTCCCGACCGGTCTCCCGGAATATGTAGTAGTGTAGTGCATGTTAGTGTGTGTGTGTGTGTGTGTGTGTGTGTGTGTGTGTGTGTGTAAGGGGAGAGGATAGGACAAGGAAGGACAGATCGCGCGCGGTCCTTGGCCCGTTTCTTATGGTACTGCTTCGGCATTCGCCTGGTGTTGATCCTGTCACAGACACAGAAAACGGTTGCCCTGCGCCTTGTAAACCGGTCCCAGACCCAACAACGACAATCATGCAAATGAGTAAGACAGGCATTCCCCATCTTTTTCTTGTATCCATCCCTTCCTTTTAAAACAATTATTTCACACTCTTACAGTTCCCAACCGTTGTATTCAGCGTACATACTTATAAACCAAAGAATTGCAAATAAATGACAAAAAAAATTTCACACATCAATTTTTCGTAAATATCTTTATTTTCAATAATCAGAAAAACTTCCGCATCTTAGTAGCGAAGTTCCTAATCTCCATTGATGTGCAAGAGGTACCGATTTGTGAGCGTTTGTTTTAAAGAACGGACAGTAACTTCTATATCGCGAAGAATGTTTTCTTACAGCGTTGTGAGGTATCCCAAGAATAAGAATCTGCATTAGATTTAAAATTTCTTTTTATTTTATTACATAACACAAAATGTTTCACAATAAAAGTTTATTCCGGATGAGCCACGTTAAGCTAGTTATTTTCTAAGCCTGATAGACATTAAACAGAGTATTTTGGCAATCTTTTGTCAACGTTTTTAAATGGTGTTCATTCGCTCGCGTTCAATTATTCTTGAAATTTACTCATTCACTTTATAATATACTCATTCAATGTAATTCATCGAGTTCCTCTCAAGATGAAAGATCAATTAATTCCTACTTGAACGGCATGCGTGCCTGAGAGCACTTGTAGCTTCGTTTATTATGATGGAACACATTTGAATAGTGTTCAGAGCTTAAGTACACGCACATACACAATGTAAAAGTACACAGCTAAAGAGTAGAAAAAGGTTTATAAAATCACCTGATTGCACTCTAGCGTTAAAAAATGAATATTGACAATTAATCCACAAAATGGAGCCTACTGTTTCTAGAAACTTGATATACCTTATGAGATGCAGGATATCCAGTTGTATTTCTACATACATCACTTAAGGAAATTTTTCAAAACCTTTAGACAGAAGAAAGTACAAAAAATGGGGGCTTCTGTTCTCCATATTGGATCTTGGGTACTTTACACGTTTATGGCTTATGACGTATTGTCAGGGCGAATGTAAGCATTCGTCTCATAATGTTAGTCGAATCAGACAGACGAAAGAAACGTAGGTACAACATCATGAGAAACATAATCTTGTTTTTGGCATCGCCCAGTCGGATAAAATTATATTAAATAGCATTTGTAATTTTGTATGGGTGAGAAGCGACGCTCAAGGACCTATACTCCCATTCCACAAGCTTGCAGTCCAATGCGAAAATTCTTATTATTGGATTGGAGATCTTATGTATTGGCTTATATGCTTAGGCCTTTTTTCAGGAGATCTGTTTAATTTAATAAACCACTACAGTTGATTTACTGTCTACACGGAGTATGGTGTGAATAAAAAAAATGCTGAAGACAATAGAAAGAAGATTGTACGATGTAACGAGGCAAAAATGCCACTTAGATTTCAAAATTCGTCCGACGAGACTTATTCATACAAATAAATATTTATCAAGACCTGCACTGATAATGTACACAAACGTCGCTGTAAACGCTTGAGAACCAGAAAACCGTTTGCCAATTATCACTAATCGCAATTTTAAAGAGCATGAGAATGATTTTCATAGTTCGAACCAATTATCCATGTTAAATAACTTTAAGCGAGTGGGACACTGATCTGTACGTCAAACGGAAGTAATCTGCTTGGCAAAGTTCCATTACACCAACCAATAATTTCATCTTACACTGCAAGTGAAAATGATTAATCAACTTTTCAATAAATTCAATCATCCTTCACAAAATGAAACGTAACTATTTTTATTTCACTCCAAACAATCCTGAAAAAAAATATTCATAGGTTTTTCATTGTTATTCGAAAAAAATAATTTCGAAATAAAAAAGCTCAAGGAGACATCAGGTGACTCCCATTAGTATTCAAAGACACACTGCTGCTCATTCAGGAACAAGTCAATTAGACCACAATGAGAAAAAACATTCTATGAGAAACCACTGTAAAATGACATACGTAACAAAATCTGTAACATGAAACACCGATTGTTCAGTTGTTTCAAAATGTATGAGATATTCCCACTACATTTTATTTTAATGGCAGTGGCACAAAAAATAAATAAATAACTTACCACAATTCAAACCCTTTACTTGTATCAACACCACGCAATTAAATACAGTCTTCATGCAAACTGAGAAACATGTATCAACGTACAATGCAGGTTGCGAATCGAATCCACTCGACAAACGCAAGTAACAAAATTCGAACGTCGCTCAGACGACCAAAACAGCAATACTCAACAAGAGTCTTTCCAACGACACACATATGGTCCCAGCAGCATCTCAAAACTGATCTAACCGTCTTCTTTGACGTGTTTAGTAGGGGTGCGCCATCGACATAAGTATTTTCCAAGTATCGATATTTTTGACGGGCTACGGACCGCGCGCGATCTGTTCTTCCTCTTCCTTGTCCTATCCTCTCCCCTTCCCACACTCACACTTATACTAACATGCACTACACTACCACATATTTCGGGAGACCGGTTGGGAGCATAAGAGCTTGTCCCGGCTGGGGCGGTGCCCCGCTGGTGGGAGAGTCCTGGTTAAGGGGAAACCCTGCTAGCCGACGGTAGGTCGGCGCCGGATCTCGCCATCCAGCGAGGGGAGATCACTGCCATCTCCCGAGAAAAAAACATGCACTACTCTAACGGGACTAATGACCACAGCAGTTGACGCACCCGGAAACACGAAAAAAGCAAACCAAACCAAAGCAAACATGGATATTCAAGAGGCTTCGGCATCCATTCTCTAGCGTACTCAACCCATTTCTCCTCTCAACAAACCCGCGTCCGCGGTAACCGACGATCCATACCGATTCCTCCCTCACTTCTTCTTATTCACGAGTTACGCACAACTTCTACAAAATGTATACATTCGTATCGCAAACATGGATGATTTTCAGGAGTGGTATTGATTGATTGATTGGTTGATGTTTCCGGGCGCGTCAACTGCTTTGGTCACTAGTCCCGTTAGAGTAGTGCACGTTTTTTCTCGGGAGATGGCAGTGATCTTCCCCCGCTGGATGGCGAGATCCGGCGCCGACCTACCGTCGGCTAGCAGGGTTTCCCCCTCACCAGGACTCTCCCACCAGCGGGGCACCGCTTCAGTGGGGACAAGCTCTAAGCTCCCAACCGATCTCCCAGAATATGTGGTAGTGTAGTGCATGTTTGTGTGAGTGTGTGTGTGTGTAAGGGGAGTGGATAGGACAAGGAAGAGGAAGAAAAGATCGCGTGCGGTTCGTGGCCCGTTTGTTAGGTTACTGCTCCGACAATCGCCTGGTGTTGATTGGAGAAACCACGGAAAACAACCGATCTGAGCAGCCGCCCGCAAGAATTCTCTACCAGACAGCGACTGAATTCGACCTAGCAGAAAAGCTAGTGAATAAGAAGCTACCCTAGGACCTCCCGGTCAGAGGCGCTGCAGTGATATCACACAACATCAGTTTGATGCACTGAGCTACCTCTTCCGGTAGGAGTGGTATTAACATCGATGTTTGAATTTCGAACTTTGGTGTTTTCAATTATCGATGTATTGTGGGCGACGTCGCATGTCTTGAGCGCAGGCCTGCCACGGGGCAGAGACGTTGACCGACGCCAAGAAACCCCGAAGGCGGCTCCTACCTTGGAAGGCGGCGGGGGCGGCGAGGGCGGCGGCGGGGGCGGCGGCGGAGGCGGGGCGCGGCGACGTGGGCGGCGGCGGCGGAACCGGAAATGCGACGCCGGCGTCCCACAGGGACCACTGCTTCGGTTGCTCCTGCGAACAAACAAAACCGGCGCTCTTAGACACCCGAATGCAGACACGTTTTCATCAGTAAGGGCCGGATGTTGCTGACCTAAAACAACGCCAAATTGATCAATAAAATGCTCGTGAAATGTTTTTAAAATACCCTAAAACAAAAGAAAAATGTCGTAAAAAATGTGATCAACTCCAGTTCGGATGAACATCTCAAACTGTTGGATATCCAACATCCATCAAGTAACATACGTTACTGATGGAATCGAGACACTTATTTTGGTTCAAGTGAACTCAGCTTGTAAGCTTTTAGTCTGGACTGTTCTTTATCTGGGGATATCTGACTTTAGTTATCCCGAAATCGGCCGAACCGACAATGGCGCTGATAAGGGTCACCAGAACTTTAGAAGATATACAACAGCTGACATTACAATTTCTCAGGCTACACAGGAACTTTGTGGAGAACATTTGTTGCATCTCGTAAATATTATACGACGCAAGTACTATTAAAAATGATTACAATCAAAGAAATTAGCGAAAAAAAGCATTAAAAATTAGAGAAAAGGGGAAAAATGACTTATAAGTCGAAATCGACAAAAAATGAAAAAAGTATAAAAATGAGCCATTTCCTTTTCTCATAACAAAAAATTAATGTCTGTACTAAACGGCATTGTTCTAAAGTGAAAATAAAAAAATGAATTTCTTTAAAATCCGCCTTCTACTCATCAGTCATCAGAAGCAACATTGCTGGTCGATTCGACAATGGACAGTTCGAAGAAATGGTAACTTACCTTAAAATTCATTCCCAAAACATTTCAGAAATAATTTTAAAAAGTTTAATTTCATTGTTCAACTACATTTTTAAGCAAAGGTTTGCAATTTTGGTTTATTGTCATGTTTTTCAATATTTTTTTTAATTTTAGAGAGAATCTTCTGGGTTTTCTCGATCTGAAGAGAGCATACGATAATGTATCGGTATCAAGAGTATGGCAAGAAACGGACAATTTTAATGTAAATAAGAATTTAGGTGCCACTCAAAATATTTATAAGAATATTAGCAAATACGAACATTTCGCGATATGACGGGAGACATTTGAAGCTAGCGATCCTAGTGTCCAGTCCTGTTACAACCATTAACATATTAAGTATGAAGTGTGTAAGTTTGAAAGATTTTTTTACTTTACTTATGGTTATTTCTATCTAAGTTTTGCACTGATTAAAATGTTTTCTATTGGTCGTAAATAACGTTTTTATGTGGTTGAAAGGTGTGTGCAGTATTTGGTTGCACAAATTATAAAATTCAGAAGAATGTTTTTCGATACCCTTATGATAAGCTGTAAGCTTTTCATTATGTAAATAGTTCTCATTCTCAAATTCAAGACAGATATTAAATTATCAAATAACTGTTTCGTATTGCTTATAGTATTGTACATCCACATTTATATTCCGAAAATGTAAAATTTAATAAATAAATATAGAATGAATATAGAACCAAGAGCCATTTGTAACATATCTAAGGTAATTCCGGATAACATATCTGAGGAGCTTCCGGGTCAATGACCCCCATCTCGATCAGGTTTTTCGTCCAGTTTCCCTGATCCATTGAGCAAATGCTGAGATGGCCCCTTGTTGTGCTTCTTGACATAAATGTAACTTCATTTTCTGTGCACGTCTTCTAGAATTCAGTGGGAAATACAATTATTCAAATTATCGTTTCCATGTTGTCGCGGCAGGAAGTAATAAGAGCCAACATTTATTGCTTATTTATTCTTGAAAATAGATTTTATTACATGGGAGTTTTTTTTGTTTTTTTTTCTCCCTTTCAAAATTCAAAGCTTAAGTAATATATGAGTTAAGTAGTAGGGATCACAGAATTTTGAAAATGGGCACAGAATTCACTTCTCCCCATAGCACGTCATACGCAGTTTCAACTGTTTTTTGACGTAAACTAAATAAATAAATAAAGGTAATTACCACCATTTAAAAGCCATAAGCAATCCAAAACTGTTTTTAAGCTTCAAAAGCATGACTTTTAAAGAAACTTCTTAAACTCTACTGAATGAATCCGGAGAAAAAAAGATAATTTCCCCACCACGGGACTGAGAGGCATTCAATCACATCTAATTTGTGTCCATTGGTGTTCTAGATGTTGTAGTTCTAGTTCGGTGTTCTAATCTTGGGACCTCTCCAAAGGTCTACTGCAACCTCCATAATTTGCTAACGCAATGCGTGAAAACTATCTACTTCTTTCTAACAGTCTGCCGTAAGTTTCCATTGACTGTATTAATCTAAATCTAAACGCTTCAAGGTTCCTTCCAGGAAGAAGTACCTTATCAATTGTTATAGTTACTGCAGTTAATAAAATGAACATGCTAAAACTTTATATTACATGAAAACCTTTAAAATATCTAATGGTCGAATAAGGATGAATAAATATTCTTAAAAAGAGCATGGGCGACAAACGGACAGAGATTGCTCTATTACTTACTATACATGAATTTTTACGTAAAATTACGTCAAAATAAATGTTTAATACAACAATATGACTTGGCTGCTTCGTCGCATTAGTTCACATCACGAGGGCAAGAGTCATGGCTCGCCATCATGGCCGTCGCGTGCATGAACCGTCTCGATTCCTCGGGGCAAGGTACTACTCGCGCACCTTTTCTTGAACGATGACCTTGCTTCCCCCTCCCTGGAGCCATAAACAGCTGAAGGCAAAAGAGCACAGCGAGCACTGATGACAACATTCCCAGCATTAAAACTTCGTTGGCGCGAAACATAAGCTAGTAGCTTTCATAGTAAAGAACGTCTGTTCAGGTTTATTATCAGTATCTGAAGAACTGGCTGAGGTAGGTTCAGGTCCTTCAAGGAGGCACCTAAAACTCCCAAAAAAGTTAGGAGGACGTATCGTAACTGCGAATGCAAAATTATAGAAAAGTTATGAAATCTTGTGAAGTGGAAAAGGAGAGCAAGGTTTTGTTGCATCCTATCAGCCATGCTGTAGATCGGGCTTTTGCGTATACTGGTGGTTGTATTTCCACTATACGTAGAATAAAGATGCAAAGAGCCAAAGATCCCTCACAATCCCCAGAAATGCCCGGTAATAAAGATAATATTCAAGTAAACCCATTTATCATACTCTCTATAATTATATTTTTTACATACTTTTTCCACCAACTTTACACTTTCAAGGAAAGGCTGATTTATAGTATTTTAAGACTTCAATTTTTACCATGTTAGTAACTCTTTAGATTGTCACAATTTATAAGAAGTAATTAATGCAATAAAACAAGATTTGATAAAATAAGATTCAGTGGGCAAGTGGGGAACTCGATGTGTAGACACCACCTTATGGTCAGTTCTGGGTAATTTCGACAAGAATGCTTGTCAAAATTAGCAAATATCTACACAAGCCGACCTCTTAAATACATTTTAATTCATCTAGTGTCCCTGCTGTTGGCTACCCAGAGCGATGACCTGGCTGCAAACGTAGTAGGTTTGACTTTCATCTACCACAGGTTGGCATTAATGAAAATACTCTAGTGGCTGTCTTTGTAACTAATACCCCCACTCCGCCCGCATTTCGTCAATCTATCGTTCAAGAAAAGTTGCGCGAGTGGTATTGCACTCTAGAACTCAGTGCTACACCCAGCAACACAAGATGGCGACGGGCGCAAGACTTCGTCTTGGACCGCCCCAGAGCCAGCTCGACCTCGCGAAGCGAGCTGCCTTGAACGAGTTTTCGTGTTGTACGTACGGTGTTCCCTCGCGGCGACTGCGACGGCAGCTGCGAGCCAGTCCGCGACCGCTGGGCCTGTGGAGCGGGAAGTCGTCCACGCCAACGACTTGCACTAGCCTTCACGAGCGCCAGCCGCGCTTCACTTGTCGGATCGTTTGCGTTGCCATGACGAACCGCGGGCTGGCGCTTGGACGGAACCCGTCACATCACGCAAACACGGGAAACCACGCGCAACGTTTCTTACATCGCGTCTGGGAGAGGTGCAGTGAGGGTCATAGTTTCAAAATTGACCACCAGTCTTTTTTCAAGCAACGTCAACTGCTGGAATATCCGTTTGCGCAGTTACATAGAGTATGGTATCCGCAACATTTTGCAACGTCACTTTGCCAGATGACATTAAACGATTGAATTCGATAGAAAAGCTTAAATCACAAGTGAAATCGTTTCTGCTGCATAACTGTTTCACTATATTGAGCATCATAAGAAAAGTAACATTAATTTTAACAGAGATATTTAATGCATTATTTACCATTTGGACTGTATAACTCTAAACAACCTGCAAGAATTGTTGTATCGCAGCCTCTGGGTCAATGACCCCCATCTCGATCAGGTTTTTCGTCCAGTTTCCCTGATCGATAGATCAAATGCTGAAATGGCACCTTGTTTTGCTTCTGGACATAAATGTAACTTCAATATCTGTACACGTTTTTTAGAATCCAGTAGAAAATATAGTTATTCAAATTATCGTTTCCATGTCGTGGGAGGAAGAATTATTCCTTGACGAAGGACATCATGGATAAGAGCCCAAAATGTATTGCTGATTCATCCTTGAAAATAGATTTTATTACATCGGAGCGTTTTTTTTTCCTGTATTCAAAATTCAAGTAGTATATGGCTTAGTGTAGGGGTCACAGAATTTTGAAAGCGTACACAGTATTCACGTCTCCCCATAGCACGTCGTATTCAGTTTTTAACTGCTTTTTGACGTAAAATAAATATATAAAATAAACATAACTTCTTGTAACTTTGCGGTGTATCCTGTGAAGTGAGGGTCGTGGACCTACGTGAGCCATTTCTTTAAACTTTTACGTACACAAAGACATCAAAAAACGAACAGGAGTTCCGTCTGACACTGCAATTGTCTTCTATTTCGTGACAGCGACGATTTGGATTTGGAATGTCTTCGCTGTTCACTGAAAGACATTATCTTGAACAGTTTATTGTATCTCGGAAGGGGAAGGTAGTCCACGAACAAGAAAAGTTACGCTGATAGCACTCGCACAATTATTACGTAATCTGTCAAAAGACTGAAAGAACTTTTCAGAACAAATTCAACAGGTTTATTTATTTATTTATTTATTTATTTATTTATTTATTTATTTATTTATTTATTTATTTATTTATTTATTTATTTATTTATTTATTTATTTATTTATTTATTTATTTATTTATTTATTTATTTATTTATTTATTTATTTATTTATTTATTTATTTATTTATTTATTGAGTGAAAACAGTCAAAAACTGTATGTGACGTATTGGGAGAAAAACATCTGCGCACACTTTCATGAGTTTCAGAATCTCTTCCCTACAATTTAACTATTAATAGTTGAAAGATGAATAATAACAATAAAATAATAATAATAATAATAACAACAACAAATTTTAAAAAGCGAGGGATTAACATTTCAAAAACTAGAGATTTTCGTTGCCAAATTATATAAAACTTATTTTTAACGGTGAAGGAACAAACATTTGATTTTTCTGTATTGTTAACAAAATAGAAACTCACCCTAAGCTCTTCTACCACTACAAGTAAAAGGAAAGTTCAACAAAACGTGCGCATAGTGAAGCTACATTTACGTCCAGAAGCAAATCAAGGGGCCATCTCAGCATTTGCTCAATGGATCAAGGAAACTGGAAAGAAACCCGATCGAGATGGGAATCACTGACCCGGAAGTACATTATTTGTTACAGGCATATTGAGTCTTTTTTTAAATTATACAATGCAAATGTAAACTAATTCATTATACTATATCTTGTTTTTGTTAAAGTAAACATTATTTTTCTTTTTGACGATCAGCATAGTCTCTAATTGTATAGAAACAGTTTTGCAGCAGAAAAGATTTTACTTTTAACTTAAATTGGTGTACCAATTTTAATTGTTTAATTTCATCTGGCAATGCGTAGTAAAGCGATGTACATGTATTGCATGTGGATTTCTTGTATTGAGCTGTTGTTACTGACACTTGATAAACATGATTTCTACGTCGAGTCTAGTTCAAGTTCGGTGACAGCATTTCCGCTCTCTTTGAATTGAATTTGCCTTATTTTACGTGGCGAGACTCAGGCCATGAGGCCTGCTCTTCCGTCTGACCACGCAAATTTCGTTACACTCCTTTCACCAATCATGGGAGAAAGAAGGTATTACTTGGGCGACGAAACAGGCGATTTGAATTTAGTTCAGAGGCGTCATTTAGGCTTGAGGATCTTTTACATGCAGTAAATGTACTAACATGGGACAGCCGGCTTTACTTCCCCTCCGAAGGAAGGCGTAAGGGCGAAGGATTTTTTCGCCCTTAAAAATCCACGGCTTCGATCGGGTTTGAACCCGCAAACTTGGGTTTAGCAGTCCGATACGCTAACCTCCTACACAATGGCCGCCATATTTTCGTGGTTAGACGGAAGAGCGGGCCTCATGGCCCGAGTCTCGCCATGCAAAATAAGTCATTAACTAACTAATTTTGACGCGGTGTTTTATTTACATAGCAACCAACCATTTCTGGGAGTTATCAGGATTGAAATTGCGTAATAACCAAGTTGAAACTTTTTTGAATGCAGATGAGCAGAATAACAACTTGCTCCTCGCCTTGCTCACACTTTCCCATTAGCGGAGGACAAGTCTAAAAGTTGTGGAAACTCATCCATTGCTTCACACTCCATTAGAAATGTGAAGCAACGGATTTCGAAACATCGATGAGCGCCTCTTACAGAAACGCAATTGTCGCGGCTATATCGGCGAGGAACTACTATTCTTTTCTGAAAATGGAACACCAATCTTCAAAGATGAGGTGAGAACAGAATACCTAAATACAGACCGGTAGCGGTAGCTCAGTGCATCAACTGAAGTCACTGCAGCGCCTCTGACCGGGAGGTCCTAGGTTCGAGTCCTGACGGAGGCAGGAATTATTGACACTAGCTCTTTCTTGTCCTGTCCTCCTCTCACACACACGTTTACAATAGCATGCACTACACTATTCCACATATTCCGGGAGAGCGGTCGGGAGTTTAGAGCTTGTTCCGACTGGGGCGGTGCCCCGTTGGTGGGAGAGTCCTGGTTAGGGGGCAACCCCACTAGCCGACGGTAGGTCGGCGCCGGATCTCGCCATCCAGCGGGAGAAGATCACCGCCATCTCCCGAGAATAAAACATGCACTACACTAACGGGACGAATGAACAGAGCAGTTGACGCGCCCGGCAACACGAAAAAATCAATCAATCAAGCGACCATGTGAGAGATGTGTATAGTTACCCACATACTCAGGAACCCGTAAAATAATATCGATTCGATTTTGACAGAAAAACAAGCACTACACTAACGTGACTAATGACCGAAGCAGTTGACGCGCCCGAAAACACGAAAAAATCATTCAATCAATCTAAATACAGTAGAACCTTGGATTCCGAGTGACTTGGTTCACTAGTGTTTTTGATTGATTGGTGATTCCGGGCGTGTCAATTGCTAAGGTCATTATTCCCTACGTATAGTGCTTGTTTTTATCACGGGAGGTGGCGGTGTTCTTCGCTCGCTGGATGGTCACTCCGGGGCCGACTTACCGTCGGCCATGGGGATTTTCCTTAGCCAGGTGTCTCCCAGCAGCGTGGCACCGACCCACCCAGGAAAAGCTCGATCTCCTGACTGGTCTGCCGACATGAGTGCTAGTGCAGAATATGTAAACACGTGATTTTTGTTGTTGTTTTTTTTAAAATTTGTTGCGTCAACAATTGACGCAACGCGTCTCCAAGCCCTTGAGAGGCGTTGAGCGTTTTGCGCTATCGGAGTAATCCTCCATTTATTACAGCGCTTTTTTTAAATTTTGGAGTAATCCTCCATTAACCTTATGTCATGTCACGTCACGTCGCAGTCAGTTGTGAAGAGGACCGCCAGGTAGCATCTCCGCGTACGCGCCTTCTAGTACACGCTCCTGCGTCACTACCCAGCGGCCAGAATTAGGAAGGAATAAGGATAGGGGTAGGGTTTAGGACACTTCACAGGGGTTGGACTAGCCCTTGTGAAGCAGCCAAACTCGTTACTTTGAAACAAATTTTCCATGAGATTCGATGGGAATCGAACGTGGACCTCCTTGGTGATAGGCAAGCGACTTCGCTCTGCGCCACGAGATGGCCTGTGTTTAAGAAAAGGATGAGGATAGGACAAGGAATTTGAAGCAAGGGTGGCCCGTTCCTTAGGGTACTGTTCAGGCAGGTGGTGTCGATCGGAGAAACCACGGGAAACTACCGATCAGAGCAGCAAGCCGTTACAATTCTCCACCAGACGGACAGCAGAACTTGATCCAGTTATCCGACTAGTGTGGAAAATCCTGCCACCGACGGGGTTTGAACCTAGCACCTCTCGGAGAGAGGCACTGCAATGACGTCAGCCTCCTCTCGCGGCTGCGAGTGAGAGGGAATGTTGAAGATATGCGAGCGATATAGAAGGATTTTCCTAAGGATGAGCCAAAGTGACAGTTCGCGAAAACAAGTGAACATCACATGTAGTTCAGAGAAGTATCCCTCCGCCGCGACAGCTGTTCAGCCACGCCCCTTCGTAAAGTGCTAATGGCTCCTGTGAAAACATCCCTATGCTGAAGTCTAAGAGTTTCGCTGAGGTATATGCACGTATGTTAAATCTGCGAAATATTTAACTTTAATTACGTATGTGGAAAATCTCTTAACATGCTCTCACAATCAGTAAAAGAAAACTGCCACGAATGTAAATAGAAAGAAAAATGATTTTAAGCCGGAAACACGTGCCCGGTAAGCATCTCCATTCAAGTGTCTGTTTTAAAATAAACATAATATTTATCACACAAAAAGTAAGTTCAATGTAATATAAAGAAAAAAAGAAATTTTTTCAGAAGAGCACATTACACTGCACTTCCTAATATCAATTATTTCTTGCGGTGCATTATATTTTTGTCGGACAATGACACCACATAAGGAAGTGTCGAAGCCATTTACAAGTTAGGCAACTGCAAACGAACGAATACGGGAAGGGAGTCTAATGGGCTCAAGGGCACAACGACCCCAGAACCTTCAGTTATGTTGCCAGCACTAGCTGTCACTTTGGCTTATCCTTACGAAAATCGCTCTATATACGGTATACGAACGAATACTCGGTATACGAGCGATGCCTTGCAATACGAGTAGAACTGCCTTTCATCCTCATGCAATACGAGTAGAACTGCCTTTCATCCTCTCGCCCTTCCCTGAGGCGGAATTGGGATAACACCGATTTTCTCGCGACCAGTTTCATATTTCGATAAACTTTCGGCTACGCATGCGAGAAAAGTAGCGGGGTAGAACTTTCTCCCATCCTTTCCGAAGTTGTTTCTCCTTCACACTTTCGACAGGAAAGGGAATGAAAGTGTTTTACTTGCTCGACACTTCACTCCTCATGTTTCTCGGTTTTTGAAGGTTACGGTCAGTGTTGCCAGGTCGCGGGTATTCTCCCTAAATTTAGTTCTTTTGGTCTTTACTGGATTATTTGGGGGGAAAATGTATTTGAGGGTTTTTATTGGGCGTATTTCGTTGACATTTTAAAAATGAGAATTATTAGAAAAGATCCGTTGTTTACCACAAAATCACAAAACTCAAAAATAGATCCTGTTGAGACTGGAAAATAGCTTCAGCAATTTTTTGGGGAGAGCAACGTTCGAGCTTGCGACAAGGGAAAATTCTGAAAGAAAATTATTTAAGAGCTGTTAGTTTATCTCAGCGTAAGAACGATTGGAAATTGAAGATGTTATCCACGAAATCGGCGAACAGAAGATTGTTTTCTGTTACAATTCGTGCGACCTAGAATTTCAGCGTGCTTAATACAGTTTCCGCGGCCAAATTTCATTCCACAGAATGTGCATCAGCCCCCGCTACCAACAGTCAAAATATAATCTTTGAATGCAGTCAAGAAGGATCTCCGGTCACACAGGAACACTTAGAATGATGAAGTATATCATGTTGTACAAGAAATTGTGTTTTCGAACAATTCAACCTTGAATGACTTCATGTTAACAAATCCAGTGCTATTTAGTAAACAAAGTGTACGTACGTCTCAATTTACAAACACTAATATAGTAAAAATAAAAATTGTGACTAATGCCCTTACAATATCATTCAAAATATACTATGTGACAAGAAATGTTTGTCGTTCGGGCATACATATGCCAGCGAAAAATTTCATGTTAATTTTTTTTATAGTTTTCAACAACCAAATAATTCTGCAGGAGCCTTTCGGTTCAAAATCTAGTGTACATCGATCACTGGCAAATCTCGAGAAATGAAATTTCGACAGACACGCATTTGAAGTTTTCGGTAGTTTTTTAATAAACAAATCACACATTAATAATTTATGAATTAAGAAGTACGAATTACCAAAATACTTCATAAAAATTATAACAATGATCATAATTCAAAATTATTATTTTTGGCGTTTCATCAGCGTGACAGACCAAGAACAGCTATCTATAATCTCACTGCGTAGCGCACAAGCACTGACTCAGTTCCGGAATCCGTTTCATTTGTAGCTGCCCTTCGCCCGTGTGGGGCAGCACTGTTGCGGAGCGATGACGTTTTTGCCCTGCACTAGGGTGGGTTTCAGTGCAACGAATGGAAAACGCTATAAGATATTTTACAATATCCATAGTACTCTTTGGATCTACACACAATTTATATTCTCTCCACCGAGTTCATAATTTTAACTTAGTACGTAAGAATAGTTTATACTTTTAACTATGTTTCATACGTTATGTTACGACGCACCAAAATACCATGAAGACGATTTCAAATCTGTGGCTCCACGTTCTTAACCGAAATAATGTTTCGTAGAGACTGTATTTTTGGTTTAGAAAAAGTCTTACAAATGTCAATCAAGTCTCATCATACAATGAGAAAACATTATTATAAAGTCACAATTCAAAAAAAAAAAAAAAAAATCAGAGATAACTGTTTCGTAACAATTATAAATCTATGGATCTACGAATCTTTGCTCGTAAGAGTTACTCGTCTGATTGTGTTCCAGGGTAATATTTTCCATGATATTGGCGATGCAAACGACTTCTCATTTTCTAACACCAACCGAAAGTCACCAATTGCTCCACAAATACGAGCTGTTGATGAATGATTTTGTGAAACAAACCACATCGGCTCTAAGAAATCTCTTGACATGTATGGAGGATTCTGTACCTCACCAGGTAAAGTATCAAAACGTCTTATTGAATAGCATAGTTTTCAAAATTTCTTACTTTTGAGAAGCACTTAAAATATAAACCATGCCACCAAGGGACATTTTCAAACTTTTCTCAAAAACGGCATTAATGTTTTTGAAAATATCTTTGTATGAATACGGTGAAGTACATTTATGAAGATTGCATGCCTCCCAATTTCATTGTTAACGCTGAATTTTCGAAAAATTGCAAAAGTTAGAATGTTTTTTCCGGAATCCTCCTACAACTATATTACTGAATATGCAGATTATTTACTTAAATAATTAGTTCTTTAATTTATGTCAGGCACATTTTTAGAAAATATTAGTAGTTTTCGCACCATTTTGAGTAAAATATAAGCACTATTAAAAACATTTACTAGCACTATTAAAAGTTTTTAAAAGCGATTCCCTTTTTCCTTTCTCGCCTATGTGTACTTACGTAATAAGAAGAAAGTGTTGTAGCGCTGCGAATTTTTGACAGAACTAGTGATCCTAAACCAGCACTATTTCTCGCCCGTATTTTCATTGAAATTTACGCGAATAAGTACTCCAATTTTGGAAAAATTGTACATGACCTTATTTCTAAATCTATCTTTAAGGAACACATTTAATTAAGAGAAAATAATATATGTATTTAATATTTTAGTTATGAGAAGACTCAAAACAAATTTTGAACTTTTGTAATTTTCAAAAAATCTGGGTTTTAAAGAAAACGAGACCTACCCCATTCTCTTTAACGTCCTTCGCACTATCCAACAATAAAATTTAATCGAAAACGACGGAGCCATTATTTGAAAATTTGGAAAATGTCCCCTGAGTTTTATGTAAAGAACCCCGCAAGATTAAAATATCGATTTTAAATTCAAGGGGCCTCGACATCGGACGGATCGATTGGGGAATATCAATTTTGGAGAAAATCGACTAAAGTATTTAGAGGTTATCTTTGTTTATAGGCGGACAGACGTTTTGCCTACATTCGATTTTTTCGTAACAGAGACCCCCCCCCCAAAAAAAATAGATTCTGGCTACACCATGTCTTAGGGGATTTTTTTTTCTAAATTTAGCAACTGAATTTATCCCTTTTTGTTACCAGAGCACTGTAATAAGAGATTTTCTGCCAAAACTTCGCCGTTTTTCGGGCAATTTTACTCCGCAGAGAGAAAAAAAACACTCTTGTTGTGGGTTCTGGTATCGAATATGTCGATAAATCTTGTTCCTCTATGTAGTAAATTATTTCTAACAAGATATGTAGTAAGTATCCACAATTTGTGACTGCTTCTTTTCAAAAAATATCAACAACAAAAATAGGGAAAGACTCATTTTCATTAAAATCGCAGAAATTTCGAAAATTGCAGTACTTCACTTTTTTAACGGTGTCTTCCTTCAATTAAACCATTGAAGAATTACTTTCCTCAATGAAAAGTGGTCTTAGATACTATCACTTTAAAGAACGTCATGTACATTTTTTAAAAATATGAGCAACTTTCGTACAATTTTGCGTATAATAAAGGAACATTTTCATTAAACATTTTTTCAAAACGACTCAATTTCTTTTTTCATACTGCTCAATTTCTTTTTTCATTAAAGGGCGTAGCGGTATATGAAAGGCATAACTACCCCCGGGGAAAGATTTTTTTAAGTGTTGAAAATCGGAATTGAAGTGGGAAAAAAGCCAGTTTTTCGACGAATTTCAATTAATTTATCCGGAGTACCTTGTGCAAATAAAAAAACGTGATTTTTAGTTTCTTATATAAGTTTCAACTTTTAACCACATTACGCCCATGAATATTCACAAAAGAATACAGCAAAATAAACGTTACATCATTTCTAACAGTGCAATTAGCACAACCCGACAGAAAAGTTTGAAGAAAAAATATGGAGCTATTTTTGAGAAAATGGCATTTGAGCATCTGAGAAAATGCGGAATTTTGAACTCATTTTAACAGAAAAAATTTGAGTTTTAGAGAAAATTTGTTTGACATTATTTAAAGCACGGGTACTCATAAATACAAGAATGTGAACAAATTGCCCCTGATGTAAATATGAACGTCGGGAGACACAAGTAAAAAAACTTACATTTTTGTAACTTTGAAAAAAAAAACAAAGAATAGAGCAACATGGTATTTATGTCATCTTATAGAATGCCTATCTCTATCAAAAGTTTAAAGAAAAAATTGGGCCGTTTGTAAAAATCTTACTTTTTTAATTGTTTAAAATTGCAATTATTACACTCAATATTGCGCGAAAACTACTAAAAGTATAAAAAATGTACATGATTTTCATAAAAGAATTAATTACGGACAAAAAATTTTATTTGATAGAAGAATGTTCATTCAATATTGTAGTTGTAGGAAAACTCAAACTTTTGTAATTTTCGAAAATTAAAATTAACCGTGAAAATGGAAATCTATGCCACCTTTAAAAGTGTATTTTACTCTATTCTTACAAGAAATTTGAAGAAAATATTTGGAGCCGTTTTGGGGAAAACTTTGAAAATGTTCAGGGGGCTTCATGTAAAGAACATCCAATTTTAAGAAATGTTTTTCAAAATTTAAAAGCTCCAACTAAAGCCAGATGGACAGGAGTTTCTTCAATTTGGAAAAACTCCTACGCATGAGTACGGCGTCAAAATTATTCACGGACGGACGGACGGACAGACAAACAAACGGACGGGCAGGTGGACGGCCGGACGATTAAAAAAAAACTCTTTTTTCGGCATCAGGGGGACCCCAAAACGTGTATTTCTGTTGGAATCTCGACATCGATTTTCCACAGAATTACACAACTTTGTCTATACTACGTACAAGTACAAGGACATTAAGTGTATATTACTCCGTACATACGTATGAGAAAGTAAAATTAGATATATGAATAAACCTAATAAAACCAAATCCTAATTAGAGTAGTCCAAAAGATTAAAGATGAAATATGAAACACTGTTCTGTTCGCCAGATTAAAGTAAAGTACTACAAAGTTCATTCAAAAAGCTGTATTTGATAGGATTTTTCATATTTGTCGTAGGAAACTCGAAATTTTGTAACGAAAAATTAAATTAACTCGTAAAATTTCATCCACCTTTAAAGTGTATTTGACTCTTTCTTACGAAATTTAATGTTTGGGGGTTCTGGGGAAAACTTTGAATTTACGGTTCGTAAGAACACTGTTGTTTTTCAAAAATTTAAGTCTAACTGAGTTCAGGGGCAGATCTTCTTCATTGGAAAAAACCACGCATAGTACCGTCAAATTATTCTACCTGACTGCGGACAGAACCGTGACCATACGGACATTCTTCTCGGCTAATTAAAATTTGTTTTTGTCAATCGATGTTTCCACAAATGTTAAACTTCCAGTTTATCGGCAAGACAAGACATTATATATTACTGTAACCATGAGACAGTAAAATTGAATATGAATCAGCTTCGTAATAAACCAATCCTTTTATCCAAGATTGAAAGATGAAATATGAAACACGCTGTTGCAGATAAATAGACACAAAAAGGCTTTCAAAGAGACTAGCGGAACCCGACTGACGATGTTCGGTCATTCAGTTCCCTCTTCCTCCTTTCCTCTGCCTTTCTCTCTCCCTCCCTCTGCCCCTCTCATTCACATTTAATTGCAGATTCTGCACGTCTCTGAGAAGGTGGGGTAATATCGAGAAACGCCGCACCAGCAAAAATGTAAAGGAACGTTAAAGAAGATCTTATCTTATAGATGACGGTGTGAGAAACTTTTCTTTGAGGTCTTGGGCCTCAAAATTTTAGTTTTTAATGTTTTATAACGCTTCGTTTAGGAGTTGTGCCGTAGATGTGCCAACTTTCATGGACATCGCAATCGGTGTCGGACTTACCCGCTCTTAGGCCTCATTCACAATGCAAACTTAAAGTAACCGTAACGTAGCCGCAAAACCTAGAAATGTGTTATAAAGCGAGATCATTCACAATGCCTTGACGTAAACGTAGACGTGAGACGTAAACGTAAGGAGCTCGCAAGCTCCAAGCTTCTACGTTTAAGTTTACGTCGAAATTCTACCGAAGACCAATCAGAGAGCAGCATGAAAAAAAAACAAATGCACAACAAAATCCGCGAGAAGGAAGGTCTACTCCAGATCGATTCTTGTTTATGCGTGTGTATTGGTGTCCGTTGGTGTGTATAGTTGAAAGGTAGAGCAAAGAAGTTTGTGGAGTTTTGGTACGAGTTGCGAAGTGTTGATTCGAAATGACAAATAAAGCGCCTCCTTCTTCTTTTTAAATAAAGCGACCCTAAAATTAATGCTGCAGAAGCTTGCAACAGCACAAGCTGCACGCCCAAATCTCTCTCCATGACATAATCTGAACGTGGCGTTAAATATATTTGCGGTACACAATTTAAAGTTCACTGCTCGCATATAACTTCAATAGGTAGGGGCGCAACAGCTGCTCGCAAATGCAAAAGGTGAAATCGATAGGAGAGTCGAAAAAAAAGCTAGAAACGCATCGATCAATTTGTTGAATTCTGATTGGTTCAGGCAAAACCTACGTTCCAGCTTACGTTTGCCATTGTGAATGCTCGTTTTTACGTGAAAAGTTTACTGCATACGTTTACGGCTTACGTTACGTTTAAGTTTGCATCGTGAATGAGGCATTATGTATGCGTGAAAAGGTACAAGTGCACCAAAGATTCCATTCGTTAACCATGACGAGCTTTTCTTTCTTTGTTCGCAGGTGACGCTGTTTCTCTTTCAGGACCTGCAGGCGCCCTGGAGTGTGGTAGCTTCTGTGCACGAGGCGAATCGGCCCGTGATCTTGGGACGCCTCAATGCCCCACGTGGCAGCACCAACCTCGTCGTTCTCCATCCTAAATGGGGAAACATGTCGGATTTCGCCGTAGATTTCGCGCTTCGCCCATCAGTTAACCCGTTCCGTGTTTTCATAATACTCTACTTGAACGGTTGTCGTGGTTTTGCACTGCAGACACTCCACGACATTAGCAGAGAATTTTACTTAAAGCTGGGCACGAGCCGCGTGGTTCACCTCTGTCCAAACACTGATCCGTTTGTGTATTTCTCCAAGTCGCTCGATCCCGCGCGAACGCAATGGCCCATTGTAGGCCTGTCAGTGTCGCGCTTCTGCGACGAGCAACTCGACGGGGAAGTCAGAAAGATGCAAGCGAGCACTGGACTTGGAAACTTGAAGGGCTTCAGATTCGAGTTCATCATTCGCGAGCACCACATGTGGATTGACAGGCACGGCAAGACGCGTTTCGGAGGACGCGATGTGGAGTTTGCCCGTCTGCTCATGAACTACGGAATGCTATGGCTAGATGCCAAGAGCAGACCGCGCATTCTCGAACTCGGGGCACTGGACTTCGAGTTGCACTTGCCAGCTCGAAGATATTCCAGGGTAATAAAGTCGCCGCTCTACCAAGTTCACCGAAAAGTTATTATTACACAGGTAATATTCCAACGCAAGAGGCTTGATTTAATTTCATTCATTTTCGTCGAAGAGTAACAACTGCATGTGACGTATGGGGAAGAAGCGATCAGGTTTTTCGATCCATCTCGATCAGGTTTTTCGTCCAGTTTCCCTGATCCATTGAGCAAATGCTGAGATGGCCCCTTGTTTTGCTTCTGGACATAAATGTAACTTCATTTTCTGTGCACGTCTTCTAGAATTCAGTGGGAAATACAATTATTCAAATTATCGTTTCCATGTTGTCGGAAGGTTGCAGGAAGTAATAGGAACCAAAATTTATTACTTATTTATCCTTGAAAATATATTTTATTACATGGGAGTTTTTTTGTTTTTTTTCTCCCTTTCAAAATTCAAAATTTATGTAGTATATGACTTAGTGTAGGGATCACAGAATTTTGAAAATGTGCACACAATTCACTTTTCCCCATAGCACGTCATACGCAGTTTTTTAACTGTTTTTTTTTTGACGTAAAAATAAATAAATAAGCACCATCAGCTCGCATTTCCTTGAGCACCAGAATCTCTTCCGAACATTTTAACTATAAATCGTTGAATGATAAATAACAGCACCAACTAGTGGTGCTAAAAGAGCTTTCTCGCTTCCCGCCTGTATTTTCACAAGAAATTACGCGAAAAATTCTCAAATTTTCGAACAAATGCACATGAACTAACTTCAAAATCTATATTTAAAGAACAGATTTTATTAATGGAAAAAAACATCAATCTTTAACCTTTTTAGTTCTAGGAAGACTCCGAAAAAAGTTTTAGCTTTTGCAATTTTCGAAAAATCAGGATTTTCAACGAACATGAGACCTGCGACTTTCTCTTAAACATCCTTCACACTAATAAAGGTTCAATCAAAATCGTTGGAGCCATTTTTTTGAAAAGTTTGAAAATGCCTCAGGGGCTTCATTTAAAGTACTGCCCAAAATAAAAATTTCGGTTTCAAATTCAAGACACCGCGTCACCAGCCAGAATGATTGGCGAAAATCAGTTTTGTAGAAAATCGGCTGAAAGGTTTAGCCGCTAGCATCACAGACAGACGGACGGACAGACTTTCTGCCGTCATTGTTTCTCAGTATCGAGGACCCACAAAACATGGATTCTGGCTACACCACATGTTAGAGGATTTTTTTCTAAATTTAGCAACTGTATTTATCCACTCTTTGGTTACCAGTGCCCTGTAATGAGAGTTTTCTGCCGAAATTTCTCCGTTTTTTCGCGCATTATTACATAACTTTCTCTCTACTACGTAAGCGGTAGGGAGAAAGTAAAAAGTAGCTCGTACACTACAGAAGAGCAACACACAACATTCTCTGATACAACAGTGCAATAAATTAAACATTTTAACAAAAGGAGTTTTCACGAATGCTGCAATAACGTAGATGTTGTAAATACACCAGTCTTTTACCAACCAAGAATATCAAAAAGGTTGCGGTTCATAACCCAATACGTGAATAGAAAATATTTATTGGCGAGCAGCCTCTCCTTTGCATCCTTGCTGTCGTGCTCTGTTGTAAGTGGTGACTCACTGAGTACACAGTGTCAGTAAGTACGCGCAGTATGAGAATAGGAAAAGAACACAATAAAATATACTTTTCTGTCAAAATCAAATCGATATCTTTGTTTTCGGACTTTTACGGGCACTTTAAGGGCTTTTTAGTATGTGGGAAACTATAAACATCTCTCACATGGTCGCTTGATTGATTGATTGATTTTTTCGTGTTTCCGGACGCGTCAACTGCTCTGGTCATTAGTCGCGTTAGTGTAGTGCACGTTTTTTTCTCGGTAGATGGCAGTGGTCTTCCCCCGCTGGATGGCGAGATCCGGCGCCGACCTACCGTCGACTAGTGGGATTTCCCCCTAACCAGGACTCTCCCACCAACGGGGCAACGCCCCGGCCGGGATAAGCTCTAAGCTCCCGACCGGTCTCCCGGAATATGTGATAGTGTAAGGCATGTTAGTGTAAGTGTGTGTGTAAAGGGAGAGGATAGGACAAGGAAGAGGAAGGAAAGATCGCGTGCGGACCGTGTCCCGTTTGTTAGGGTACTGCTCGGGCATTCGCCTGGTGTTGAGCAGATAAACCACAGAAAACTACCGATCAGAGCAACCGGCCACTAGAATTCTCCTCCAGACAGCGACTGAATTCGACCTAGCTGAAAAGCTAGTGTTGAAAATCCTGCCGCCGTCAGCACTCGAACCTAGAACTCCTGACCTCCCTAAAATGTAGTACAACCAATCCAGAGTACCACATCAAATGACACAGAGTACTTTTGTATCCGCCTCAGGTACAGAAGAGATTCAGGACACTGGACTGGGTGAAGCGGAAGAAAGCTTCCAAAGTCTTTTGGAGCTATATCGAAGAACTCAACCTTCCAGCAGACCACGAATACCTATGTTGAAGAACATCAGACGAGCCAAATTACTAATGAGGACCAACACCATCTTGGAACACCTGAGCAAATGTTTGGAATTAGAGGAAGTACACCTAGCACTACGTTGTGCAGCGATAACGGTGATCAAACTGAATGGCCAAAAGACATATGCACCAAGGAGGCAAGATCAACGAGGTGTTAAAGAAAGGAAACCAGCCTGGAAGAGGAGACTTGACATGAGTGTCGATGATTTCAGAGCAAGGGCAGATTTGATGAATGAATTCCTGAAGGACACCGCCTCCCGAAAAATATTAAAGAAGATAACTGTCACATTTGCTCAGTCAAAAATTAATCTAGGAGATATTAATTGTCAGCAAAGACTTCTAGAACTGAAGGATGAGTACCGAGGGAAAGCTAAGCTGAAAGGAGCACGATTGAAAAGGTATTATGCGCTATATAACAGAAAGAAGCAGAATATCGATTTCAATAAAAAACAGAAAAATGTTCTTCAAACAACTGGAGTCTTGAAGTGAGACAGATTAATTTCTAAATCTAGAGTACGGTGAGTTTGAGGATTATTGGAGATCAATTTGGTCGAAAAGTGAACATTTGAACTAGAACGCAGACTGGATCCGGGATATCGACGAGCAAAGAGCTTCTATATCACCTATGTTGGTCACCGGTTTCACGACCGAAGACATACGTAGAAATATTAAGAAGACCAATAACTGGAGGTCACCAGGACCAGATGGACATTACAATTTTTAGCTGAAGTATTTCACAGCAATCCACGAACCATTGGCCAACTGCTTTACAGAAGCATTAATTGTCTCCAGTAAGATCCCACTTCATCTTACTGAAGGAAACACTCTTTTGCTTCACAAGAATGATGATGTTTCACAACCAAAAAACTAGAGACTGATAACGTGTTTGTCTACTATTTACAAATTATTTACATCCTTGATCAATGAAAAAATGTATGAGCATTGTGAAAGAAATGGAATAATAGCAGAGGAACAAAAAGGATGTGATAGAGGTGCTCTAGGTTTTGTAACAGCAATTCAGGATAGAGTAATAAGAACTAAAAACTACGAAAAACATATTTTAAAAACAAATGACATCGACAAAAGTAGAAGATGTGGTAACAAAAGAGAGTCTATCGAGCACATAATGGCTGGATGCAGTACTTCGTCAGAGAGTGCCTATTTAGGCAGACATAACCAAGTGGCAAAACTGATTCACCGAGACCTAGGAATGAAACATGGAATGTTGGGGAATAATGCTGCAGCATACTACAAGTATGAACCAGATGCTGTGCTCGAGACGAAGACGCACATCTTATACTGGGATCGGCTTATTATGACGGATAAAACAGATGATCATAACCGCCCTGACATCCTCATAATAGACAAAGAAAACAAAACAGCCTCTATAATCGATGTTGCAATTCCTTTGACTCACAACCTGCGGACGTCCGAAGCAGAAAAATTCAGAAAATATGAGAACTTGGCAATTGAATTAAAAAAAAAACATTTGGAAGTTGCATGAGATCACCTATTTCACCATGGTTATATCCGTTGAAGAAGCCGTCACCAGGAACTTTAAAAGAGATCTCGAGAATTTAGATATCAAAAATATCTTTGATGAAGCCCAGAAAGTCACCCTTCTTCAAACATGTGGTATTGTCAGAAAATTCCTAAATGCGTGACATTCATGTTGGTCAGGATGGATTTCCTTCCTGCGTAGTCTGAGCATAGTCCTATAACATCAATTAGACAGGTGATAAATTTTCCTGCTAAAGCAGAGAAAGTTTGAATAATAATAATAATAATAATAATAATAATAATAATAATAAATATACTTTTGCATTTAACAATCAATGAAAATGTTTTTCTTAAAAAAATATTTTTCTTTTAGAAAGAGCATAAATTTTTTTAAGGATTAATGCATTCTAATATGCTTTTAATACCATATGTTAGAATCAAATCTTTTCACAAACATTTATGGCAATGTTTTTCTAAAATAAAAATCCCATAAAAAATACTTCGTTGTAGGTTCTGATGGCCTTTATAATTTTATCGGTGTACATATGTTTAGATTTGTTCCTTCCACCTCTGATCACTCCTTTTTACGTGCTTTCATATAGTCTATTAAAAATAATATTTATATTTTATGCTGATCTGCTCTCTCTCTCTCCTCCCCCCCCCCCTCCCTCTCTCCCCCTCCCTCTCTCTCTCTCTCTCCTCTCCATATTTGCTTCTCTCTCCTTAATGGTAGGATGTTTTCACAATGGGAATTTTTCCTTTTTTGATATTTTTTATATATATTTTTTTAGTATGTGCTTAATTTAACATGTTTTGGTAAGTTCTCTCCTGTCTGGTTTCATATTTTGTACTTACAACTTTTTTTTCACTTATCTGTTATTTTTACTTTTCAAATTTATTTGTCTTTTTTTATTTTCAGATATAATTATGTCAATTATGTTTTTTTATATTCCCGAAGATGTATGTAATTGACACACGAAACATTGTGTAGGGCAATAAAGACTTTTGAAGAAAAAAAATCATTGATTGTTAAAAAACAAAAGGACACTAGTGTTTAATTATTCAATTAGAAAAAAGCATTGTTCACAAGACAGTGTGTAAAGTAGAGCACTATAAAATCGGCTCCACTCAGCAAAAACCATTCTCCTCAAATTATATTTTTGAGATGTTACTTCTCTTAAACATGACGAAATGTATATCATACATTACCGGTTCATTGTACGGGAACGTGTGTGCAAACTATTGCTGCAAGAACTTCAGAAAACCTAGCAATTTCATAAAAAAATCTTCTTTGGTGGTTCCTACATGCCTCGGAAACTTCACGAACGTGCTGTAGGTCTCAATTCTGCAATGGCATGAGACACTTCACGTACTGCATTTGAAGCAGTAAATTTGCTCACCCCACTAAAGTCTCTAAATACGATAAAAATGATCCCGTTGCAAAATAACACAGTGAGAATAAGTCGGTTCATTGGTGATGCCTCAGAATCGCTAACAAAACACAAAGTACACATTTTATTATCTTCTCATAAATGAGTTTAGCAGATCATTTCTTGCAGAAATATAAGTCGGTATTCACAAATCAAATATCGTTTTTATTTTCTGTTCGATCAAAGTCATAACTTTGCTAACCGTAGGCTTCGTTAACCTAAAACGGGATCTGCAATCTTGTTCGTCAAGGATCTCAAAATACTCTGGCCAACATGGCGTCTGCGCGAAGGCTCTAAGTGATCAAAGCATTATCCGTCTATTATCTCCATAACGCCGTCCATCACCGAAACACCATAGTTATTTCTTCAAATAATCAGCAAGTTCACACAAATTATATTATTTTGGGGTTATCTACCAGATAAACATTTAACAGCCTCTCAAACTTCCAGATTATTTACCGGTGACGTTAATCGTTGGATAGATTTATCAGACACTTTTAAAACACAAATTTTCAACATATCAGTGAGATAACTTCTAGACAAACTATCAGACACTTTGTCAGGCACCGGTGAAACAGGCTCAAAATCTTACATGATTATTCACATGCTCACAAAAAAATTGCAATTAAAAAATTGCTTAAACTACTTTTCCATAACTGTTACACAATTGATAGGTCTTAGAATATTTGAAAAATTATTGAATAGAGTTTGCTGCACTACAAGGGTTTTGACTGCTAGAAATGGGCAATATTCATGATGATAAAACAATATTATAATTTTACCATTTTACACTTCATACGCTAGGAGAAAACACCAAGTTTCCACTCTTTAGATTAGGCAGTGTTTAAAACAAAGCATTCAACTTCCATATCCTTTAATTTGGAATTTCCGTAAAACTAAAGACTACTTAAAGATGATTTAAATTTCAAATTTTTCCCTTTCACTTTCAATATTTCACTTTCCGTAAAGACTATTTAAATTTCAAACTTCCTAAGAATGACAACAATGTAATATCTTGTAACCTTGTTGTAAGACAACAGCGTATATATTTATTGTTCAATAGTTAACACTTCAATATTGTTGTTCAATAGTTAATGTTCCAAATGGTTTCTGATGAAGTTTCCCGAATATTCAATACTTTTCCGTGAAAATAATCTCAAAATTGTGCATTCCCAGAAATCTTTAAACGACATTTTCTCAAGAAGGGCTCCAAATTCTCCTCTCCAGAAGAGGAAGTAAAGCCGGCTGTCCCATGTTAGTAGATTTACTGCATGTAAAAGATCCTCAAGCCTAAATGAAGCCTCTGAGCTAAATTCAAACTGTTAGTTTCGTCACCCAAGTAATACCTTCTTTCATCCCTAGTAGGTGAAAGGTGCGTAACGAAATTTAGATAGATAGATAGATTTATTAAAGTTCACTTTGAACTAATGCTCGGTGGCAAACATTATTACAACTTAATATACGACAATTACAAAAGTATTACGAATATTTACAAATATAATTACAATTATAATTAGAGATTGATATCCTAGTTATAATTAATTTTGAGTTATCTTTAAGTTGACTTATAGCTTTTCTAACACTCCACTCCACTTCACTTCACTTCACTTCATTTCACTGCGCTGCACTGCACTGCACTGCACTGCACTGCACTGCACTGCACTGCACTGCACTACACTCCCCTCCCCTCCCATACCCCCACCGCACTACACTTCACTTCACTGTATAAGGGACATTGCGTTATTAATAATAATAATAACGATTATAACACTGTAAAAAATAATAATAATAATAATGATAAAAGTCCCAGTATTATTAATGATGACCTACATATAATTAAGTATGTTTTTAAATTTCACTACATTAGAAGGAAGAGTCTCTAGTGCTTTTGCAGGTAGTTCGTTCCAATCTACTATAGTACGATTCACAAAGGAGAACTTGCCTACATCAGTTCTTTGCTTTCTACATCTTTTTTCCCAGGGATGGTCTCCTCTGCTTTTATAATCAGGTTTCAGTAATCTTTTACTGAGGTCTGCCCATGCTGAGTCCCCTTTGTATGTCTTGTACATTACGCATAAACGCGCCCGATTTGCGTGGTTAGACGGATGAGCAGGTCTCACGGCCTGAGTCTCGCCACGTAAAATGAGGCGTTCATTCATTTGTTGCCAGCTGACGCGCTTTCGCCAATCTGTTCGCAGTCTGACGAATACCTGGTGGTTCGCAAGGCTCAACGCATTCCCTTTGGGTTGGTACTACTGCTGCCCTTCGCCTGGAGGACGTGGGGCTCCATTGGTGGTGCCTTCGTGCTGTTCGTGGTGACGTGGGCTCTAGTGCGAAGTCAGCGTTTCCTGACATTTAGCATCGTTTCATTTTTCGAAATTACGGAGGTGTTGCTAACTGGGTGTTCCTCAAGGATCCTCCGGTGGGACTCTCAACGCATAATCACCTTGTGTGCAATCTTCTTACACATGATAGCAGGAAACACGTACACCGGACTTTTATTCGGCTTTATAACAAAACCTCAATACATGACAGAGCTGGAAACCGTCGAAGACGTAGTTGGGAACATGAAGAGATTATATGTTACCCGTACATACACGGACATATCAGGAATCTTCAATAATTTAGGGAGACTGAAAGAAAATGTAATAGTCATACAAAATGTAAGTGAAAGAGATACATGCGTACGTGACATAGTAACGACGGGAGAGGCGGCAACATGTATGCCTCTAGATATTTACTCAGTCATATCACGCTACAGAAAATATACAGAAGACGGGAGAATATTGTTGCACAAGGTCAAAGAACCTTTGCTCTCTCCCAGTTACGAAGCGTATTTAGTTCCTCGGAATCACTTCATTTTTGCAGTTGTCAGCAACCTCATTCTTCACTTGGGGCAAGCAGGATTGTTGGAGCAATGGGAAAGAATGCTATCACACAATTTGGATCTGGACGGGCAAAGAATCTCCGCGCCCTCAAGTGGAGACAAGGACTCCTACGCACTCAGGATAAAGCAACTGTCAGGCCCTTACTTCCTATACTTCGGAGGTCTCTGCCTAGCAGGCATTACGTTCGCGATGGAGAACGTCATCGGTCGTTGGTTCGTGTCACGTCCAGATGGGAGGCTTTAGCAAGGGTTCCGAGGATTTTCAAGGTCTCGTTAGGAGCGGTTAAGCCGTGTGTGAACCTGTAAGATTCAGACGTCCCTTAAAAAACTAGAGGTGTTACATCCGCACATACTTTCTCGCATGATCGAAAGTTGTTACGTAATATTAAAATGCTGCAATTTCTGCCAAACTAAAATCTCAGTTAAAGCTTGAAAAAATTATAATTCAAACGAATCGCGCCTCTCGTGCATATCTGCATTTATTTCAGAAACAGTAGTCTTTCTTATTTTTGGAAATGAATCGAACAAGAATAAATTTCACTGCTACAGTGTTTACAGAACATAATACAGAAAAACAAGAATAATTTCGCACAAGCCTATCTTGAATACATTTGAAGAGAGCTTTCTCAACAACTGATATTATTTTTTTAATTTATTTTACGTCAAACAAACAGTTAAAAAACTGCGTATGACGTGCTATGGGGAAAGTGAATTGTGTGCACATTTTCAAAATTCTGTGATCCCTACACTAAGTCATATACTACTTAAATTTTGAAGGGAAAAAAGCTCCCATGTAATAAAATCTATTTTCAAGGATAAAAAGGCAATAAATTTTGGCTCTTAGCCATGTTGTCCTTCGGAATAATACTTCCTGCTGCGAACACATGGAAACAATAATTGGAATAATTGTATATCCCACTGAATTCTAGAAGACGTGCACAGAAAATGAAATTACATTTATGTCCAGAAGCAAAACAAGGGGCCATCTCAGCATTTGCTCAATGGATCAGGGAAACTGGACGAAAAACCTGATTGAGATGGGGGTCATTGACCCGGAGGCTGCAATACAATACACACAATTATACAGTTCAAATGTTAAATAATGCATTATGTATAACTGTTAAAATTAATATTACTTTCCTTGTGATGCTCAGTATAGTCTCTAATTGTATAGAAACAGTTATGCAGCAGAAACGATTTCACTTGGGATTTAAACTGCTATCGAATTTAATCGTTTATTAACCGATAGATCTGAACGATCTCCATGTCCTGGGAGTTTGAAACAAATATTTTGATTTTGGGGGGTACTTTAGATAAAGCCTCCGCAATATTTTCAAGTTCTTTTCAAGAATGGCTCCAATTATTTTTACTAAACTTTGTTCTCAGATAGCATAGAGAACTCTTTAAATAATGACGTGAGCCTCATTTTCGTTAAAATTGTTGATTTTTCGAAAACTTCAAAAGTTCGACACTTTTGGCATCTTCTTACAACAATGAAGAGAAAGACGTTTACTGGAATGAAATATGTAGCACAGAAACAGATCTTGAAATAAGATAATGATTAACTTTTTGGAAAATATTAGTAGTTTTCGCGTAATTTTGAGAGACATATAAGCAATTTTTAAAGAAATAGTGGCTCCATTTTTTCTTTAAATTTTCTCCTTTTCCCCTGGATCAAAGAACGATGAATAACGAAAAGCTGATCTCATTTTCGGCGAATTCTCTGTATTTTCCAAAATTCCTAAAATTATAAAATAACAATATTGATTAGAGCAATTTTTTCCTTAAAGAAAGTCAGTTTTAAAAACTAACATCTTTAAAAACTATCATGAATATTTTAAAAAAACGAATAATTTTCGCTTCATTTTTGGTGGAAGTTAATGCGATTATTTAAAAAATTCCCCAAAACTGCTCCAATTTTTTTTTCACTTGTATAAGAATGGACGCTTAAAAATTTTGAAAATAGCAATATTAGAAATAATGCGGGAAAGAATGTGCTTTTGTAGGACCACTTGTTTGAGTTTTGTTTACTTTGAGCATCCGAAAAGTATGTATCCCTAGGTGAAAAAAAGAAAACAATTTCACAGAATAATATTATTGTAGCAGATACTACAAATGCTGCACTATTCTCCCACATAATGATCACCAGAGTTGAGATATTTTTCATTCCTTGGGTTCCACATCTGTGTCCCTGTGTCGTAGAAGTCTGTTGACCAATTACACTGATCGACAAAATTTCACTTTTTGCCTGTTAAACGGGACAGAATGTCTGTCTCTTATGAAATATAATGTTCTGATTTCAAATTTGTAAAGCATTTACATGTAACGGGCAAGGTTTGTATGTAACAGGCAATTAAAAAGTCCATAGTGTTATAAAGTGATAGGTTTTATTTACTATGCTTACATATGATACTGTCAATCACAACGTAATTTTGAACGATTATTTTCTGTATTTCTCTCGCAAACATCCCTTTTTAGTGTCTAGCAATAGTCTGCACGCATATTCCGATTCCATTTTCCCTAAGAAGTTCTAGAAAGACAGACGATATCATATATAAATTAGGAAATCAGGAAAGAGCGTAGGCTTCCGCGGCCGGAGTCATGATTAGCTGTATCGGACGGCGTCAGGGCACAGTGCAACGTTTCAGTCGCCATTCTGCGACCTTCCTCAGGGCGTAGTACTGCGCCTGAGGAAGGTCGCAGAATGGCGACCGAAACGTTGGCACCTGTGCCCTGGACGCGGCGTCTCCCGGATAGCCAAGCTAATCAGGAAATCAGGATATTCCGAGGGCTAAATGCTGTAACTATTTGGGAATTGTACTAAATGAGGATCTGGGTTGGACAGAACACGTAAATTATGTAGTGAAAAAGGCGTGGAAGGCATTACACTTTGTAATTAGAATACTTAGAAAAGGAAGTGGAAAATCAAGGGAATTAGGGTACACGTCTCTAGTACGTCCGATATTAGAATTTGGCTCCATATGTTGGGACCCTTATCGTTTAGGGAAAAAAAATCTCTCGAGAAAGTACAAAAATATGCTGCAAAATTTGTTAGAAGAGGACGTTCAAATTCTGGATTTATATCGTGGGAACCTTTGGAAAAACGCAGAGAGAAATCGCGTCTTTGTGCATTATTCAAATCAATAAGAGGGGATCGTCCGTGGGGTGAAGTACGGGAAAGACTATCAACACCAACTTACGTCGCGCGGAAGGATCATGGTTTCAAAATTCGGCAAAGAAAACACAGAACAGATGTAGGTAAATTCTCATTTGTAAACAGAACTATACAAAATTGGAACAAATTACCTGCTGCAGTGCTGGAGACTTTCCCTCAGAATGTCAAACATTTTAAAATTAGACTAAGTAAATATGATTAATATATTAATTTTGTAAAATTGTATTTGGTAACATGATAATATTTTAATGTTGTTTGATGTTTGTTTTGTGTATTTTTAGCTATTCCTTAGAACGCTATCACCGGAAGTATTCTATGTATTCCTAAATAGCAAAATAAATATTCTATTCTATTCGATTCTAATATTTTTTCATTGTTCCATTGTCTTGGTGAAATAGCTCATCGCGTTCGTCCCTTACAGCACCGATTTTCAGGACAGAACTAAGAGCGATTCCAGAAAAAGTATTTTAAGGTTCACGTTTTCAAAATTCTGTGATCCCTACACTTAGTCATATACTACTTAAATTTTGAATTTTTGAAAGGGAGAAAAAAAAACAAAAACTCCCATGCAATAAAATCTATTTTCAAGGATAAACAAGCAAAAAATTTTGAATTTTGAAAGGGAGAAAAAAATTAAAAAAAATCCCATGTAATAAAATCTATTTTCAAGGATAAATAAGCAATAAATTTTGAATTTTGAAACGGAGAAAAAAAACAAAAAAACTCCCATGTAATAAAATCTATTTTCAAAGATAAATAAGCAATAAATTTTGGCTCTTATTACTTCCTGCCGCGACAACATGGAAACGATAATTTGAATAATTGTATTTCCCACTCAATTCTAGAAGACGTGCACAGAAAATGAAGTTACATTTATCTCCAGAAGCAAAACAAGGGGCCATCTCAGCATTTGCTCAATGGATCAGGGAAACTGGACGAAAAACCTGATCGAGATGGCGGTCATTGACCCGGAAGTTGTAGTACAGTAGTTGTTACAGGTTGTTTATACTCATTTATACAGTCCAAATGGTAAATAATGCATGCCTCGCAGAGGCTTCGCGCGCCGGCTGCTCGCTCGTGGTTGGTCGGCTCACTCGCTGCTCTGCTGCTCCGCTAATCCTCGCAGACGTCACTCCGCGCCAACTTTTTGGCGCGCGTTTCGATGTGGCGGACACCGCCGCAACACAAAAATCTTCTCCAATAATCATTAATTATGTAAGTCGCCAATTTACTTTTTGTACACGTGTATGAACAGATTGTAGAGAAAAGTTTAGTTTTGAGAACTGAAACAGCATCTGTCCACATTGTAATTTTTCAAATTGTTTTTAAAGCATTTCGGTAGGCCTTTGCAATACACTGTAATCTTACAAAATAAAAGACGGTGTTGAAATGTAAATGCACTCTATTATTTTTCGTACCTTTATCAGTATTATAAAAATAGGAAACTAAACTGTATGACTTACTTCAACTTAATAGAGGTCGTTCTGACAACACATAAACATACGTCACTGACAATAGTCACTGGTGTTGTTCGTGATTTACTTTCTAGCTACGGAGTAGAGAGAAAGTTATACAATGTTGCGCGAAAAAACAGTAAATTTTCACCAGAAATACTCTTATTTCAGAGTACTGGTAGTGAAAACGAGGATAAATACAGTTGCTAAGTTTAGAAAAAATTCCTCTAATATTCGGTGTACCCAAAATCCATGTTTTGTGGGTCTTTGTTGACGAATAATCGAATGACGGTCAAACGTCTGTCCGTCCGTCTGTGAACGTTAGCAGATAAACCGTTCGGCCGATTTTCTCTAAAATTGATATTCCACAATCAATCTGGCTGACGTTGCGGCTCCTTGAATTTGGTTTTGGGGGGTATGTCCCTACCGCTGCACGTTTTTGCGGCTTAAAATCATTTTTTCTATTTACATTCGTGGCAGTTTTCTTTCACTGATTGTGAGAGCATGTTAAGAGATTTTCCACATACGTAATTAAATTTAAATATTTCCCGGACTTAACATACGTGCATATACCTCAGCGAAAGTCTTAGACTTGTGCATAGAGATGTTTTCACAGGAGGCATTAGCATTTTACGAATCGGCGTAGCTGAACAGCTGTCATGGCGGAGGGATACTTCTCTGAACTACATGTGATGTTCACTTGTTTTCACGAACTGTCACTTTGGCTCATTCTTAGGTTTGATTGATAGATTGATTTTTTCGTGTTTCCGGACGCGACAACTGCTTTGGTCTTTAGTTCCGTTAGTGTAATGCATGTTTTTTTACCGGGAGACGGCGGTGATCTTCCCCCGCTGGATGGCGAGATCCGGCGCCGACCTACCGTCGGCTAGTGGGGTTTCCCCCAACCAGGACTCTCCCACCAACCGGGCACCGCCCCAGTCGGGACAACCTGTAAGCTCCCGACCGGTCTCCCGGAATATGTGGTAGTGTAGTGCATGTTAGTGTAAGTGTGTGTGTGTAAGGGGGAGAGGATAGGGCAAGGAAGAGGATAGGAAAGATCGCGCGCGGTCCGTGGCCCGTTTGGTACGGTACTGCTCCGGCATTCGCCTGGTATTGATCGGAGAAACCACGGAAAACTACCGATGAGAGCAGCAGGTCGCTAGAATTCTCCTCCAGGCAGCGACTGAATTCGACGTAGTTGAAAAGCTAGTGTCGAAAATCCTGCCGCCGTGGGGAGTGGGAACCTAGGACCTCCCGGTCAGAGGCGCTGCAGTGGCATCAGTTGAGTGGCGTGGGCGAGGGTTGTGGGCGTGGGCGACTCACCGGTGGGCGCGCGGCGGGCGGCGACGGCGGGGGCGTGGCCACGCGCGGGGCGCGGGCGGCGGGGGCGGCGCCGGGCGGCGAGGGCGGCGGCGAGGGCGAGGGCGTGCGCACGGCCAAGGCCACCGCACGAGACGAACGCCCTGCACACGCACACACACACACACACAGCTAGAGAGACCAAGTTTTCCACCAGCAACGTCCATATTTTGCTTTCCATGTTTTCTTCACATCGGTATTTTGTTGCAAAAACATCCATTTCTTTTAATTTTTAATTTTTTTAAAAATAAAGCGGTTTAATCACGTAGTAGAGTAGCAGCAATCCACAGCAATATCTTTGTTTTGCGTCATCCTCTTCATCACGCTGCACATTTCGTCTGTGCGATCTGAGGAAGTTTGGGAGCTGCTCGTGTTATGGATGTATGCTATCGCCAGTCGTGTCATTGCCAGAATCGAACGTGAAACAAGAAATCGATAACAAAACACGAGGTTGTTTATTGTTAATTCATTCTTTACATTCGATAATAATCTTTATATACTACTGACATGCTGGTAACCAAACAATAAAATATGTCCCTTTTGCGTACTGTAATTAAAAATGGATAGGAAAACAGCAGGTTTATTAGTCTATAATTAAAACATCGATGTTCTCTTGACGATGTTTCCATCGACATCTAACACCCTTTAGAGATGTATCGATGTTTTGGTAGAATTTGTCATCACGACTCGCAGCCCGTCATCGGCGGGCGATCCATCCGTTTCATTGTTTCCTTAGTAACACGATGCGATGATGTTTAATTACCAGGGGGCGGATTTTAATGACAGGTCATAATTATTCTTTTCACTTTAGAATAATGCCTTTCAGAATAGAGATTAATTTGAATGCTATGACAAAAGGAAATTACCCACTTTATACATTTTTTTTCATTTTCCTCAATTTCAACTAATAATCTTTTTTTTTTAACTTCTTCCGTCACTTTAAATCATCTTTTTTGCTACCTTCATCGATTTCATGTCACTTTAATGATACTTGCTTCAAATAATGTTTACAAAATGGAAAAAATTTTCTTCGCAGAATTCCTGAGTACTCTATTTCTTCGTTCAGAAATTGTAATGACAACCGTTGTGACAATGTACTCTAGCTTCCTTCGACGGAACTGACAATAATCTACTTCACGATAATTATAGACAGAGATTTACTGGTAAAGATCAGTCCAAACCAACGTTTGCAAGCTGAGTTCGTTTGAACAAAAGATTTAAAAAAATAGAAAATGAGAGAGAGAGAGAGAGAGAGAGCGAGAGAGAGAGAGAGAGAGCGAGAGAGCGAGCGAGAGAGAGAGAGAGAGAGAGAGAGAGAGAGAGAGAGAGAGAGAGAGAGAGAGAGAGAGAACCCTCGATAACATCAGTAACATATCCAACAGCTTGAATAGTTGATCTGACCTGTCCTTGATACATTTTTATGTCATTTTCCTTTGCTGTTCGGGCTTTAAAGAACACTTTAAGAGAATTTCATTGATCATTTTTGGTGATATTTTAGGTCATCAAAATCCACCCCTAATCATGATGCAATGACACAAATGACCTGCTCCTCCGCCGCACCGATTTTTGCTCATTCTACGCACGGCCACATACGTGACGAATCACGTGACCACAAGGTGTCAACTGTTTTGTTATCTGGCTGCGTTTAAAATTCCCGCTAATATTGTGACGGAATCTCATTCGCAGAAGCCGGAGAGCTGTGGCTCATCCATGTCATTTCCTCGTGATTAATATCCAAAGAATGGTTCTCAATGAATCGATTAATCTTATATAATCGATTAATTCTTGAGTCTTAAATAATACATGAAATACTAAAATCAATACATTTTAGTGTCTACTTGTGATGTCAAATCAAACCGAAATAAAATTACTTTTTTAGAAGTGATTAATGCAACACGTACGCACAAAACAAACGATTCTTATGAATTTTAAAACAAACATTTCCTAAAATTGTTTAGAAATAGTAGTAGAAAAAATATAATTAAATGGGAGTACTCGGTTCAGATAAATTATAGGGAAATTCATTATCTCAGAAAAAAATACAGTGACTTTTCATTTTATTAATTTCTCTAACATAAAACCTATCACTAAAATTTGTCCCTATTATTTTTCTTTAGTCGGAGATAGACAAATGAATTACTAAAGTTTGTATATAGGGCTATTTTTACTATTTGGTGTGTTTAAAAATATTTAAATTAAAATAATAGACCTAAATAATGGGAACAAATAATTGATGTGTACATTCATCGGTGCAAAGATTATTAATTTCAATTTTTCGATTAATCGAATTTTTCATAAACGGTTCCAAATTTTCCAACAAACATTTCCATGAAGGACATATTTTACTCTTCTTCAATATTTTAAAAATTATATTTCGACTCCACCATCTAGAAATGGAGAAATTGAGAAAACATCAAAAAATATATTTTGGGCGGCGATAGATTGCAGCTGGCAAGAGGATGAAAAAATATCGTAAAGATAGCGTACACCAAATTAATTAGAAACCTTTACTACCAGAAAGTCTGTGCCATTCTGTAGCACCAGTAGTTACTGTCATACAATTGTGGTGTGTAGTACAATATGTTGGTTTGTGTTCTGTGTTTATTTCCTGAACTTGACATCCATCCACCCGTAGTGATGGTAAACTTCAGCAAAACATCAATACATCGATCCTTCGATACATCAACAAAAGGTGTTCAACGTCAACGACAAAAAACATCGATGTTTTAAATATGATGAAACAGATCAAAGTAAAATGTCCTGGTTCTGATGTGACACATATCACGTCAATATTAGTTAAATGCATTTTCTGCATTAAATTTGACTGTCATCTTAATTTTCTAACCAATGTTCTATGTAGCCAAGACTCAAAATGCAGTTTAACGATATTACCACGTACAAAATAATCAAAAAGGCAACAACATTGCAGCAAGGTTTCGCATATAGCAAACGGTCTCGCCCCGGGAGGGGATCGAACACAGTGCCAGCTGTGAATGACAGTTGATTGGAGCCAAACAAAAAAAAGATTGTGTATATATATATATTATATATATATATATATATATATATATATATATATATATATATATATTGATATGCGGAAAACGTGGAAAGCAAAACATGAATGTTATAATATCGATGTGCAAACAAGCCATTCCTACTCACCCGAGCTGGAGGAGGAGGAGGCTGAGGAGGAGCCGGAGGGGGTGGCGAGCGCGGGAGCGGGGCGGGGCGGGGCGGTGGGCGGGCGCTCGGGGGACGACTGGGGCGTGGGCACGTGGGCGCCGTCGTCCGCCTCCGTCGCCACCGACGCGTCCGCCATGGACGCTCTCCGCGGAGGCGGCGGCGGGGGCGTGGCCCGCCACGGGGGCAGCTCCGCGGGCGATGGGCGACGCGCGGGCGGCGGCGGCGGCGGCGGCTCCTCTTCCTCCGCGTCCGACTGCGAAGCAAACAGCAGCGTCAAGGCACTCACCATTGCGAAGACAGATACTCACGTCGTTAGCCTGAAGGTGCAGGGAGTGAGAAAACGATGCTAAGCCCCTTCACTACTTTTTAAATCGGCAAAAAACATCGCGAAATTGTAAATTTGTGAACCGTGAAATTGTACCAGCGTGAAATTGTACCACCATGAAATTCACAATTTCACGGTGTTTTTTCGCGAGTTATAAAAAAACTGGAAGGTGGTGGCGCCATTTTGTCTCCGGACCTGAAATCAACGCTTCGACATACAAAGAAAAAAAACATGTTTGGCTCTTCGGAGTACTCCGGATCTCACTTTAAAGTCCGGCGGGAAACTAGTTACCACCGGCCAGGTTGCTCCGGTACCGGCGTTACCCACGTCGATAGTTGTCAGTAAGCAATGGGGAGACAGGATGGGGGCTCCGAGCCGCCTGGACCTTAGTTGGGCTCTCCGATTCGTCGTGGCAGTGGCCCGATACTCTAGGCAAAGAGGAGTGAACTTGTTCCCGGGGCATTCTTCTGACTCCGGTACTAGCTAGCTACGACATATCGGGATAGCTAATAGCTCTGAGCTTGAAAGAGCGGTCTGGCCCAGGCACTGTATAGGGAGGTTACCATGAGAGTCAACTGCACTGAGTCAACGCTGTTCTGGCGAGACCCAGAGACCAGCCCAAAGGCGAAAGTGTGCGCCTGCGTCGGGTGAGGAAAAGAGGCTGCACCTAGGTGCCCATCCCAGGATTAATGCCCTCTGGTAAAGGACCAGCGTGTGACAGGGACACATTCACTACCAACACTCTACTCGAGTTAGAAAAGAATAATTAAACAGACACACACAAAAGGAACTTGTCAGACCCAAAGAGTTGGGACATGTTGCTCTATGAATTTCAACGCACTGAATCGGAATCTGAAGCCAGAATTGCATCACCACCCTTCACTCATTTTTAAATCGGCAAAAAACATCGCGAAATTGTAAATTTGTGAACCGTGAAATTGTACCAGCGTGAAATTCACAATTTCACAGTGTTTTTCTCGCAAGTTAAAAAAAAACCTGGAAGGTGGTGGCGCCATTTTGTCTTCGGACTTGAAATCAGCGCTTCGACATACAAAGAAAAATCATGTGTGGAGCGTTTCGGTCTGACAACTTTTGGGTTCTGTATAGTATAATGCTACAAGACACCAAAATCTAGCAGGCACATGTTTTTTTAGTAGGCACACGATTTAAACCAAAAGTGGACGGTGGTGGCGGAATTCTGGCTTTGGATTCGCATCCCCCGAGTTGACATTCATAGAGAAACATGTGTCAAGTCTTCGAGTCTGGCAACAAACCCTGAAAACATAAAGCAAAACTAGCGCTGAGATACCAATTCCGAATTAAACAGTCGTCCAAGCATCATGCGCCGTCTGCACATTGCGATAGAAGCTATTGTGCAACGTGTGAGGAGTTCGGGATCTCCAACTACGAGCGGCGACAGCGAAAAGTTGACAGCAGGCAAGCTCACAGCTCAGTGGCCCCGAACCACGCCCTTAAATGTACGGATACATTACGCTTTGTTTACATCACTTCATTCTCTCTTTTAATATAAAAGTACTTGAAAATACTTTTACAATGTACATAAATTAAATTTAATGCACCCGCACCGTAACTTTCAAGTACGTATAAATTAAATTTAATTAAATTTAAAAAAAAAAAAAATTTCTACGTGTACGGCAGCCCGCTACGGGCCATACCCAAGTTTACTACTGTTGAGTCAAGTGGGTTCGTGTGGTTTGTCCGAAGACTTCCTCACTCTGGTCTTCTCAACCTGAGGAGTGGGTTTTCTCATCGTCACACAGCAACATATACTGGAGCATTGCTAGGAAAACGGACATTATAATCATGCCCCGACCTGGAATCGAACTCGGGGTCACGTCGTGGAAAGCGAGCACGCTGACCAATGAGTAAAACCGCGAGGCAGATAAAAAACAGACCGCGTGTTTTTTATAATTGTAACATGTTTACATCATTCATTCCGAAACACCAGCATACTAGGGATGTGACATCGATGTTCACGTTCTGTGGAAACATCGATGTAATTAACATCGATTTATTGACGCCGATGTTTTTTTTAAATCGATGTTTTTACTTGGTTCATATTTGATTTGTGTATTAAAAACGTAATAATAAAAAGAACTACAATACTGTCGACATATGTATCGATAATTCGAACATTTTTTTAGTGAGGTCACCAAGAGAGAAAAATATGTTAGTCGAGTTCCTGTAAATAAATATTGTTATTTTTTAATTTTCCAATAAGGAAATAACGTTAGTTAATTGTTCTACAACGTTTTTATCATTTGTACTGTCAGCTAAACATGAATTACAAATTAATAAATACAACCTCTGTGATATGAAATGCCCACATGTGAACAATGGTTATGAGAATTTACTAACATTGTATTTTTCAAACGTCGTTGTTTCAAACAGCAATGATTTTGGTTTGATGTATTTAGACCATCAATTTTTCAATTTTGAACATCGATGTTTGGAAATGTCGATGTTTCGTTGTCGATGTCGCATTTCTACCGTAAACTATAGTCTAATTTAAACGCAGTGGCACTTGAAGGTCACGAGCTGGAAGGAGGGGGGAGACATTGTCATCCAATCGGCAGCTTCGTTACGATTTAAATGTTTGGTATTGGAGCTCCCGATTGGACGACAACATCTCCCTCTCCTTGCAGCTCGTGACCTTGACGTGCCGCTCTGTTTAAACAGGAGCGCGCAAGGCGATTTTAATTTCAAGTACGTGTACATTAAATTTAATGTAGTGTACATTAAAATTAGTTTACACGTGTACATTAAATTTAATGTGCGTTTGTACTTTAAATTTCAAGTACGTGTACATTAAATTTAATGTAGTGTACATTAAAATTTAATGTACATGTGTACATTAAATTTATGTACACGTGTAAATTAAATTTCATGTACACGTGTAAACTAAATTTAATGTGCACTACATTAAATGTAATGTACGTACATGATAATTACATTCATATACTTTAACATTAAAAGTAATGCAGAAATTTCGCGCCGTACCTGCTCAGTGCCGGTGTCGGTGGCGACCTCGTCCGCGTCCTCGGCGGACTGGGAGGCGCGCGAGGGCGGCGTGAGGGCGGGGCTGTCCTCAAAGTCCTCGTCGTAGGCGTCCTGCTCCGCCTCCTCCGACACCTCCGTCGGCGCGCCCGCCTGCGCACAAGACCTCACTCGCCCTCTGCCCCCACTCCGCGCGCACAAAGTAGCACATTACCACACTGATTGATTGACTGACTGACTTTTTCGTGTTTCCGGGCGCGTCAACGGCTTTGGTCATTAGTCCCGTTAGGGTAGGGCATGTTTTTTCTCGGGAGATGGCGGTGATCTTCCCCCGCTGAATGTCGAGATCCGGCGCCGACCTACCGTCGGCTAGTGGGGTTTCCCCCTAACCAGGACTCTCCCACCAGCGGGGCACCGCCCCAGCCGGGACAAGCTCTAAGCTCCCGACCGGTCACCCGGAATATATAGTAGTGTAGTGCATGTTAGTGTAAATGTGTGTGTAAGGGGACAAGGAAGAGGAAGGAAAGATCGCGCGCGGTCCGTGGCCGCTTTGTTAGGGTACTGCTCCGGCATTCGCCAGGTCTTGATCGGAGAAACCACCGATCAGAGCAGCCGGCCGCTAGAATTCTCCTCCAGGCAGCGACTGAATTCGACCTAGCTGAAAGCGCTACAGCAATCGGAAGCGAGAGCGCCAAAGAGAGAGAGAGAGAAAGCGGGAGCCGGCTGTACTCACGTCGTCCTTGCGCCAATCGGCGTCGGGGACGGCGTCGGCGACGGAGGACGGCGCGGAGGGCGGCGGGGAGGACGCGGCGAGGGAGAGGCAGGGGGCGGCGGCGACGGTGGCGCTGTGGCGGCCCTCACGCGAACGCTCCGTCACGCCCTTCAGCAGCACGCGAAGGATCCTGCAACACAACGCAAAGCCAGCAGTCTTAGCACCACGCGTAAGGTAGCATTGTGACGTCGTGGGTTGAACAAATCACAGGCAAGATGGCTTTGGTGTATACACAGTTTATTTAGATATATACACATAACTGCCCTACCATTTACTACAGGAGCATTTGCTCCCCTTTAGTATCTGCTAACAGCCAAATGTACTGTTAACATGAGCCTGGCGCTCATACTCGCAAGCTTGCGGCCTCCTACGCACACTGGCGTATCGCGTCAAAAGTTCGAGGAACAAAGCTGCCCTCTTCAGGGCAAGCCCTTATAGTCTCGCTGAGGCTGCGTCGTCACCCGCCGGGTCTTGCGGCCGATCTGGGACAAGTGTGACGCGTACCCTCTCGAACTGCACCCTGGGCTCCGCCTCCCTCGCTTCCTGCCCATTGTGGTTGCACTCTACTCGCGTCCACTCTGAATGTTTTCACGATAGACGCTGTGCACCAGGCTACCGCGTGCGTTTCAGTAGCGGACGCTACAGCACTAAGAGTCACGTGACGGACCTTGAAGTCATAACGTCTTATCTTAGGCCTAAGGTACGACCTTGTACTTTCATAAATAGCGCACGCCTACAGGAGTCTCTACGGTCACCTTACAAGCAGCAAAATGGCCGCACTGACAAACCGATTCTCTTATCTGAGGCGGTTACAATTATTCCTTACTAACTCCACAACGCTGGCAAGAATTAACAGGAAATATTGGAGAAGTAATAGGTAAGAAATTCGTCGAAAATATTTCTTACGTTCTCAAGAACAGTCTATTTAAAATTCCAGAGTGCATACTCATCGCAGAAGGTAACAAAATCTAAAACTCCGAACACAATGTACTATACTCTAGTATATATACACAATGTATTATACTCTTGTCTCGTATCGTTTCTCGTTCAGTTGCATGATGCATACTGCGATTTGGTTGCCGCGATTAGTTCGGTCGAGCTGCAATGGAGCTGCACGGAGGAAGAGACTTTTATTTATTTATTTATTTTACGTTAAAAAAGTTAAAAACTGCGTATGACGTGCTATGGGGAAAAGTGAATTGTGTGCACATTTTCAAAATTCTGTGATCCCTACACTAACTCGTATACTACTTAAATTTTGAATTTTGAAAGGGAGAAAAAAAAACAACAAAAAAACTCCCATGTAATAAAATCTATTTTCAAGGATAAATAAGCAATAAATTTTGGCTCTTATTACTTCCTGCCGCGACGAGACTTTCCAGTGCATGAACATCACTTAACGGCAGCTAGTTGTGAAGCTGTTCGTCGTCTTTTGCATTTATCGCGTTTTGAAACAACCGCTCCTCAATTGAGAAGAAATAAAAGAGATCATCTTCGTCATATATATGTGTGTGTATATATATATATATATATATATATATATATATATATATATGTATGTATATATATAAAATTAGTATATATATATATAATTAGTATATACATACACACATATAATATGTTGACGAAGATGACCTCTTTTATCACACATGAGAATGCTTCCTCACCTGCCCATGACGCGGCGCTGGATCTCGGAGACGTCCTCGCTTCCGCCCTCCGTCGACGCCTCGGACAAGGACGCCTGGGACGGCGTCTCGGACGGCGCGGACGCCGACGGCACCGACAAGCTGCCGCCGCTGCGCGCACAACACACACACACACATGTAAAAGATTTTTACACGGCCACTACTAAACGCCCCCTCTTTCAAGGCTTCACTAGCGTACTAACAGTTCAATTTCTGGCGCTAGTGCTTAAGTAGAGACCATGCGCAAGTGTTCAGATAAATTGGTGAATGCAACAAAGAAAACAAAATACTTGCGTCTGACAGGAAGAACCAAAATAACAAAAAAAAAAAGACAAAAAGAACAGAAACAACAAAAAGGATAAAAAGAACCAAAAGGACGGAACGAAAAAATGGACAAAAAGTCACTCTGGCAAAAAAAAATATAATAACTGTATATTGTGACATACCGATATGTCACATTAAAATAAACTAACATTTATTTGTAGACAATATGGTGGAACATGCATTACGAAATATCACGAGAGCTAGAGCTTAGCAACGACTGTGAATAAACAATGTAGTTTTTGTTTTTTGTAATTGCATTAAGAGGTGGCTTGATGCCGAAAGTAGAAAATTTGGGATTGGGCGAAGAAGTTTAGACGATCGAAAGGTCAGCTACACGAAAATATAACGAACGTATGGATTGTCTGGGTAAGAGAAGGACGGTCAAATGTTATGAAAAAAAAGGAAGGTAGTTTAATACGAAGTCTTCGAGGGATGAATCATGCAGGAGGATTTCATTCTGACCGGCATCGCGCTTCTGAACTGATCGTAGGTTCGTGAGAGGGAACGAGTATAATACAGATAGTCAGAATCGGGTTATCAGTGAAATTTTAAGGACAGTGAATGATATTGCAGATATTTTCATGTGGAAGTAAAATTGATGTATAAATTGGAACTTTGTCGGGAGTGGTAATCGAGTTCGGGACTATGTCATAGAACGTAATCGGGACTGATAATTTTGATAGTTTGAGACCAGCTTGGATAGGGGCAGAAGAGGATTTCTTGGGACTTTGGACTACGGCAAGCTCGCAAGATATTTCGACTGAGAAGTCTACGAGGGACATCAACGAAGAATCAGAAGAGGATTTCTTGGGACTTTGGACTACGGCAAGCTCGCAAGATATTTCGACTGAGAAGTCTACGAGGGACATCAACGAAGAATAGATAAGTTAACCGCGGTATAAAATTGTAAATTCAAAGATATCTTGATAAAAGGCATAACATAAATTCACTAAATTGTTTGCTAAAAAGGTAAAAATAAACTTTCTTAAATTTTGTTCATTAGAAAAGAAAGTGATCTTTCATTTAGTCAATCCAAACAGAAATGAACTAGGAATAGAATCATTCTATTTCAGATTCCCAGCTGCGCTGTATAGTCGGCGGATCCTATAATCCATTATAAAGGTAATAAGGATTATAATATATCGTGACCCATTGACCCAGCAAGCTGGACGCTAAGATCTTTGGCAGATATTAATGTAGAGAAAAATTTTGTATATCTCAATATTATAAGATAACGTAATTCTGATCTGTTAGTATCGACACAACGGAACAAGATGAGCGAAACGCCATTCTTAATTCCCAGCGTCCGTTAAGAATTTTAACGGGTGTTTGCTTGATTGATTAGTGTTGGTATTTGCAGCAAAAAATGACGTATTTGTTTTTGAACGGGTCGGGAGAAAGAATTATTACTAGACAACGTGATCTTCGAAAAAGAATAGCGAGAATTGGAAAGAATACATCAGTGGGCCCGGACGGCATTTCGGGAGACTTATTGAAAGCAGGAGGTGAAGCTATGATTCCGTATCTGTTCCGACTTTTTGATATTACCTAAAATAATTCAAGTCTTCCACAGGATTGGAAAGAAGCATTTGTAGTTCCCATTAATAAGGGTGGGTCTCGATCAGAAGTTAATAATTATCGGTCAGTTATCAGTTGTCTGTGAGCAGATGGAGCACCTAATCGCTGAGTACATAAGAAACGTTTGGAGTAAAGAAAATTGGATATATGAGAGACAGCATGGCTTCAGAAAGGGTTACTCGTGTGAAAGTCAAATAACAGGTTTTTGCCAAGGTATCGCGGATGCACTAGATGAGGGTGATAGAATCGATGCGGCGGTAATAGACTTTACGACGGCTTTTGATCTTGTCCCCCTTGATAGACTACTTGAAAAACTAGACAGAATAGGGCTAGACTCGAGACTGATACTATGGATTAAGGGTCTTCTAAATAACCGCCACCAACGAGTGAGGGTGGGAAACAGCCTATCGGAAAGAGTTAGTGTAACGTCTGGGGTTCCGCAGGGGAGTGTACTTGGACCTTTATAATATTTAGTGTGTGTGTAAATGACATAGCAGAGGGAATACGCTCAAAAATTAAACTTTTCCCGGACGACTGCCTTATTTACAGAAAGAACATATCGGATCAGGATAAATTACAGCGAGACTTGCGATGCTTAGAAGAATGGGCGGAAATCAATAGAATGAAGATCAGTCCAGATAAATGGAAAATAGTTAGGTTTACGCGCAGTAGAAATAAAGATACAGCTAAGTATTTGCTTGCGGGCGAGATAATTCCACAGGTAACTAGTTGTAATTATCTGGGGGTGATAATTAATGAACAACTTGGATGGGGGGAGTACGTCAACTTTACTGTTGGGAAGGCATGGCAATCTTTACACTTTGTAATGCGAGTGTTACGGAAGGGAAGCAGTAAATCAAGAGAACTAGCATACACAACCATTGTGCGCCCGGTGTTAGAGTACGGAGCAGCGGGTTGGGATCCATATAGAAAGGGCCAAATAAACTCCATCAAAAGAGTTCAGAAACTACCAGCAAAATTTGTTAAAAGGGGAAATTCGTTTGGAAATATTTCCAATGAAGTATCGTCATGGGAATCATTGGTGAGCCATAGGGAAGAAGCAAGGTTGTGTATATTTTACAAAGCGTTAAGGGAAAAATCTGGCATGGAGGGAAATTCAGGAAAGAATGCATGGATCCGTCTTCATAACACGTCACGACCATATTAGGAAAATACGTCGAACGAAATAGATAACTGCTGTTGGAAAATACTCTTTTGTGAATAGACCTATTGAGTCCTGGAATAGCTTGCCTGCAGCACTAATGGAGACTTTTCCTAGAAACATCAACACGTTTAGGTTAAGATTAAATTCTAATAATAGTATAAGCGATAGGATCAGTAGTCTGTGAAGGGCCTCTGCATTTAATAGGCATGCCTTAAATGGAGTAATTTTGTACTGTTAATTGAATTGTATGTATTTTTAGTATTCATTATTATATTATGGTATTAGATGTAAAGTAAGTGTAAAGAATTTGCCACCGGGCTTAGTGCCCAAAGCAAATTAACTAAATGATCTATCTATCTATCTATCTATCTATCGATTTATCTATCTATCTATCTATCGATTTATCTATCTATCGATTTATCTATGTATCTCTCTATCTATCTATCTATCTATGTATATATCTATCTATCTCTCTATCTATCTCTCTATCTATCTATCTATCGATTTATCTATCTATCTCTCTATCTATCTATCTATCGATTTATCTATCTATCTATCTATCGATTTATCTATCTATCTATGTATATATCTATCTATCTCTCTCTCTATCTATCTATCTATCGATTTATCTATCTATCTCTCTATCTATCTATCGATTTATCTATCTATCTATCTATCGATTTATCTATCTATCTATCTATCTATCTATCGATTTATCTATCTATTTATCTATCTATCTATCCATCTATCTATCTATCTATCTATCGATTTATCTATCTATCTATCTATCGATTTATCTATCTATCTATCTATCGATTTATCTATCTATCTATCTATCGATTTATCTATCTATCTATCTATCTATCTATCTATCTATCTATCTATCTATCTATCTATTTATCTATCCATCTATCTATCTATCTATCTATCTATCTATCTATCTATCTATCTATCTGAAAGCGCGTATCGCCTGCAGCGCGCCGTACTCACCGCGGGGCGTGGTCCAGGGGGGCCGGGGGCGGGGGCGTGGGCGCGGGCGAGGGCGAGGGCGCGGGCGCGGGCGGCGTGCGCGGGGGCGACGGTGGCGCCGCCACGGCGTGCAGCACCTCCAGCATGGCCTCCTGCAACGCCCCACCGACAAAAGCGCAGCGCGATCAGCAACAGCCCACACGCAGCAGGGTGCACACGACGTTATGTGCACAGGTCGCTCAGAGTAAACGTTATAAAGAAGGGGGCGGATTTTGATGACTTCAAACGTCGCCAAAAATTACCAATTAAAGGATCTTTAAATCTTTTATAAATGCCCTAAAAGCAAAGAAAAATGACGTAAAAAATGTGATCAAAACCAGTTTACGAAAACAACTCAAGCTCTTAGATGTTACCAATGTAATCGAGGTTTCATCCTTTCGTTTGAAGTAGAGATGAGCTTAACAGATTTTCTTCAAAAACTGCTATCACAAAAGCAGCTGACTCGGAATAGCTGTTATTAATAACAGTTGAAAAATAACAGGTCCATGACCAGCAACCTAACATGGCCGACTGCTAAGAGTTAAAGCAAGAGCTTATTCTGAGCCATTCTGTATAGAAGGAGCATTTATTCTTAGACACCGGTATAGAAAGAGCATTAATTCTGAGACATCTTGTATAGAAGGAGCATTTATTCTGAGTCATTCTGTATAGAAGCAGCATTTATTCTCAGACACCGGTATAGAAAGAGCATTTATTCTGAGACATCGTGTATAGAAAGAGCATTTATTCTGAGACATCGTGTATAGAAGGAGCACTTATTCTGAGACAGCTGAATAGAACGAGCATTTATTCTGAGACATCGTGTATAGAAGGAGCATTTATTCTGAGACATCGTGTATAGAAGGAGCATTTATTCTGAGACACTGTATAGAAGGAGCATTTATTCTGAGTCATTCTGTATAGAAGCAGCATTTATTCTGAGACACTGTATAGAGGAGTATTCATTCTGAGACATCTTGCATAGAAGGAGCATTTATTCTGAGACATCTTGTATAGGAGCATTTATTCTGAGTGATTCTGTATACTGAGTCATTCTGTATAGAAGCAGCATTTGAATAGGAGCATTCATTCTGAGACATCGTGTATAGAAGGAGCATTTATTCTGAGACATCCTGTATGGTAAGAGCATTTATTCTCAGATAGCTATATAGAAGAAACATTTATTCTGAGACATGCTGTATAGAAGGAGCATTTATTCTGAGATAGCTGTATAGAAGGAGCATTTATTCTGAGACACCCTGTATGGAAGGCAGGGGGCGGGGTTTATTCTGAGACAGCTTGAAGACATTTATTTATGCTGGCAGCGGGGCGGGGCAGGCGCTGCTCACCGCTTCGTCGTCGTCGTCGGGGGCGGGGGCGGGGCCGCGGCGTTGGGCCGCGTCGGCGAGGGCGTCGGCGACGGGGCGGGCGGCGGCACGGGGGCGGGGCCGGGGGCGGGCGGGGGGCGCGGGCGCGAGGCAAACGGGTGTGCGGGGTCGCGGGCGGCGACGCACGGCTGCGACAACAAAGCTCGCTGATTCCCTCGAGCACCACTTGCAAGCGCACGCCGCTCACTTCATTCATTGGTGATTGCGGGCGCCTGAGCTGCTATGGGTTTTAGCCCCGTACGTGTGGTACACTTTTTTGCCGTTTCTAGAGATCGCACACTGGACGGTGAGATCCGGAGCCGACCTACATGTCAGCTAATGGGTGTACCCAACCAAGTATCTCCCACCAGCACGGCACCGCCCAGTCGCGACAAGCTCTAAGCTCTCGACATGTGTGGTGGTGTGGCACATGTGTATAAGTGTGTGTGTGTTTGTGTGTGTGTAAGGGGAGAGGATAGGACAAGGAAGAATAAGAGAAGACCTCGCGCGGTCTATGGCCCGATTATTAGGGTACTGCTCCGGCATTCACCTGGTGTAGATAGAAGAAACAACAAAAAACACCTATGAGTGCAGCTGAGTGGTAGCCAATGGCACCCCATACCATTACACCGGGTGTTGGGCCGGTATGACGCTGGCGAATGCATCCCTCCAGATTGCGTTCACCGCGATGTCGTCGAACACGTTTACGACCGTCGTTATTGGACAAATTGCAGCGGGACTCGTCGGAAAAGATGACTTGCTGCCACTCAGCCCGCCAATGTCGATGTTCGACGCCCCACAGATGTCGGAGGCGTCTGTTGTCGAGAGTCAGTGGAAGGCGCAAAAAGGGGCGGCGAGCAATCAAGCCCCTTTGCACAAGACGGCGCCGAACACTGCTGGCGGACATGCTGTGACTTGTCACTGTATTCCACTGCTGCGCTAACGTGGTGGATATCGCTGTGCGATCGGTGATGGCCATACGGTAGAGGTGTCTATCTTCCCTCGCCGTAGTATGATAGCGAGGCCCTATCCCACGCTGGCGGTGGGTACGACCTTCCGCAGACCACTGACGCCATGTTCGCATGATGGTACTGGCGGCTCGTCCCAGACGTGTGGCAATCTGGCGGTAGGACAACCCAGCTTCTCGCATCCCAACGACCCTGCCCCGGTTCGAAGGTCGTCAAGTGTTCGTACTGCACTCGCTGTCGGCGACGAGGCATGGTGTGACTTACAGACGACTTTTGCGAGCCAAGGGTCGACCTGTCACTGTTTGTAGCCTCTCCAAGGCGCCTCTATTTATACCCGAACATGGTGCGATAAGCCGTCCCTACGTCGCAACCACGTGACTGGCGGCGTTGTAAATGTAATCACCTGGCGATCTCAATGTCACAAACTTATCCACGAAATGCGATGCGTTCAATGCCGCTCCTTCGAGGTGTTGCAATTTCCACAAACAGTAGTGTATGTACGCTGCAATGAATGTGTGTGTATGTGAGTGAGTGTGTGTGTGTATGTGTGTGTGGGTGGGTGGGGTGGGGTGGGTGGGGGTGGGTGTGGTGTGTGTGTGGTGTGGTGTGTGGGTGTGTGAGTGTGTGTGGGTGTGTGTGTGGGTGGGGGTGGGTGGGGGTGGGGGTGGGTGGGTGTGGGTGTGTGTGGGTGGGTGTGTGGGTGTGTGTGGGGGTGTGTGTGGGTGTGGGTGTGGGTGTGGGTGTGTGTGTGGGGTGTGTGGGTGTGTGTGTGTGTGTGGTGTGTGTGTGTGTGTGAGCTCACCTTGGCTGGGGTTGGGGGCGGCGCGGGCGGCGCGGGCGGCGGGGGCGCGGGGCAGAGGCAGGGGGACGCGCGGGGCACGGGCTTGGGCGGGCAGCACGGCTGGGGGCGGGGCCGGTGATGAGGGTAGGGCCAAGGCTGCCCTTCGCCCACAAACCGACCCTGCGCCTGCAGGCAGACAGCGGTCCGCAACGGGCCACGCAATTCTCTCAACAACGCTACTATAGCAGAACCGCTCGCAAAAAAACCATCATGGCGGACGTACCTTTGGTTAAGTCTCGGAGGCTGCCCCCACCCTGTGGCATCTGAGATTTCCCCTCTCGGCGATAAGGAAACGCGTCGGCGACAAGGAGCGGTGACTGGAAGACGCAGCGATCGCACTGCCCTCTTCGTCAAAAGAGGAACTCAAAAGGGGAAATAGGAGATTTGGAGGGAGAGGCCACGTTCGGGCATGCGCAGTGGCAGGTTTTTTTGAGAGTGGTAGAGCATTAAGAATTTGCGGGGTTCAAGATTCTGTCATAAAGGCGGTTTGGCCCAACAGGAAATTTATCTCACACATAATTGCAAATAAGGAGGCGTCCCAGTGAAAATGATTTCGAAATATTAACGAATCCTAAATACAAATACTTTGAGATATGGAGGAATTTAAAATGAAAGTGGTTAGAGAAAGATTGAAGGATTTTCGATAAAAGTAAAAGAGGATATCGATTCCAGATAACGAAAAGCTTCGAGGAATTTAAAAATTTTGAGGAATTCCAGATATTACTAATTCGATATTTCGAAGCTTCGAGTTAAAAAGTCAATTTATCCAAAAATCCTGGATAGAAATAATTCGAGATACCGATAATTACCACCCCATGCGGCGCATTTTCGTTCCGTTTGACGGCATCTCGAGTTCATTGATGGCTGCAATTGCTCTTGTTTCGATCTTTTCGATATCTCGGATTACTTTTATCAATAATTTTCGTATGGCTTGACTTTTTAACTCGAATACTTGGAATATCGAATTACTTGTATCTAGAATTCTTCAATATATCCAAGTACCTTTATCTTGAAAACTCGAATACTTGGAATATCGAATTCTTGACTAGAAGTACCTTTATCTTGAATTGCTCGATACATTCGTCTAAGTTATCTGGAATTATTTTCATCAATAATTTTGCGGATATCTTGACTTTTCAACTCGAATACTTGGAATATCGAATTACTTGTATCTAGAATTCTTCAATATATCCAAGTACCTTTATCTTGAATTGCTCGATACATTCATCTAATTTTTTTCTGGAATTATTTTCATCAATAATTTTGCGGATATCTTGACTTTTCAACTCGAATACTTGGCAATGTGGAATGCCGGAGTGAGGAGTGAGGACTCACCATGGGCGGCGGCTGCGGGGGCGGCGCGAACGATTCGTCCTCGTCCCCCAGCGCTTCTCCTTCGGCGTCGGCGTCGGCCTCGCCCGCGCGGGGGCGGGGCGGGGGCGGCGGCAGCCCCTCCCACTCCGCCTGCTGCTCCTCGTCTGCGCCCTGCGCATGCGCCGAACATCGCCATTTACCATCAAGGCCCATTCACAACGCAATCACAAACATAAGCATAACACATAGACTGTTATGTTCAGAATAATTGCACGCTTTACATACACAAACATTTATTGTAATTAACTGCCGAAAGTACAAAGGTTACAATTCCAAAGTCCAAAGAGCGTACCGAGTCACAAACCAAAATCAAGAAACCAAAAGTCCGGGAAATGTACCAATAACAAGCTATGTCGAAACCAGAAATCACACTGTACAATCTCCTCGTCGAATTCAACTCGGCGCACGGTCACTAACGCTCTCCACTCAACTCCATAGCCAATTACTCCGTGCTTCTCGGCTGGCGGCGCTCGCTCTTAAAGCGGGCGGCGCTGGAGACTCGCTGCTGCGAAGCTGGCTCTCCGACCAGCTCGCTTTTCGGGATTGGGCGGCGTCTTGTCGCTCCGCCGCCTCCGCTGCCTTCCCTGACCGCCGCTGAGCGCTGCTTTTTAGGCGCGCTCTTTAAACGTTTTTCACAGCCGCGACATAGACATTAACATAAGCGAAGAGTTGGCGTATTCACAATGTCGAACATAAACATAAGAGTTTCTATTGGCTATGACAATATTCTAGTTTACTATTGGTTGGATATGAGAATCGATTTCGAGATTTCAAAACAAATACGACAAACACAACCACGCAGCACACGAATAGTTCGCCTATCGACTTCGATACTCGATTTTGAGTTATCGAACTGTGATTGGCTCATTCCTTATGTCTGACATAAGCATAAGCACAGAAGCTTTGCAAGCTCTTAAGTTAACGTCTTACGTGTTATGCTTATGCGATTGTGAATAAGTCCACTTGTAGACGTAGTCCTAACTTTCATGTTAACGCCATGCTTATGCTTTTGTTTGCATTGTGAATGGGCCTTCACACCTTTCATCCGCGTCGCAAAGACGTAAAGAAACAAGTACTAATCGCGCACTTTTTCTTGATACACCACAGCGGGCGGGGAGAGGCGTGTTCTGTCTACGTCACGGCAGTGCAGGGCTGTCAACTTTATTGACAGAAAACTCGGCGTAATAACTCGTCTTGGACTAGACAGCTATGAGAAGCAACGGGAGATTTTTTTAAATTCTGAAGAAATAATAAATAGTTATAGAAATAATTGAGTAATAAGAAGGAGCATGGTACGCACAGGTCGATAGAAAGAGAGACCGAAGGCTAGGAAGGCCGAATTGGAAAAAAAGAAGGTGAGCAGCACTGCAAACTGAGCCGTGACGTTTCGAGTGGAGCTCATATTTTCTACCGGGCCGTGCTATGCCGGGCTGAGCGAGGACTAGGGAGCTCGAGGATCAAGAAAAAGTGCGAGCATAGTACTCTTCCTCGCAAGCTGCTTGGCTGTCCGGAGGAAGCACGGGGGACAACGTTTCGGCCGCCATTCCGCGACCTTCCTCAGGGCAAAATATGAAAAAGGTCGCAGAAAGGTAGAATAAACACCATTCTACCATTAGTAGTCATGTGGTGAAGGTGTATGTGTGTTCCTCACTTCTTTTGAAGTGCCCAATAGTCCGGAACGTTGGCAAACAACAAAGTTTTAATTTGTTTTTACTCCTACTGACGAAGCCTCTTTAAGTTGACTTCAGCATATTATTTATGGTCGTTAAAGGTTCTCCATGTAACATTTACTCTCACACATCATGCATAAATTGCGTTCTGAGGGAGTAAAGACACTCCCTCCAATGACAGAAACGCAGCGCACTTTTTTCCAGGAGCAGCATCTCACATTTTGCCCACGTGGCCTCAATAACTGACATGACGTGTATGGATACTCACACACACACGCACACACAGTAGTTCACTGCGTAAGCACACAATGGCCGCATTTTTAAATAACGAAAAAACAAGGTTAATATGTCATGCATTCTGAAATTTGTCAGTCATTCTAAAAATAAATTCATTGCAATATTAAACGTAAAAGTCTGAATCGACAATAGCTTGAGCACAACAGAATAGAATGGAGAAAGGAAAGTAGCGATCTGATTACCTTTACGAACCCCCGCATGGAACCTTCTGGCTAGGCCTAAGGATAACGAGTATAACAATGAAAATTAGAAAGCAATAATTAAAATGAAAACTTCTTGTACTAAAATTTGTGTAGTTACTAATCTTGTATAAGCAATTTTGTAATTAAATATGTCAGTAAGTACATAAAACTAGCGATAGCCGCAACTCCAGCAGAAACACTGCTACTGAACAAACACACACTCACTGACTTGCAAAAATGCAAGTCCACTGCTCATTAACAAAAAAATTAATTACTCTGAGCAATAAACTAAATATTTTAATAAAAACTATTCATAAATACTGCAAAACTTAGTTCACCAGTTTGTTTATATACGAATAATGTTGTTCCATAATACAATTCAATAGAAAATATTTATTGGCGTTCGGTCTCATCCTTGGAGCCTTGCTATCGCATGCCATAAGCTCTATCGCAATGAGTACGTAAATCTATACTGCGATTGTTACAGAGCAGCGTTTGACATTTGCTCAGCTGTTATGGTGTCATCCACTTGGGACCTTACACGTCACCACAGTGACGTCATAATGGTGGCGTTCAACCTTCCGATTGGTTGACACCGTAACAGCTGATTGACTTCAAACGCAGCTCTGTGAAAACCGCAGTACACTAGGCATGTGCAATGTGCAAAACACAATCAAAAGCAAACTGTTTCATTACTTTTCTCCCGAGTTGCTGAATTTCTGAGGACACCATAAACATCACTCACGAGGTTGGATATTTTGCCGTCAATTTATGCATACTTTTCAAATTAGTAATGTAGTTACACAATAACGTAATTTGTATGAGCAAATTGCATGCCAAGAAGGCAGGTTGATAGGGCCCTCGCTATTGTTTGTCTCCTTTCCCTTCGCCATTATTCAATATCAAAGTTTATCATAACGAAATTTATGGGAAAAGTTACAAATATTTGCAGTTTTCATTTAAGAAAAGTTAGGGTTAGCTACATTATCAAGCAAATTTATTCATATATACATTCAATAAATTGACATTAAATTTCAATTTAATTACCTGCAAATAAAACTTCCTGAATGTTACGACACAAACTTTCTTAGATCTTTAAAAGACTAGCTTTTTTATTTCTCTAGTGAGTAGTTCCTTAGCATTTCTCCTAGTCGGAGAAGAAACAAAAAATGAAGTTCAAAAAGGAGACGAGCAAAATGGGAAAAGAAGAAGATGAAGGAGAAGAAGAAAGAGGAGAAAGCGAAAGAAGAAATATTGCTTGACAGATTATTTTATGTTTTCGGAGGCGTCAAGCGCTGTGGACATTAGTCGCGTAGGTGTAACGCAATATTTTTTGGGATGTGGTGGTCGTACACCTCTATCAGAATCTGAGATGAGGAGGATAGGACAAGGAAGAGGAAGGAAAGATCGCGCGCGGTTCATGGCCCTTTGTTAGGGTACTGCTCCGGCATTCGCCTGGTGTTGATCGGAGAAATAACAGAAAACTACCGATCAGAGCAGCCGGCCGCTAGAATTCTCTTGCAGACAGCGACTGAATTCGATGTAGCCATCAAGTTATGGTCATTGTTATTGTGAAACTCCGGAACGCTAGGACTTCCAGCCACAGATTGGCTGAGGCGGCTCAGGGCATCAAATGAAGTCACTGCGTTGCCTCTGATCGCGAGGTCCGAGGGGTCGAGCCCCGACGGTGGCTGGATTTTCCATATTATGTACACAGCAGTTGGTCTGAGTGGTACTTTTCGGTAGTTTCACCGATCGAGTCCACACGATCGCAAAATTTTGCCACTAGGTATATAGCAGCTGCTCTAATCGGTAGTTTACCGTTGCCTCTTCGATCAATACCAGGCGAATGCCGGAGCAGTACGGGACACGTAACGCGCGCGATCTTTCCTTCCTCTTCCTTGTCCTATCCTCTCCTCTTACACACACATCCTTACACTAACAAGCACTACACTACCACATATTGCGGGGGATCGGTTAGGGGCTTAGAGCTTGTCGCGGCTGGGGCGGTGCCCCGCTGGTGAGAGATACCTCGATGCGTAAAACCCCGCAATCGGCGCTGGATCTTACCATCCAGCGAGGGAAGATCACCGCCACCTTTTGAGGAAAGCACATGCACAACACTTACGGGACGAACGCCCTTACCAGTTGACGCTTCTGGTACCACTAATCAATAAATGAATATATGAATAAATGAATAAATGAATTAATAAATGAATGAATGAACAAATGAATGAATGAAGGCAGGAGCCATTGAGTACAGTGGCAGCACCTGTTACGTGAAGCAGTGTACCTGTTGCGTGGATGTCGGCTGCTGCTGCTGCGGGCGGCGAGAGCGCGGGCGCGGGCGAGGGCGCGGGCGCGGGCGCTGGGGCGAGAGCGAGGTGGGCGGCGTGGGCGGGTGGGCGCGGGCTGGGGCGTGGGCGCCGCCGCCGCCGCCGGCGAACATGGCCTCCCAGAGCGCCTTGAGCCCCATGGGCGTGCGCGCCCGCGACCGGCGACCGCCCGGCTCCGACCGGGTCTCCTGCGAACACACACACACACAAGGCGCCCCGTCACTCCTTCTGGGCTGGGCTCCGACAATAGTATAGAGCGATCTTCCTAAGGATGAGCCAAACTGACAGCTAGTACTGGCAACATAAGTGAAGGTTCTCTGGTTGTCGTGCTCTCCAGCCCATTAGAATCCCTTCCTACATTCGTTCGTTTGCAGTTGGCTTACTTGTAAATGGCTTCGATGCTTCCTTTCGTGACATTCTCGTCCGACAAAAATATAGTGCACCGCGAGGAATAACTGAAATTAGAAAGTGCAGTGTTATGTGCTCTTCTGTAAAAAATCTTTTTTCCTTTATATATTACATTGAATTTGCTTTTTGTGTGATAAATGTTATGTTTATTTTAAAACCGATACTTGAATGCGAGATGCGTACCGATGCACGTGGTTCCGACCTTTGTGCTGTGTGTCGAGCTTGCTATTTACTTTCGTGACAGTTTTCTTTTGCTGGTTGTGAGAGCATGTTAAGAGATTTTCCACATATGTGATTAAATTTAATTATTTCCCGGACTGGCGTACGTGCGTATACATCAGCGAAACTCTTAGACTTTTGGATAGTGATGTCTTCTCAGGAGCCATAACCAAACACTTTACGAAGGGGCTGAACGGCTGTCGCGGCGGAGGGATACTTCTCTGAAATACATGTGATGTTCACTTGTCTTCGCGAACTGTCACTTTGGCTCATCCTTAGGAAAACCGCTCTATACATTGCGAAACAATGATGTAATGATGGGTGTAATACACGAGTGTGATATTACGATACGAGAGAGTATCGCAAACTACACACGAGTGTATTAATACCCATTACATCGAGTTTCATACCGTACTTTCTCTACGACGTACGATAACTTTTATAAATTAAACTTTTACGTTCAATCGTTTCGTGGCAATTGACATGCAGTATTCAGCCATGGCCACCTAGCCGACAGCTCGCTACCCTTTCCTCAGATGGCTTTGGTTTACCAGTCCGCCTGCGAGAGAGTACAAAAGTTGATGCAATAATTCCGAGTAAACATTATCGCCAAACGGAAATAACGTATCTTCACAAAAATGATTTTTTGCATATCGTACAATCGAAAATGTACGTTAAAACTAAGAACTAATTGCAACTCAATACCTCTATCAGGATCTAAAAGCTTTTATGGAACATCTGTGTATCTCTGACTCTATTTTTGATTTTATTAGGTTTACAAGAGAGTTAATACACAATAATACATGAAATATCATTGTATCATACGAATATGTAATAATTGTCTATCTCCAAAGAAAACTATAGCTTCCTAGATAACCCCACTGTTTTACTACAACATATTTACATTGTTTATATTAGGAGTGGAAAATGTTTGGCAATTATAACGTCCTATGAATTTTTAATAAAAAAAATTAAGTTCCTCCATATTATTGGATAGGATATTTATTTTTCATTACTTCCATGCTCATTGTGTGTTAGTGTTGAATTCGTGTTTAGTGGTGGCGGCGAAAACTACGTAAAGTGTAAGTTTGTCGTAGACGACAAAACAGGGAGAATGACGGGACCCGACAATCAAAATCCCGTCATTTTATGCCGACGCATGCGCAGATCAATTCTCCCCAGAATTGTCGTGTTACGTCTTTCAAATCCACGACTTGCAAATACTCTCTATTATTAAATTATAACATAAATATATAACTATTTCTATTAAATTAATAATTAATTTTGGGGCGCGTTCAGGAATCTAAAATTTTATAAATCAAGCACTGTTTAACACCTTGTATTCATACTTTTGTACCTACATTTGTTGGTGAAATACTGTACTGTAGGCTATGATGGTGGAAGGTACATCAATCTGCAATTCTGGAAGAGTATTAAATCAAAGTTCAAATTTTTTGAGTTGTGCCTCTATTGCAGCCCTCATGAGAAATAGCATCTGATAGGTTCTGTTTCGACGTATAAAATATATTAAAATGGAACAAAATATACAGTAACAGGTAAAATATGTAAACATATGTAATTATACCAAAAAATATATAAAAGAAAGATAGTTGTAATTCCTTTAGAATGTCTTGTAAACTCTAAAAAATATTATTGTATGCAAGTATCTAGTTCTTGTAAATACATGGAAATACATTCCCTTTATCTTTGATCCCGGTGAATGACCTGATTAGTCATAAACAGTTCATTTTTCAGGACAGCAAAAAACCACGTTTAAACGAATTAAATCAGGGATTAACGATAATTAAACGAAGGTGACATTGAAAGAAAACTATTTTTGTGTAGCACATAACTGATCTTGGCTGTCCGAGTGACGCCGCGTCGAAAACTGTGTTGCCAATTTTTCGACCATGTTTTCGTGGTCTTCCTCAGGAGGAGGCAGACACGCCCTGAGGAAGACCACGAAAAAAAGATGGTCGAAACGTCGGAACACAGCCTTCGACGCGGCGTCACCCGGACAGCCAAGACCAGTTATCTGCTACACAAAAACAGTTGAAGTGGTCAGCGCTCGGAATTATATAGATCTGGGCACCGATCACGATTGCCTGAAACAGCCGGCCGATCAGAAGGCCGCCCCTATTTTTGTGTAGGTTCTGTATGAATATCATTCATACCTTATTTATAGCATTAGTTTAAAGTTGTTTTTGCTCCCTTGCAAAATTAAGATTTGTGTGACCTATCAGCTTATTCACCGGGGTCACAGATATATTACTGAGGCAGCGTGTGTGTGTGTGTGTGTGTCACCTGGTCGAGCCTGGCGTGCACACGTCATTCATCCCTTATTTATAGTATTAGTTCCAAGTTGTGTTTGCTTCCCTGTAGAATTAAGATTTTGTTTTACGTCTCAGCTTATTCACCTGGGTCACAGATGATATATTACTGAGGCAGCGTGTGTGTGAGTCTCACCTGGTCGAGCCTGGCGTGACACGTCATTCATCCTTATTTATAGTATTAGTTCCAAGTTGTGTTTGCTTCCCTGTAGAATTAAGATTTTGTTTTACGTCTCAGCTTATTCACCTGGGTCACAGATGATATATTACTGAGGCAGCGTGTGTGTGAGTCTCACCTGGTCGAGCCTGGCGTGCACGTCATTCATCCCTTATTTATAGTATTAGTTCCAAGTTGTGTTTGCTTCCCTGTAGAATTAAGATTTTGTTTTACGTCTCAGCTTATTCACCTGGGTCACAGATGATATATTACTGAGGCAGCGTGTGTGTGAGTCTCACCTGGTCGAGCCTGGCGTGCACACGTCATTCATCCCTTATTTATAGTATTAGTTCCAAGTTGTGTTTGCTTCCTGTAGAATTAAGATTTTGTTTTACGTCTCAGCTTATTCACCTGGGTCACAGATGATATATTACTGAGGCAGCGTGTGTGTGAGTCTCACCTGGTCGAGCCTGGCGTGACACGTCATTCATCCCTTATTTATAGTATTAGTTCCAAGTTGTGTTTGCTTCCTGTAGAATTAAGATTTTGTTTTACGTCTCAGCTTATTCACCTGGGTCACAGATGATATATTACTGAGGCAGCGTGTGTGTGAGTCTCACCTGGTCGAGCCTGGCGTGCACACGTCATTCATCCCTTATTAATAGTGTTAGTTCAAAGTTGTGTTTGCTTCCCTGTAGAATTAAGATCTTTTTTCCTTCTCAGCTTATTCACCGGGGTCACAGATATATTACTGAGGCCGTGTGTGTGTGTGTCTCACCTGGTCGAGCCTGGCGTCCAGGCGTCATTCATCCCTTATTTATAGTATTAGTTCAAAATTGTGTTTGCTTCCCGGTAGAATTAAGATTTTTTTTCCTTCTCAGCTTATTCACCTGGGCCACAGATATATTACTGAGGCCGTGTGTGTGTGTGTGTGCGTGTGTGTGTGTGTGTGTGTGTGTCACCTGGTCGAGCCTGGCGTGCAGGCGTCATTCATCCCTTATTTATAGTATTACTTATTCACCGGGTCACAGATGATATATTACTGAGGCAGCGTGTGTGTGAGTCTCACCTGGTCGAGCCTGGCGTGCACACGTCATTCATCCCTTATTTATAGTATTAGTTCCAAGTTGTGTTTGCTTCCCTGTAGAATTAAGATTTTGTTTTCCTTCTCATCTTATTCACCTGGGTCACAGATGATATATTACTGAGGCAGCGTGTGTGTGAGTCTCACCTGGTCGAGCCTGGCGTGCACACGTCATTCATCCCTTATTTATAGTATTAGTTCCAAGTTGTGTTTGCTTCCCTGTAGAATTAAGATTTTGTTTTACGTCTCAGCTTATTCACCTGGGTCACAGATGATATATTACTGAGGCAGCGTGTGTGTGAGTCTCACCTGGTCGAGCCTGGCGTGCACACGTCATTCATCCCTTATTTATAGTATTAGTTCCAAGTTGTGTTTGCTTCCCTGTAGAATTAAGATTTTGTTTTCCTTCTCAGCTTATTCACCTGGGTCACAGATATGAGGCCGTTCGTGCGTGAGTCTCACCTGGTCGAGCGTGGCGTCGCGCGGGCGTGGGCGCGGGGGCGTGGCGCACCTGGGCAGCGAGCGCGAGCGCGACCGGGAGCGGCAACGCGACGTCGCCGACCGCTTCTTGGACGCCCGCCCGCCCTGCACACACACACACACACACACCGCTTTCAACAAACATGACACTGCAATAACCGATGTTTTATACAAGATTTCTTTTATACAATTTCTTGGGTACAACGTAGTCTGGAGCGACCAAGGTTTATCATACACTTGGTAACATGGCGTCTGACATAGGGGTATTGCTTCAACCAAAGTTTTAGTTGCAAGTGCGAGCAATTAGAATGTTTTTAATATATATATATATATATATTATATATATATATATATATATATATATATATATATATATATATATATATATATATATACACACACACACACAGGGTGAGTCACGTAACTTTAGCACCTCCTGTAACTTTTGAACGGTTGAAGATATTGAAATGCAGTTTTCACGGAAGTGCATGAGAAAATAGAGCTAACTGATACTGCATTTCAATATCTTCAACCGTTCAAAAGTTACAGGAGGTGCTAAAGTTACGTGACCACCCTATATATATATATATATATATATATATATATATATATATATATATATATATATATGCTGTTGCAAATTGAAGTGGAACAAGTTGGCCATTTTTATGGTAAGACGCGGTGTGCGTTTGAGGAACGTAGGATACTGTTAGTTGAGTTGTGCTTTCGTGTTAATTTTACAGTAGGAAAGTGGTAACTCTTGTGCCCCTTTCGCGTGTACAAACAGATACTCGAAAGGCTGTGACATATTTTTTTACAGGTAAATCTTATAATTTCAATTGGCTGACCTATACTTACTAATGTACACATGTACATTACGTTCATCATGTAATGTTCCTTTTATATTCCCTATTTCTAACTCAGACTTATACAAGGAATGGGTAAGAAATGTACGCCGGGAGAATTTTAAGCCTTCCAAATTCCATTTCATGTTTTCACAACACTTCGAGGAAAACTGTTTTTATCGAGGTTACGTGAGTGGCGGGCCATGGCCGTAAGGTCGGGACGCCGCTGGTAGGCCATGGGCCCGTCAGAGGCTATTGTGCCAGTATAGACAGACTCCGAAACTATGATTGATTGATTGATTTTTTCATGTTTTCGGGCGCGTCAACTGCTTCGGTCATTAGTCCCGTTAGTGTAGTGCATGATTTTTCTCGGGAGAAGGCGGTGATCTTCCCCCGCAGGATGGCAAGATCCGGCGCCGACCTACCGTCGGCTAGTGGGGTTTCCCCCTAACCAGGACTCTCCCACCAGCGGGGCACCGCCCCAGCCGGGACAAGCTCTACGCTCCCGACCGGTCTCCCGGAATATGTATTAGTATAGTGCATGTTAGTGTAAGTGTGTGTGTAAGAGGAGAGGATAGGACAAGGAAGGGGAAGGGCAGATCGCGCGCGGTCCGTGGCTCGTTTGTTAGGGTACTGCTCCGGCATTCGCCTAGTGTTGATCGGAGAAACCACGGAAAACTACCGATAAGAGCAGCCAGCCGCTAGAATTCTCATCCAGACAGCGACTGAATTCGACCTAGCTGAAAAGCTAGTATCCTGCCGTGGAATCATGTATTGTGCGGCGTGGAATGAAGCGCTGACCTTGGCTCTGGAGCTGCGGGAGCTGGCGGCGGAGTCGCGGCTGGAGGCGCGGCCCTGCCGACGGCGCCCCGCGCGCCCCACGGCCTGCAACACGCACGCGACCAATCACAAGAGCACCTCGGTTCATCAGCAACAACCAACTGCGCAAGGATTTAAATATAAACACAATAAAAAACCAAATAGCCTACCTTGTACACAATTTTTACTCTAACCTTCCCCAAATAGAAGCATCATCCTTCTATAAACTGGGCAAAAACCCAAAATATCCAACAAGAATTAATAGCAGATATCCACTTCACTCATTCTATAGAATGTTCGCAAATCTGGAATAATACTTATCTGAGGTGCTTCCTGCTTCCTCTCCCGCTATACTTATATATATATATATATATATATATATATATATATATATATATATATATATATATATATATATAGTGTGTGTGTGTGTGTGTGTGTGTGTGTGTGTGTGTGTGTGTGTGTGTGTGTATAATTTTAAGTTAGTTAAAGTTAGTATAAGATAGATTAAGACCATCAAATTATCATCATTAAGACTTCGATAACAAAACATCGATACTGCCTAAAATTCCACCATCCACAATTAATGCTCAACGAAAAAACCCTCGATGTTTTTCAACTTCCATGTCTTCAAGCTGGTTGAGTAACCTCTAACATTGCATTCACCAAGCGAAGTGGCTCAGGGCGTAGGGCACTGACTTCGCATTCGGGAGGCCAGAGTTCAGCCCCCGCGCCAGCCGTCTTGGCCGGGATTTCCGTACTGTCCCCTCGGTCATCCAGGCGAATGCTGCGATGATTCTGCTCAATGGCCACGACCGGAAATCGGCGTTGCTACCCGAATTCGTTTACTGCGCTCCGTGAAGTCACGAAGGTTAAGCGAATTCGAGACATCACGAGTTCCTGGATGGGTGACCGACTAGGAACCTCGGGATCTAACGGCGCCGAGGCCCTATGCGGAACATATAAAGGCTAAATACAAATACAAAACATTAAATGAGTGTGCGGCAAAATTTAATTCGACAGTGTGCATGTTAGTTAATTCGCCGAAAAAGCGTATACAAAGATGGGGCAGGCCCTACGCCCAAAACACTTCGCTGACCACCTCTCCGTGTGCGAAGTGAATATGAAGAAGGAGGAAATGCAAAGACTTAAGTGTCATCCCGAACTGAGAGACTTTGCTCGATGAAAGAAGCACAAACGGCGTTCCTTTGGTTCCAAAACATGATTTGACACAACACATTATTTCATATTTTAACTTTTTACAGTATTGTGATCGTGCAATTTGTCATTTACAAACAAAACATCGGAAACATAAAAATATCGAGCACAAAACATCCATATTAAAAAAAAGCGTTAATATATCGATATTTCCACAAAAACGTCGATGGTTTGAAAACAAGGACATTTATGTCGCACATTATTACGGAGCGCATAGATATAGAATAATCTATGAAATACGCAGCCATTTATGCAGTATGTACAACAAAAATAAGCACTAAAATATGCCCTATAAAGTGCACATATCTTAATGTCTTACGTACACCAGATACCTCAAAGATATTTAAGTAACGTAATTCTCACAACATCTTCCTAGCAATATTTGGGGTCATAATTGAAAGTATGACAAGATATTTTAGTAGGACAAGACATGAGGCGAACACGACATATTCCCTTCACCGTAATGTTAATAATAATATTAACAATAACAATAATAATAATAATAATAATAATAATAATAATAATAATAATAATAAAGGATCCAGCAAGTAACAACTACATATTTTAACAATACTTGGTTTGTTAACTCCTGAAAACTTAATAATTATGTATTACCATTATATCTTAGCAGTTACCATGCAATCCAATAATCACAATAATAAAATTAATAATAATAATAATTGACTCTGAGGACATTCAAAAGACGCGGAAGTGGAAGACATTGCTTTATTGGGAACAGCTCACATTCTGCTCGAGAGCGCATAGATCTGCTCCTTAGGAAGCTGGCTGACACCACGAGTAGACTTTATCATCAACCAACCCACAACATCTTTAGTCGTGAATTAGAGGAATAATAATAATAATAATAATAATAATAATTATTATTATTATTATCATCATCATCCTAGGTTTTCTCAGCTACTTTTGCTGGTAGAAATGCTCACCTTCCCCGGAGTTGTTTTGGGGACAAGTTTCTATCACAGAAGAAGAACTTCATCTTATATCGGGACTTAAGATACAAATTTTCTTACGATATGGGCTGTTTGCAACAAAACTGCGCGCTGTCCAATGTTCAGTGTCCCATGTCCCATGTTGTTGTTGTTGTTGTTGTTGTTGTTGTTGTTGTTGTTGTTATTATTATTATTATAGTGACAATTTATTACTGTAAATGATGAGTGGCAGTTGAGCAAGCAAAATGGTAAAATGCAAAGCAGTGAGGTGAGAGAGCGAGGGAGGCAGAAAGGGGGCGTACCTTGACGCAGTCGCTGCACACGCGGCAGGAGGAGGAGGAGTCGTGCTCGTCGGGCTGGTCGTCGTGCGGCAGGCGCACGCCGCACGCGCAGCACACGCGCGGATCGTTGAGGCGCAACGCACGCGCCAGCAGCTGCTCCGCACGCGACGCCGGCCACGCCCCCTCCGCGCCCCCGGCGCACGCCTGCCAACGCACGCACACACACGACCTTTGGCACACTCCTCCCTTCACCCTCACCCGTCCATCTATCCACGCCAGCAGCTGCCACGCCCCTCCGCGCCCCGGCGCACGCCTGCCAACGCACACACACACGACCTTTGGCACACTCCTCCCTTCACCCTCACCCGTCCATCTATCCACGCCAGCAGCTGCCACGCCCCCTCCGCGCCCCCGGCGCCCGCCTGCCAACGCACACACACACACACGACCTTTGGCACACTCCTCCTTCACCCTCACCCGTCCATCTATCCACGCCAGCAGCTCCCACGCCCCTCCGCGCCCCGGCGCCGCCTGCCAACGCACACACACACCCTTTGGCACACTCCTCCCTTCACCTCACCCGTCCATCTATCCACGCCAGCAGCTGCCAGCCCCTCCGCGCCCCGGCGCCCGCCTGCCAACCACACACACACGACCTTTGGCACACTCCTCCCTTCACCCTCACCCGTCCATCTATCCACGCCAGCAGCTGCCACGCCCCCTCCGCGCCCCCGGCGCCCGCCTGCCAACGCACACACACACACGACCTTTGGCACACTCCTCCCTTCACCCTCACCCGTCCATCTATCCACGCCAGCAGCTGCCACGCCCCCTCCGCGCCCCCGGCGCCCGCCTGCCAACGCACACACACACCCCTTCACCCTCACCCGTCCATCTATCCACGCCAGCAGCTGCCACGCCCCCTCCGCGCCCCCGGCGCCCGCCTGCCAACGCACACACACACACGACCTTTGGCACACTCCTCCCTTCACCCTCACCCGTCCATCTATCCACGCCAGCAGCTGCCACGCCCTCCGCGCCCCGGCGCCCGCCTGCCAACGCACACACACACGACCTTTGGCACCTCCTCCCTTCACCCTCACCCGTCCATCTATCCACGCCAGCAGCTGCCACGCCCCCTCCGCGCCCCCGGCGCCCGCCTGCCAACGCACACACACACACGACCTTTGGCACACTCCTCCCTTCACCCTCACCCGTCCATCTATCCACGCCAGCAGCTGCCACGCCCCCTCCGCGCCCCCGGCGCCCGCCTGCCAACGCACACACCCCGACCTTTGGCACACTCCTCCTTCACCTCACCCGTCCATCTATCCACGCCAGCAGCTGCCACGCCCTCCGCGCCCCGGCGCCGCCTGCCAACGCACACACACACGACCTTTGGCACACTCCTCCCTTCACCCTCACCCGTCCATCTATCCACGCCAGCAGCTGCCACGCCCCCTCCGCGCCCCCGGCGCCCGCCTGCCAACGCACACACACACACATGACCTTTGGCACACTCCTCCCTTCACCCTCACCCGTCCATCTATCCACGCCAGCAGCTGCCACGCCCCCTCCGCGCCCCCGGCGCCCGCCTGCCAACGCACACACACGCACGACCTTTGGCACCCTCCCTCCCTTCACCCTCACCCGTCCATCTATCCACGCCAGCAGCTGCCACGCCCCCTCCGCGCCCCCGGCGCCCGCCTGCCAACGCACACACACACGACCTTTGGCACTCCTCCCTTCACCCTCACCGTCCATCTATCCACGCCAGCAGCTGCCACGCCCCCTCCGCGCCCCCGGCGCCCGCCTGCCAACGCACACACACACGACCTTGGCACACTCCTCCCTTCACCCTCACCCGTCCATCTATCCACGCCAGCAGCTGCCACGCCCCCTCCGCGCCCCCGGCGCCCGCCTGCCAACGCACACACACACGACCCTTTGGCACACTCCTCCCTTCACCCTCACCCGTCCATCTATCCACGCCAGCAGCTGCCACGCCCCCTCCGCGCCCCCGGCGCCCGCCTGCCAACGCACACACACACGACCTTTGGCACACTCCTCCCTTCACCCTCACCCGTCCATCTATCCACGCCCGCAGCTGCCACGCCCCCTCCGCGCCCCGGCGCCCGCCTGCCAACGCACACACACACACGACCTTTGGCACACTCCTCCCTTCACCCTCACCCGTCCATCTATCCACGCCAGCAGCTGCCACGCCCCCTCCGCGCCCCCGGCGCCCGCCTGCCAACGCACACACACGACCTTTGGCACACTCCTCCCTTCCCCCTCACCCGTCCATCTATCCACGCCAGCAGCTGCCGCCCCTCCGCGCCCCGGCGCCGCCTGCCAACGCACACACACACGACCTTTGGCACACTCCTCCTTCACCTCACCCGTCCATCTATCCACGCCAGCAGCTGCCACGCCCCTCCGCGCCCCGCCGCCCGCCTGCCAACGCACACACACACACGACCTTTGGCACCTCCTCCCTTCACCTCACCCGTCCATCTATCCACGCCAGCAGCTGCCACGCCCTCCGCGCCCCGGCGCCTGCCTGCCAACGCACACACACATGACCTTTGGCACACTCCTCCTTCACCCTCACCCGTCCATCTATCCACGCCAGCAGCTGCCCCCTCCGCGCCCCGGCGCCGCCTGCCAACGCACACACACACACGACCTTTGGCACACTCCTCCCTTCACCCTCACCCGTCCATCTATCCACGCCAGCAGCTGCCACGCCCCCTCCGCGTCCCCGGCGCCCGCCTGCCAAGCGCACACACACACGACCTTTGGCACACTCCTCCTTCACCCTCACCCGTCCATCTATCCACGCCAGCAGCTGCCACGCCCCCTCCGCGCCCCCGGCGCCCGCCTGCCAACGCACACACCCACACGACCTTTGGCACACTCCTCCCTTCACCCTCACCCGTCCATCTATCCACGCCAGCAGCTGCCACGCCCCCTCCGCGCCCCCGGCGCCCGCCTGCCAACGCACACACACACACGACCTTTGGCACACTCCTCCCTTCACCCTCACCCGTCCATCTATCCACGCCAGCAGCTGCCACGCCCCCTCCGCGCCCCCGGCGCCCGCCTGCCAACGCACACACACACACACGACCTTTGGCACACTCCTCCCTTCACCCTCACCCATCCATCCATCCACGCCAGCAGCTGCTCCGCACGCGACGCCGGCCACGCCCCCTCCGCGCCCCCGGCGCCCCCCAGCCAACGCACACACACGACCTTTGGCACACTCCTCCACCCACCCACTCCTCCATTCACTCTCTCACACACACAGACGCACAGCCCTCAATCCATATACCCACACACTCCTGCACCTATCAACCTACACACTTTCCATGGATTTGTACATCCTCGATCTCTCTATCCAAACGAAACATGTCAAATGATTTATTGCTATTTAAGTGCTAATTGCCATGTATTTTCGTGGTGAAAACGGGTGTGAACTGGTTTCGTACGTCAAGACAGCATACACAAGTTAAATTCGGGTCCTAAATAATTAATAATAACTTACGTGTGTGCTAGCTTGGCGCATCAAGCCACCTCACACCCGTTTCCGCCACGTAAATACGTGGCAATAATTCCAAATTGTGGCAATTAATTAGCAATAAATCATTTGAATCGTTTGATTCCCATGAGCTGACATGAGTGATTCAACTTGACAGACCTTATCCACCCTCCCATACCTCCATCCATCATTCATCCCTTCATCGATACCTTGAAGCATGACCCTCACCCATCCATTTACCAATCTATCCATCATCAGTCGCTCCGGACGCAATCACGCCGTCAACGCCCCCGTCCCAGCGCCCGCACACACACACACACACACGCACTCCCCACCTCTCCGCAGGGGGGAGGGGGAGCAACTCAAGCAAGGAAACGGGAGGAGGAAGAAAACGAAACAAGGCACCAGGAAGAAAAGTACACTGCGACCTCCCAACACTCACAACAAGATTCATATCAGTCGTTGAGGAGGGAAATGGCTAGGTTGTGGCACTCACCTGCAAGAGGCATCCCACGAAGGCGTCGGCGTCGGCGTTGGCGTCGACGGCGTCGACGCTTCCACGGCCCCCTCCGCACTCGCGGCACTCTGCAACAGACGACGAGCGCCACGCCCCCTCGCACTCGCACTCTGCACCTCCCACGCGTCGCCGAACTCTCTCAACGACAACAGCACGCACTTTTATTATTATTCCCAATTTACTACGATTTGCGAAAGTTAAAAGAGTTCAACGAAAACGAGACACGCGGCATTTTTTAAACATCTCTTCTTCTATCTCTGGCGGGGAAATTCAAGTGGTTTTTTTTTTTGAGAAAAAAAAGTGAACATTTTTTTTTAACTTGCTTATATTTCACGCCAAATTACACGGAAACTACTCACGTTTTCGAAAAATTGATCATGGACTTGCGTCTTTAGAGAATAGATATCATTAAGGAAAAATCACTATCGTCAATATAGTAGATGTAAGAAGACGCCCAAACAAAATTGCACTTTTTCAATTATTAAAAAAAATCGGGAATTTCAACTAATATGAGACATGTACCATTCTCTTAAGAGTATTACTCTATCCGAAGACAATCAAAAAATCTGTGTCATTTTTGAGAAAATTTTGAAACGGCTTTTGAGACTTCACATACAATACCCACAAAAATCAAAATATCCACTTGAAATTGACAAAGCCTCCGGTTCATTCAGATCGATTGAAGTATATCTATTTTGGAGAAAATCTGCTGCACGGTTTAGGTGCTAGCGGTGAGCGCAAACAGACGAACGGACAGATGGCCAGACTTTTAGCCGTCATTCAATTTTTCGCTATAAAGGACCCACAAAACATGGATTCTGGCTACACCACGTGTTAGAGGATTTTATTTTCTAAACTTAGCAACTGGATTTATCGACATTTTTCGTTATCAGGGACCTGTAATAACAGTTTTTCTGCGAAATATTCTCTGCTTTCCGGCGCACAATTACATAACTATGTCTTCTTACGAAGTACCTCCGTAAGGGCGAGAAAGTAAAACCAAAATTACACAAGAAACAGATAACAATGCTTATTGTGCACTTTATACAATCCCCTTTACACAGTTCAAAAAAACCTTCGCACGCCGTCCTTCGGAGAGGAAGTAAAGCCGGCTGTCCCATGTAGTAGATTTACTGCATATAAAAGATCCTCAAGCCTAAAATGTAGCCTCTGAGCTAAATTAAAATCGCCTGTTTCGTCGCCCGAGTAACACATTCTTTCTCCGCAAGATGGTGACAGGAGCGTAGCGAAATTTGCGTGGTCACACGGAAGAGCGTGCCTGATGACCTGAGTCTCGCCACGTAAAGTGAGGCATCATTGAATTGAATGAAGAATCTCTTTCTCACCCTTTTTTAATATTCATAGTTGAATAATGAATAAAAGTACCAAAAAATCGTGGCTCGTTTTGCAACCAAATATTTTATTAGGAGCAACAGGTTACATTATTACAAGTATCATAAAACAGTGTGTGGTAAGTATAATGTTATTTTTCAGTTGATACAAATAACCTGTCAAAATATCCATACGCATATTCAGAAACTAAATTACGACAAAGAACCATGCAATTTCTTTCAAGACGAAAAATAAATATACAATACAAAAGCTGCAGTTAATAAGAAAATAATACTCTCAGCTGCCCGGACTACGTGCATGCCCTGACGCTTGCGCCACAGAATTGATAAACATGCATTTCATCCCTGAGGGAGGGCACGGGATGTTGGTCGACAGAGCCGGACAGCCAAGAGTGCACGCGCGTTAAACATCTCCAGAAAGGGCTGCGCTCCACCGAATGTGCACAGGCGAGCGCTCAAAGGTTTTCGAGGAGGCGCGGGCGGGGGCGGGGGCGAGGCCGTCAGCAGATAACAGAGGCGACTCGGCGCGCGCACACGCAGCATCGGGCACCTGCAGGGATGCCAACCGCTTAGAAAAAGCCCATCGATCGATTGATTGATTGATTGATAATTAGTGATTCCGAGCGCGTTCACTACTGAGATCATTAGTCCATTACGTGTAGTGCATGCATTTTATCGCGGGAGATGGTGGTTGTTTCCGAGCTGGGTGGCGAGATCCCGCGCCGACGTACATGTCGGCTTGCAGGATTTCCCCAACCAGGTATCATCCACCAGCGCGGCACCGCCCCAGCCACGGCAGGCTCTAAGCTCCCAACTGTTTTGCCGGCATGTGCAGTAATGTAGTAAAGTAGCCCACGTAAGTGTGTGTGTGTGTGTGTGTGTGTGTGTGTGTGTGCGTAAGAGACGAGGATAAGGCAAGGAAGAGGTAGAAAAGATCGCACGAGGTCCGTGGCCCGTTTGTTAGGGTAGTGCTCCGGCATTCGCCTGGTGTTGATCGAAGAAACCACGGGAAACTATCGATCAGAGCAGATGACCGCTAGAATTCTCCTCCAGACAGCGACTGAATTCGACCTAGCTGACAAGCTAGTGTCGAAAATCCTGCCGCCGTGGGGAGTGGGAACCTAGGACCTCCCGGTCAGAGCACTGCAAAGGCATCATTTGATGCTCTGAGCTACCTAAGCCGGTAAGGATAATGCTTACTTAAATCACAAAACCCTATGGAAGGGTGATATTAAATCTAGAAGCGCTACAAGAGCGCATACGGTGCAGTCTCGCATTACTTGCAAGTCCTACGGAATATTTTAATACTACCTGCAAAAGTATTTCCGACCAGCAAATATTTACTATCTGCGCTGGGATTCGAACTAATGTCCTTAGATTTAACACGCTACTCACGTTACCCCTGCAACAGCAGCCCTTAAAACTCTACCTCCTTCGACACATAAAAATGGTTGAACATTTGCATTTGCAAATTTCAAAAATTCAGAGATTTTTATCACATTATTTCAAGGTGTACTTTTAAAGAAAAGATATTAATGAAAAAATCTTCATAATCAATATTGCAGTTGAACATTATTAACTTTTTGTTTGCAATTTTAGAAAATACTGAAAATTCGATTCAAATTTGACCTGTCCCAATACCAAGCGTTGTTTTTTCCATTCGAGAAAAAAAATTACAAAAATAACTTGGAGCCGCTATTGAGAAAAAGTTTCTTTTCAAAATTAAATTCAAAGAGAAGTTTTGGCAAAACTGCTGGTCCTTACAAAAAAATTTAAAGTTTTAATTTTTGAGAATAGTTTTATTTAAGAAAAAATATTATAAATATGCTACGTTTGCAATGGTAATATTTTGCAATTTTCGAGAGCACAGAGTTAAAATCAAACGGGAACTCCGTCACTTTTAAACGCGTAATGTTTATCCAAGAAAAAATTAAAATATTGGAGCTGTTTTTGAGAAAATAATTGTTTGAATTGCCTATGCATATTTCATGAACAAAAAAAATACATTTTCCAAAAATTGTCCATGATTATTTTTTCAAAATATTTGAGTAAAACCGATTTCATTAAGGAAAAAGTTCTAACTTCTTTATTGTGCTAGGAAGACACCGAAAAAATGTTAAACTTTCGCAAGTTTCAAAAATTCAAAGTTTCCAAAAATTTCAGATTGTAAATTTCAAATATTGAGAAAATGAGACAGTATTTTTAAGTTTACTTTTGCACTTACGCTATGAATATGTTTAATAAAAATTGGAGTAATTTTTGAAAACATTTTGAAAATGTTCAGATTTCGTGTAAAGTACCCACAAAAATCAAAATATGTTTCAAACTCTCATGAGTTGTTTCAGATAAGTCGGAGAATTCAGATGAATATTAATTTTGGAGAAAATGGTCTGAAAGGTTTAGTCGCTAGCATTCTCAACAGAGACGGTGAATCCTTGCGCCAGAAAAACTGCTTTCTGAGACCCGAGGTCATAAGCAATGTTCCTCACGCAACGTCATCATAAAAATCAGATATTTTGAAACCTTATATTACATTTTTGGACGGGAAGGGATTCATTTCTTCTTGATTACGTACTCTGTTTTCGAGGAGAACGACTTGGCAGTTTCGGTAGAGTAACAAACATATCGGTCATTTGTAATCACGTTCGCGGGTTCAAACCCGATCGCAGCTGTATTTATGACAGAAAAACTCCTTCATACACCATCCTTCGGATGGGAAAGTCGGCTGTCCCATGTAGATTTACTGCATGTAACCGATCCCCAAGCATAAAAAAGCCTCTGAGCGAAATTCAAAATCGCCCGTTTCTTCACCCCAGCAATATACAGTCACCTCTGGTTATAGTGAACTTCCGGGGACTAACATGTTTGGTTCACTATATCAGAGGTTCACTATATTCGATAAGGACATAATTAATGGAATTTCTCCTCAATTTTATTAATAAACAAAAAAATATTCACAGCACCCACTGAAATTTTCAATGTCTTTATTTCTACGTTAAAAATGAATTATTTTGAATTGTTTGCTTCGTACAATTATCCTTAGTAATTTCTCTGGATCCTTCCGCAGTTCGTGCTCTCTCCATCCTTCATTCTGCAGTGTCTCTAAATATCGTAATGCAGTATTGCCGCCTTTCAATGCCACTTGCACTGTTGCAACACCATCCCACTCTCCGAAGGCCCTTTTAATCGTCTAATAAGAAACGAGACCCAATTAATTCCCAGGACGTTGAATTTCGTGCGTTCACTTTAGCCGAGGTTCAGGTTCACTATAACCGAATCGTAAGTGAAACAGGACCAGTTCACTATAACTGAGGGTTCGCTATAACCGAGAATTCGCTATAACCGAGGATTCGCTATAACCGAGGGTTCGCTATAGCCGCGGGTTCGCTATAACCGATGATTCGATAACCGATCGCTATAACCGAGGTTCGCTATAACCGAGGGTTCGCTATAACCGAGGGTTCGCTATAACCGAGGATTCGCTATAACCGAGAGTTCGTTATAACCGAGGGTTCGTTATAACCGAGGATTCGCTATAACCGAGGGTTCGCTATAACCGAGGGTTCGCTATAACCGACGTGTCTTACCTGGCGGGCAGTGGTGGGCGGCGGGGCGGGGCCCGCCCCGCTCGGCCGCCCACTCCCTGCGGGCGCCGCGCGCGGGCGACGAGGCGGCGGCGGCGGATGGAGAGTACTGGAACGACGGCAGCTCCTGCAACCACACACACTGACACATACACTCTGCTCAACGCTCTCAATGGCTACCCTTGCTCAACACCCTCCAGGACGCCCCTCCCACTTTACTCAACACACCCAAAGGACCTGATTTTGCTTAACATCCTCAATAGTTACCTTTGCTCAACAATCTCAATGGCGATATTTGCTCAACTCCCTTTCCTTTGCTCAACACCCTCCAGGACGCCCCTCCCACTTTACTCAACACAACCAAAGGACGTGATTTTGCTTAACACCTCAATAGCTACCTTTGCTCAACAATCTCAATGGCGATCTTTGCTCAACCCTTCCTTTGCTCAACACCCTCCAGACCTAAACATTGCCCAACACCCACAAAAACTCTCCCTTGGCTCAATAGCTCCAAAGATCCAACTTCGCTCAACACACCCAAGTACCCTGCCAGCTCAACACAAACAAAGCCTCCTCAACATCTTCAAAAGCTGTTTGCTTGACACTCTCAAGAGCTGTCTCTGTTCAACGATTCTGTCATTGCTCAACACTCACAATGACCCACTTTATCTATTTTTGCTCAATTCTCTCAATGTCTACCTTTGCTGAACACTAACATTTTTCAACACCGCCAAGAACTATTTTTGCTTGATACACGGGAACTATTTCTGCGCTTATCTTACCTTAAAAAAGATTACTATTAATTTGTTATTTCGGAACCAATTTAAAACATCTGATATTGTACTATTTACGGTTTCTTTATTCCAAAAGATGTTCGTATCATCCGCAAAGAGAACGGTTCGTCCGTTTCGAATCGTCGAGTACGTATCGTTTACGTAAAGTAGGAACAGAATAGGGCCAAAAATCGATCCCTGAGGGCCTCCATGTACAATTGTCAAAGAATCGGAAAGGTGTGTATTGTTACGAACATTGCGTCACCGGTCGGCACCACCACGAGCTGCCTGTGAGCGCGGGTTGCGTCATCTGCCGGCGGATTATTCCAGAACGTGCGCGGGGTCCGGAAAGTTCTCGACGGCACTCGCCGAGTATAAATACGCGGCGGCCGGCGACCGCGAGTCAGTCTTAAGTCCGCAGTGGAAGCTGAACTGTGAAGTGTGTGCATCGCGATGAATAGCTGTGCAGTGATTGTGCTCAGTGAACCGGCAGTGCATCGTACTGTGGTCGGTGACGTGAACTGTGACCAAGTGCATCGACCTGTGATCAGTGCAGTGAACTGTGGCCAGTGCTTAGGACTGTAAATAAATCAAGAGAAGAGTAGTGTAAATAAATAATCAAGCGTTTTCAGTGATTGTGTTAAGAAACAAAACAAACGTTTTGTTAAAATAATACGAGACTTAATTCACCACCTAGAAACGTAACAGTATATAATGTTTCATCATTCTAGTAAGGTATTTCCACTGTCTGAGATGGTTGTTTAAGGTACGACCGTATAATACGAGACATATAATGTTTCATCACTATAAGGTATTTCCACTGTCTGAGATGGTTGTTTAAGGTACGACCGTATAATACGAGACTTAATTCACCACCTAGAAACGTAACAGTATATAATGTTTCATCATTCTAGTAAGGTATTTCCACTGTCTGAGATGGTTGTTTAAGGCACGACCATAACCAGACGCTCGCACCTGCTCGGGGGGCGAGCAGCCGCAGCGCGGGCGAGACGCCCTGGGGCGTGGGCGTGCGTGCGGGCGAGGGCGCGCGCGCGGCGCGGGCGGCAGGCAGCGGGCGGGCGAGCAGCGCAGGGGCGAGCGGCGGGCCGGGGGCCGCGGGGCGCGGGCGGCGCGGGGGGGGCGGCGACGGGCGGCGCGCGGGGCGGGAACGCCCCGCCCCCCAACGCCCGCGCAGCGCCGCCTCCACCGCCGCCAGCGTCGCCTCGCTCGGCCACTGCGCACGCGCCACGCCCCCTCCAGCTCCTCTCTCCGACAGTGCGAGAATTAGCAGCACACTGGATTTTCAGTGTCAGAAATTCACTACTTCCGGGATTCTATACTTCAACCGGGAGCGGTAGCTCAGTGCATCAACTGATGCCACTGCAGCGCCTCTGACCGGGAGGTCCTAGCTTCCCACTCCCCACGGCGGCAGGATTTTCGACTCTATCTTTTCAGCTAGGTCGAATTCAGTCGCTGTCTGGAGGAGAATTCTAGCGGCCGGCTGCTCTGATCGCTAGTTTTCCGTTGTTTCTCCCATCAACACCAGGCGAATGCCGGAGCAGTACCTTACCAATCGGACCACGAACCGCGCGCGATCTTTCGTTCCTCTTGCTTGTCCTATCCTCTCCCCTTACACACACTAGCATGCACTACACTACCACATATTCCGGGAGGCCGGTCGGGAGCTTAGAGTTTATCTCGGCTGGGGCGGTGCTCCGCTGGTGGGAGAGCCCTGGTTAGAGGGAAACCCCCGTTAGACGACGGTAGGTCGGCGCCGAATCTCGACATCCAGCTAGGGAAGATAACTGCCACCTCCCGATGAAAAAAAAAGCATTACACTTACGGGAGTAATGACCTCAGTAGAAAACGCGCCCGGAATCACTAACCAACCTTCGTCTCACCATTTTAACACGAGGTCGAAAAGTAACGCCTCCTTGTTTTGTCTTCACATATTAAACTAGTGGACCCAGCAATGCTTCGCTATTGCAACGCATTACACATCACACACTGCTGGTCACGTGATTGTTAATTACGTTGTACCCACGCTCTGCAAAATTTTAATAGATAAAAGACTCTCACAAGTATGGGTTTGTTCTATTTCCTGGTTTGGATAAAGTTGTCAAGTATCCTATTAAAACGTTCTCCCTTAAATTTGTGCATGCGTTTGCTATGTCACGGATGTTTGGAGAAAGTGGATTTTCTTGTCCGAAATTTAAGAAATAATTCCGGCCGATATTTCACTAGCGCAGAGGCAGAATACTTGTGTATAGAGAAGACGTGCTTAACCCTGGCCTAAGGCGGGGTTGCTTGGAGTTCAGAGAAGCTTAAGTCGTAATAAACGAATAAATCTACATCAACGCCCCCACATGTCACACTGAATTCAAATTACCCTCTAAATACTCACATTAATCACAACAAAGTGTGACAATTTCTGCGAAACCGGTCAAGTAGTTTTTGCGTCTATGTGCGATACATACGCACATTCCCTTTTATTTACATATAGACACAGATTATTTATATGTAGATGAAGATTAGTTGAGTGAAAAAATTTAATTTGACAGTTTTGCTCAAACCTTTTCTAGAATTCACTGCAATAGTAACTTCTGTGTTCTGAGACCACGTTTGCGAAGCACTTACTCGTACTTTAAAGCGTGTCCCCGAACACGAGCTCCGAGTCTTAGACAGCCCGTGGGGGTGGCGACGTACCTGGCAGATGAAGGCGCCGGAGGGGAAGCGGGGGCCGGGCGGCGGCGCGGGCGGCGCCTTGGGCGGCGGGGGCGGGGGCGGCGGCGCCGGCGGCGTGCTGCGACCGCTGGCGGTGGACTTGCCCCGGCGCCCGCTCTCCCTGCACACACACACACCACATACAGCAAAACTCTTCACACGACCGCCTCTTTAAGACGACCACCTCTTTAAGGCGACCGCCTCGTTAAGGCGACCCCCCTTTGCGATAGCAGTTTTCTAAGGAACCGAATCATTATTCCATAATACCAATGAATTTTCTTCTTTCTTTCTAGGTTTTTTATCCAGCCGACAGCCGGTTACCCTTTACGTCCCGATGGGACGCATATTCGACCATACACTAGACACCAACACACTTGCGGGCTCCTCTGATCTGGGCAGCAGAACGCGAGGCCCTCCGCGACAACACATACATACAAAGACAAGGGACAAACAACCATACCCAAGGCGGGACTCGAACCCGCGACCCTTCGGACCGAAGCGCTGAGTCGGTACTCGCTCTTAGCCACCTCGGCCATCCAGGTCAGCCCAATGAATTTTACCTCTTTAAAATCGACCACCCCTCTTCCCGAACAACAACCACGGACGGATTTTGGTCGTAATGTTCATTCCCTTTAAGACGACCAGAAAATCCAGCATTGGAATAGTAAATCCGACAGTTTGCGTATACTTCGTCGTTTTCTTAACGTAGCGCCTCAAGGACACGCGCGAAAGAGGGAGAGGGAAGACAGACTCCAATGGGGAGCTGCAACGTCACTCAGCTCAGACTTTTACGGCTCCCTATTGGAGTCTCTTCCCTCTCCCTCTTTCGCGCGTGACCACGTTAAAAATAAACCAAGTATAATGCTGTAAACCAAGCCTTTTCCGGTGTCTTTCAGATAAGCAACAGCGATCGGACGTATGATATTTCAGGATAACACCGAAGGGGAGACCCTTCAGGATATTTAGAGAAAGTATCGCGTTCAGGAGTTCAAAGATAATTTCACAGAAACATAACAATGCCCCTGGATTACGCTAGTCAGGAGACCACCTCATGTCAATGAAGTATTATCAGAAGAAGAACAATGGAAGGTGTTTTGAGTGTAGGTTACCGCTCTGAGTGTCATTGCCTGAATCGACAGTGGTGTTGGATATGGCGCGCAGACGTTTTGACAGGTCGTGAACCAGACGCAGTCCACTCAATCGGGAGAAGTCTCACAGTAATACGTGATGTGTGACCCTGACAAACCATTGGTCTCCAAAGTGGCACGTCTTTCATCATATATCGAAAATCTCTGAAGAATTAAACTTGAAAATATTCATTCATTCAAACAATATTGAGTGAAAATGTAATAATATTTGTTACGACGAAAATATTTATTTTTGTTCAACTGGACCAAATATTTACTTTTAGGCGATATGCAATTTGCTTCATGGAAACCGAGGGGCGTGACTTAAATTTCCATTTAATTTTCAACGTTGAAGATGAAAGGTGAAAATAGTGGTTGTGAAAGAGCACGTACTTTCACGCAAAATTACATGAAAAGTACTTACATTTTCTAAAAATTGTACATTATTTCAAATTCTATCTTTAAGGTAGAGATTTCGTTAAGGGAAAAATCTCTATCATAATTGTAGTTGTACGACGACGCCAGAAAAGTTTGGAATTTTCGCTATTTTCGAAAAATCAGTTTTCAATGAAAATGAGAAGTGAACCATTCTCTTACACGTCCTTCACTCTATCCAACAACAAAATTTAATCGAACACGATGGAGTCTTCTTTTTAATGTTTAAAACGTCCTAGGGGCTTCATGTAAAGTACCACAAAAATTAAAATATCGATTTCAAACTCAAGAGGCTGTGACATCAGTCAAAACGATTGGGGAATATCAACTTTGAAGAAAATCGGCTGAACGGTTTAGCCGCTAGCGTTGTTCACAGACGGACGGACAGACGTTTTGTCGTCAATCGATTTTTCGGTATCACGGACCCACAAAATATGGATTCTGGCTACAACACGTATTAGAGCAATTTTGTTTCTAAATTTAGCAACAGGATTTATCCACTTGTTCGTTACCAGGGCCCTGTCAAATTTTTTCTGCCGAAAATTCGGCATTTATAATTAGTTTATAATGTTAAGCTTTATTGCATGAGTGTATGTTTTGAAAACGATCGACGTTAGCAGCGAGTTTTCAAATTTGTACGAATGCAATAAAGCAACATTATAAACCAGTTACATACACTATTGTTTTGTATAACAGCATTATAAATTTACAAGAAAATTAAACTTAATTTTGCAAAAAAAAACTTTATCGTGACGTCTCAGATATTGGACATCCAAAGCTATCTGGAAAGCAAATTCAAGATGGCATTGTTGACATCTGTGCAAAAAAAAACGACGGTCGGCTGTTCCTTTTACAGCTGCCTCCGTTGCCATGGGCTGAATGTGTAATGACGCAATCATTCCTGCCGTGAAATGCTAATACGTCATCATTTGTTGCCGTAAAATGCCCCGATTAAGAACAATTTCTTGCAAGAGAATGGGTCGTTTATAATGCTGGAATACAAAATGTAACTTCATTTTCTGTGCACGTCTTCTAGAATTCAGTGGGAAATACAATTATTCAAATTATCGTTTCCATGTTGTCGCGGCAGGAAGTAATAAGAGCCAAAATTTATTGCTTATTTATCTTTGACAATAGATTTTATTACATGGGAGTTTTTTTAAATTTATTGCTTATTTATCTTTGAAAATAGATTTTATTACATGGGAGTTTTTTGTTGTTTTTTTTTCTCCCTTTCAAAATTCAAAATTTATTGCTTATTTATTTTTGAAAATAGATTTTACATGGGAGTTTTTTTTCTCCCTTTCAAAAATTCAAAATTTAAGTAGTATAATACTTAGTGTAGGGATCACAGAATTTTGTAAATGTGCACACAATTCACTTTTCCCCATAGCACGTCATACGCAGTTTTTAACTGTTTTTCTGACGTAAAATAAATAAAATAAATAAATAAACAAAACAAAACGCGTGCAAGCGGAAGGACTCACCGGCTGCTGCTCCTGCGCCCGCGTCCCTTGTGGCTGTCTCTGTCGGAGGAGGAGCCCGGCCCGCGGCCACGCCCCCGGCCCCGCCCGCGGCCGCGCCAGCAGCGGCAGCACTCGCAGAGCGGCCGCCACACGGCCTCGCGCTGCGCCAGCGCGTCCGCGTGCGACGCGTCCAGCAGCGCCACGTTGGCGCCGCCGCCCGCGCCCGCGCCCGCGCCCGCGCCCGCCCCGCGCCGCCCGCCCTCGCCGCCCGGCTTGGGCAGCGCGTAGCCAGGGATGCGCTGCACCGTCAGGCTGCGGCGGATGCTCACCCCCGGCAGCTCCTGCGCACGCCGCAGCACTTCACCACCCCACGCCTCACCTCTCTGCGACTCTTCACCACACAATCACACACAACGCTTCACCACCGCTCACAACATCTCTCTGCGACTCTTCACCACACCAGCACACACAACGCTTCACCACCGCTCACAACACCTCACTCTGCGACTCTTCGCCACACCAGCACACACAACACCTCTCTACGACTCTTCACCACACCATCACTCACAACACCTCTCTACGACTCTTCACCACACCATCACACACAACGCTTCACCACCGCTCACAACACCTCTCTGCGACTCTTCACCACACCATCACACACAACACCTCTCTACACTCTTCACCACACCATCACACACAACACCTCTTTCGACTCTTCACCACACCATCACACACACCTCTCTACGACTCTTCACCACACCATCATACACAACACTTCACCACCACTCACAACACCTCTCTACAACTCTTCACCGCACCATCACACAAAACACTTCACCACCGCTCACAACACCTCTCTACGACTCTTCACCACACCATCACACACAACACCACCCTCCACACTCTTCACCCACACACCTTCACCACCACTCACAACACCTCTCTGCGACTCTTCACCACACCATCACACACAACACTTCACCACCACTCACAACACTTCAACTCTTCATAACCTAACACTTTAGCACACCATCTACGACTCTTCATCACACCTTCACACTCAACACAGATACACCTTAGTCATCAGCACAATCACATACAACCCACCACATACACCACTCCCAACCCACACACCACACCCTCACCAAACCATCATTGCGGTCTTCATGGCTGTCTTTGTGTTCGTTCACCCCTTATCATCATCATACCATCATATCATCATCATGTCTTATTATCTCCTATGTAAAGTATGTTATATTAACTATTATTATAATAACATTATTATTATTATTGCTATTATTATTATTACTATTACTATTATTATTATTATGGGCAGTGGCGTGTAGTGCAGTGATGTGAAGTTGAGGGAAACGAGTGAGTCAAAATCACATTAAAACGTGATTGGCAAAAGTGATTGGCAGTATGGTGAGGTGAGACGAGGCGAGGTGAAGTGAAGTGAAATGAAGTGAAGTGAAGTGGAATGCCATGAAAGCATGCACGGTGAAATGTTTATGTTAATTTGTAAAGTGTGTAAAATTTGTAAAATTTTGTATAGTTGTCAAGTTCTGTAATGTTTAGTTAAGTGTATTCTGCCATCAAGTTCTGGAACTTATTTGCAGAATTAGTAACAAATCTAATGATAATCTAATAAATACAGTTAACTCCAATAACTGCCGCTAATGACCTTAAATAACATGCTGAGCGCCCGCACCTGAATGACGAGCGGGCGCGCGGGCGAGCAGCTGGGGGCGGCGGCGCGCGGGGCGGGGGAGCGCGCGGGCGGCGGGCGGGCGGCGTGGGCGGCGGGTCGCGGCCGTGCGCGCTGTCCACGCGCGCCTTGCACGCCCCGGGGCTCCACGCGCGGCGCACGGGGCTGCGCCCGCCCCGACGCCCTTGGCCCTTGCCCCGGCCACGGCCCTTGGCCGCGCTGCCGCTCGCCTCGCTGCTGCTGGCCTGCAACACAACACGTTGCACGTTGCGCTTCCTCACGCGGCTCCGGTTATAGCGAACTCGGATATGGCTGGAACCCAATCAATGAACACTCGGTTATAGCGAACTCGGATTTAGTGAACACTCGGTTATAGCGAACTTGGATATGGCGAACCCTCGGTTATAGCGAACTCGGATATAGTAAACCCTCGGATATAGCGAACTCGGAAATGGCGAACCCTCGGGCATAGCGCACTCGGATATAGTGAACCCTCGGTTATAGCGAACTCGGATATGGCGAACCCTCGGGCATAGCGCACTCGGATATAGTGAACCCTCGGTTATAGCGAACTCGGATATGGTGAACCTTCGGTTATAGCGCACTCGGATGTAGTGAAGCCCCGATTATAGCCAACTTGGATATAATGAACCCTCGGTTATAGCGAACTCGGATATAGTAAAACATCGGTCATAGCGAACTCGGATAAAGTGAACCCTCGGTTATAGCGAACTCGGATATGGTGAACCTTCGGTTATACGCACTCGGATGTAGTGAACCTGGTTATAGCGAACTCGGATTAGTGACCCGGTTATACGAACTCGGATATATAACCCTCGTTATAGCGAACTGGTGTATGAACCCTGTTATAGCGAACTCGGATACAATGAACCCTTAGAACGGTGCGGGGACGCATTCCTAAGAAGGGTGGGGGGCCATGGAGCTATGAATACATGGAGGTGCCCTTACCAACCTCTTCCGTGTGCAGCAAGTGAACCCAGTCTGCCATGTTGGTGGATCCAAAACACGTTTGTCAAACCAATACCATGTGTTACTACAAGTCTAACAATGCGTCACTAGCTGCTTAATTAATTCATTCATTAGCCGCAAAAATTTAATGGGACTGTGAATTCCCGCAAACGTATACACGATAAAGAAGTTCTATCAAAATCGTGTTCTTGGAAATTAGTCGAACATAACCTGCTGTAATTGCTAGACTGTCAATTGTCTCTTCGCAGCTCTAATTTACAATGCTCTCCGCTTTGGATCTGCAGGAAATCTTTAAGAAAAAAATAACAAAAAATTAAACAATAACTGACGAAGTTACTAAATGTTCCAAATTACATGGAGTAGCTACTTACTTGTGGAAAGTAATTTCCGGTTTCCCCATACGGTTTGTACTGCCGTTGGCCACACAAGTAACCATAACGAACTGTTACAAAAAGCTAGCTATTCTGGACAATGCTTTTAAATATTGAAAACTATGCCACACAACACAACTGACACGAGCTCAGCTACAAGCCACAGAGCACTCACACACAGTTTGTCTATGCTACGAGTTTTCTGGACTCACCAACATGGCGGAGGTGGCTTCAAGTTTGTGACGTCATACCATATTCCTATAACCCTAGCTCCATCACGGGGGCTCACCTGTGTGTACTGGAATTTTTGGGAGATTTGATATTTTTCGGTCTGTTTTGCTTTTTTTTATTCTCTGAATATTTCTGTATTACAAACAATTATCCATAAAACATATTCCTTACGTAAATATCAATAAAGAAAATGAGAAGGTGGACAGATAGATTTCCGGCTTTTGGTCACACTGTTTAGCGGCTAGCCTAACCGAGCTGTGCAAGGGGTTGCTTCATTTTCCACAATGAGAACCTCCATGTACTATTGCAATATCCTTGACTCACCTGCGTGGAGTACTGCGTCGCGGCGTCGCCAGACGGCGCACGTCCTCGGCTGGCGGTGCGCGCGCGCAGCACGTCCTCCTGCAACACCGCCAGACTGTTACGAATGCGAAATACTACCAAAAGCGTAAAAAGTGGGTATAATAAAAGTTATGTGACATATTTGACAACCCTTTATTAGTACGAAGAGAGAAACATTTTGAAGGAAGCGTCAGATTCCGTCTTAGACAGGTTTTACTGTAGTAGCAATAGCAGCAGCAGCAACAGTAGTAGTAGTAGTAGTGTAGCAGCTGTAGCAGTAGGTAGTAGTCTAATAGTGCAGTAGCTGCAGTCGCAGTGGTCAGCGTAGCAGAGCTAGCAGCAGAATGGTAGAGAGAGCAGCTAGAGTGTGCAGATGGCAGAGTCAGCAGTCAGTAGAGCAGTAGCAGGCAGCAGCAGCGAGCAGTAGCAGGCAGTAGCAGCAGCAGCAGTGCAGTAGCAGAGAGTAGAGTAGAGAGGCAGCAGCAGTAGCAGTAGCAGTAGTAGTAGTAGTAGTAGTAGTAGTAATAGTAGTAGTAGTAGTAGTAGTAGTAGTAGTAGTAGCAGTAGTAGTAGTTTACTTGGTTTCTTCGTGGCAGCTGAGGGTAGTATCTCCAAGATGAAATTCGGCACGACTTTTTGGGTCCTGCCGCAAGATGTCGCATGATCGCGACCGCATCAAGCAGTGCTGCAGGCGACCCTAGCGGTTGGATTGAGAATGACTCAAAACGTCGTGCCGAATTTCATCTTGGAGACACTACCCTCAGCCGCCACGTTGCAAAAAAACCAAGTACACTACTACTACAGCTGCTATTGCTGCTGCTGCTGTTGCTGTTGGTACTGCTACTCGAGCAAACCCTGTCCAAGACGGAAAGTGAGGGCACTGACCGCGATCTCCTGCAGGCAGGCGGGCGGGCTGTCGGGCGCCGACGGCTGCGGGCACGTGCCGCAGATGCAGGCGCCGGCGTGGAGGGGGCGACAGCCGCACTCCCACGGCCCCGCCACGCACGCGCACTCCACCTCCTCCTCCTCCTCGTCCCCCGCCACCTCCTCCTCCTGCACGCATCACAGCAAGGCCATTCCTTCGTGAGGGATTACAGCAAACATATCACTTTCTTATTACATCAGAACCAATATTTTCTTATCAAGTCTTGCCAAAATTGTTCTTTTTCCTTCTGTATTCACAATTCTACTGGTGTATGGGTTAAGGTAGGGATCACAGAACACCCAATACACCTCGCATCACAGTACGAATCAGATTTTTACTGTTTTGGACGTTAAATAAATAAAGGAACAAAGGAATAAAAAAATGAAGTTTAAAAAATGAATGAATGAATAAATGAATGAATAAACGAATAAACGAATAAAGAATAAACGAATAAAGAATAAACGAATAAATGAATAAACGAATAAACGAATAAACGAATAAAGAATAAGAATAAACGAATAAACGAATAAACGAATAAACGAATAAACGAATAAACGAATAAACGAATAAACGAATAAACGAATAAACGAATAAATGAATAAATGAATAAATGAATAAATGAATAAATGAATAAATGAATAAATGAATAAATGAATAAATGAATGAATGACTGAATAGATGAATGAATGAATAAATGAAAGATGATCTTACCGTGGAGAGGTGCGCGGGGCGCGGCGGCGGGGCCGGAGGCGCGGGGGCGGGCGCGGGGGCGGGGGCGGGGGCGTCGCGCAGGAGGCGCCTGCGCGTGTCCAGAGAGGCCGACACGTCCACCGCCGTGCGCAGCGCCTCCTCCACCAGCGCGTTGGCCGCCTGCAGCTCCGCCTCCAGCTCCGTCGCGTCCGCCCCCGACCCGGACGACTCCCTGCCACGCACACACACACACAACGCACACTCACTCACCACCAACACAAAACATCGCATCGCCCAATGCGAAGATATCTCCGAGAACAGAAATACGCCACTGCAAGGGCGGAACTTCACACATACACCTTTACGATTCATTGCCAATTACACTTGGGGTCCCGCAGGGTTCGATTTGAGGTCCTATTCTCTTTCTACTACGTGTAATGTCCTCGACGATTCCAAACAGAACAACAGTTTTCTTTGCGGATGACAGGAATATGCTTTGCAATAAAGAAACCATACATACGAATATCAGATTTTCAAATTGATGACGTGATAACATATCAATATCAAACTACGGAAAAATAGTTTCAATGCATTGTTTGCAATTAACTGCAATAGTTTCAATTAGCTTTTCAAATGAACGACTCTCTACAGCTCCGCCTCCAGCTTCCGCGCCGACCTCAGACTCGCGCGCCCTTTGTTCACGATGACGTATTATTTTAATACTGCAATTTCTTTCCATATTGAAACATTATTTCCGTAAAAATGGCATGAATGTATTCCAGGGGGACACCGCCTCAGACGAGACAAGCTCTACGCTCGAACCCACATGTATGGTTGTGTAGAGGATGTAAGCGTAAGTATTTGTGTAAGTAATGGATGAGGAAGCGACAAGGTAAAAAATATGTGTGGTCCGTGGCGTATTTGTTAAGATGATACTCCGGCATTCGCCTGGTGTTGATAGGAGTAACCACGGAAAACTACCGTTCAGAGCAGCCGGTCGCTAGAATTCTCCTCCAGACAGCGACTGCATTCGACCTAGCTGAAAAGCTAGTGTCACCGGGAGCGATAGCTCAGTGCATCAACTGACGTCATTGCAGCGCCTCTGACCGGGAGGTCCTAGGTTCGAGTTCTGACGGCGGCAGGATTTTCGGCACTCGCTTTCCAGCTAGATCGAATTCAGTCGCTGTCTGGAGGAGAATTCTAGCGGCCGGCTGCTCTGATCGGTAGTTTTCCGTGTTTTCTCCGATCAACACCAGGCGAATGCCGGAGCAGTACCCTAAAAAACGGGCCACGGACCGCGCGCGATCTGTCCTTCCACTTCCTTGTCCTATCCTCTCCCCTTACATACACACACACTAACATGCACTACACTACAACACACTCCGGGAGACCGGTCGGGTGCTTAGAGCTTGTCCCGGCTGGGGCGGTGCCCCGCTGGAGGGAGAATCCTGGTTACGGGGAAACCCCACTAGTCGGCGGCGGATCTCGCCATCCAGCGGGGGAAGATCACCATCTCCCGAGGAAACACATCACTAAACTTACTTAACTAACTATTATGCATCCACCTATTCCCGCCCTGCCGTGGAGGTTTCTTGTGGCCCAGATCTGACTCGCCCTACCTCTCTCTCTGACTTGCTCCCTCCTGAAAATACCATATCTTCCGCACTCACTTCCTCAATAAACAATGTTTACATTTTTGAAATTGATTCCCGCCCCCAAACTACACCCACTACATTCACTTAATATAAAATGTATTTTTATGGAATTTTATATATTATTGCCATACTTTCAATCAGTTGCCATATGTAACATTTATTCATTTTAATTTTTTTTCTTTTCGAGTACTTGTAAATAAAAGTTAGAAATTGACCTTTGACCCCACGCCGAGGCAATTGAAATATAAATATAATGTGATAAGCCAAGAACCCCAAGTTTAGTTTGAATAATAAAATCGGCATCCAGCTTTAGTAATAATGGCATTGTTTGCAAAGTTGAAAGTCAAATAATACTCGTTGTTAGGACAACCGATCAACAAAGTGTAATATTCCGTGCTTGTTGTCATAGTACTGCACAGATGGATACGGAACCAAACACATTATATGCAAAAGGTGTGGAGAGGGCATTGAAAGCCGTGATCTTGTCGAAGAACGCAAGGAATCGCTCTCTATAAAGATATTGAAGCGTTCACACGTAAGCGGTTGGTGAGGCGCGAACGGATTTTCAGCATAGGCTGGTGCATTATTGAAATGATAGTGAGGCGGGAATTTATAATTAGTTTGATAGCTTGGTATTCTTAAAATAGTAGTATGGAATTGTACTTGTATATTCTATTAATGCAGTAGTTGGCATTTCGAATTAAAATAGACTCCGTATATTAGGATAGTTCACTATATGGAAGGATTTGTTTGATAAGTAGCTGAATGTCAGACGCGCGTAGGTATTTCATACAAAACATAGATAAAGAACGTCGCGACAACATATCGATTTTATAGGAAACAGTTAATCGTATTAAGGCCACATCGTTGGGGACATTCTGGAACATTTTCAATTTATTTTAATGATAGGTATACCAAGGATTACATGGACAACACTCTGTTCGTCGCCTGAGAAGCCATCGAAGAAGATATTGTTCGCTGTAAGTTTACGAACTATACTCAAACCCGTACAGTACTTTAATGTTCTACATAGAAAACGTCATTCTCATGAAGTTAATAGAATTTGTTATATATATAAGAATAAATGTTAAATTTTTATTGTTGAGAAAGGCTGATAATTTACATTAATTGCCATCAATCTAATAATTGGTTTTAATCAAAAGAACTTCGGGAATCGTGATTCGGTATAGAATTACACGTCCACATGCAACAGATAAGGAGTAACATGTAAGTCGAGCCCATGATTAAATTGGAAGTAAATTTAATAAATGAGTGTTAACATTGAGAGAATTTGTGAGCATAGCAGGGCAACGGTGGAAATAACAATATTAACAATAGCAGTGGATGGAATTCTCTTCATAGTATTAGATGTTTGTTGCAAAAGTATACAGGTTTGTCAATAGTAAAAATAATAGAAGACACCCAAAAGTATTTCACCAATAGCTAGCTCAACGCGGAGGGTGAGAAGAAGTATTTTACTAACGTGTTTTTAATCGAATTCGGGAGAGCGTTTTAGGCACTTTGACAAATAGTGGCTGACAGAAAGGTGCCATTAACCAATTAATTATATCTCCAAAACTCCTACAATACACTATGGATCCCAGCTTGACCAACGTTTTTCCCTTATCTAAGAAAATATCTTTTGTTTTATTTTCAACAACCTTGAAAATCAGTGTTCATACACATTCAGCTCCATTTGTTATTACTCTTTTGCTTCAATTGTACTTCTTCTTGCCGAACTTTCATCAATTAAAAGATTTAAAATTCGTAAATTTACGTAATAATCATATTAAATGTACTAAAACGAACCAATTACTATTTCAAGTAGAACAGATGTATGCAATTATAACTTTTTACGACAATATCAAACATTCGTCAGCAAAATGTCGTTTTCCAAACATTGCATATATGAATAGGTATACGTTTTTATTTATTTTTATTTATTTTACGTCAGAAAAACAGTTAAAAACTGCGTATGACGTGCTATGGGGAAAAGTGAATTGTGTGCACATTTTCAAAATTCTGTGATCCCTACACTTAGTCATATACTACTTAAATTTTAAGGGAAAAAACAACAAAAACCCCATGCAATAAAATCTATGTTCAAGGATAAACAAGCAATAAATTTTGAATTTTGAAATTTTGAAAGGGAAAAAAACTCCCATGTAATAAAATCTATTTTCAAAGATAAATAAGCAATAAATTTTGGCTCTTATTACTTCCTGCCGCGACAACATGGAAACGATAATTTGAATAATTGTATTTCCCACTGAATTCTAGAAGACGTGCACAGAAAATGAAGTTACATTTATGTCCAGAAGCAAAACAAGGGCCATCTCAGCATTTGCTCAATGGATCAGGGAAACTGGACGAAAAACCTGATCGAGATGGAGGTCATTGACCCGGAAGCTGTAGTACAATAGTTGTTACAGGTTGTTATACTCATTTATACAGTCCAAATGGTAAATAATGCATTATGTATCATTGTTAAAATTAATGTTACTTTTCTTGTTATGCTCAGTATAGTCTCTAATTGTATAGAAACAGTTATGCAGCAGAAACGATTTCACTTGGGATTGGAAAGTGTTTAAAATAATGTACATGTATTGTATGTGAATTTTTTGTAATGAGCTGTTGATACTGTCCCCTGATGAATATGATTTCTACGTCGAGTGTTATAGTAATAGACTTCTGCATTTTCTGAAAAAATATTCCCGCCCTTGAGCAAGTCATTTTTTACAAAAAACACTTCTCTCTTATTCAGTCAATACATAATCACGCCTAAACGCAATTAAAATCAATATACAAAATGAAAAGCAATATGCAAGACTTTTATAAATATAGTGAAGAAAAACGGTCAGAATCATTCTTAAATATTAACATTTGAGATTAGACCATTGACGGTATAAACGCAACAAACATTCTCAATATACGGTATAAACTGACGGTATAAACGGTATAATGACGGTATAAACTCAACAAACACTTTGCCAGATGACATTAAACGATTAAATTCGATAGAATAGTTTAAATCCCAAAGTAAATCGTTTCTGCTGCATAACTGTTTCTATACAATTAGAGACTATACTTAGCATCACAAGGAGAGTAACATTAATTATAACAGTGATATTTAAACACTTTACATAAAAGGCCGAGTATACTCGGGATTTTAATTTTTTCAAATATTTTAAAGTCCGAGTATACTCGTGTTTTTAACATAAATAATACTAAAAATTGGAAATTTTTTGAATATTTCGTTTCGTAATTAATAAGTTAAGGAGTTAATGTGTTATTTACTATTGGACTGTATAATTATAAACAATATGTAACGAGTATTGTATCGCAGCTTCTGGGTCAATGACCCCCATCTCGATCAGGTTTCTCATCCAGTTTCCCTGATCCATTGAGCAAATGCTGAGATGGCCCCTTGTGTTGCTTCTGGACAAAAATGTAACTTCATTTTCTGTGCACGTCTTCTAGAATTCAGTGGGAAATACAATTATTCAAATCATCGTTTCCATGTTGTCGCGGCAGGAAGTAATAAGAGCCAAAATTTATTGCCTTTTTATCCTTGAAAATGGATTTTATTACATGGGAGGTTTTTTTTGTTGTTGTTTTTTCTTCAAAATTTAAGTAGTATATGACTTAGTGTAGAGATCACAGAATATTGAAAATGTGCACACAATTCACTTTTCCCCATACCACGTCATACGCAGTTTTTAACTTTTTTTGACGTAAAATAAATAAATAAATAAATAAATAAATAAATTCCTTACGTATTCTACGAATACGCAATTCTGTGCATAGATAAACTCAATCGTAGACCTCAGTCGTCATCTTCTGGCGGTGATCAGCTAAACAATTGAAGATTGATGCGCTCTTGGTTCTGTGTTGTAAAGCATGGCGAAAAACGTTCAGAAAAGTAATTATGTTGTGAATATATTAAGGCTTGTGGTTGTAAATCGTAGACTATATAGCACACCCGATCTTCAAAGGAAGCTAGCCCATAAGTTTCATCGATATTAGTCTAGTGCATTAAGAGATTATCGTGCTGTAACGCAACGCGATTATATGTCAGTCTTCATAGTATATTAGTATAGAAGATATAGATTCACGCTATAAATCAGATACTGATAAGAATTAACATATTTGGTACTGCACCTTGCCATGTGGAAAGAGTTATCAATACTACTTATTAAATGTACTACTTGAAATATTTTACCATCTTCAACAATGGAAAATAAATTTGATTATAAATATAGGCCTCAATGCTGAGTAATAATTCTGTGCTTTTTTTTTATGAAAACGTTGGTTACAAGTTCGTCAAAGGGAGGGCCATTTAGTGCCATTTCATGTTTCCGGCTTTACAATTTTGTTGTGACAGTTACGAACCGGGAAGTAATTATAGAATCATAAAATGTATTATCTTTGAAACGCCAAATCACAATCTACCGTACTGAATCGTATTACATTTTTATGAGAGTTTCAAAACTGTGTGGATACAAAATGATCCCCTCCCCCAGGGTTAAAGAAAAGTTCCTAGAACACTAAAAACACGTTTTATTGCATTGTAAAGAGGCTGTTTACTGTTTGTAGGTAAATAATGTAGGTTTAGAAGGAATGTCATGATATATGCGATTGAATACCACTTTGCATTTCGGTTCCGTCATACGGCTTTAAACTATTTTTCTCAAAGAAACGTCTTCGCTCAGTGAAATGAGTATTATTGCATGGGAAAGTGCATTGGCGGCTGCTGTCCAAACAGACTGGAGGTTGCACCTCCAACGAACATATAGGTACAAATGTACGCAATTCAAATCAATTAAAAGTAAGTGAAATACAAGTCTGTATTGAAACACTACTTACATAATGTTCTGCTTTGGGTCCGCGTAAGACGTATATACCTCCCTCGCACGTGGTTCTGGCTTTGATTTCCACTGACCTCTTAAATTCGACTCCCGTACATCACAACAAGCACTATCGCTTAGACACCTTTCACGCAAATAAAATTATTTTATTTTGAAAACTTCTCTACCCTGGTGTAATAGGTAATAATGAAAGATCTTCGACACACATTCGTATTCACAAGAACGTTCGCAAACCGCTGGCCAGCTGCAGCCACACTGACTTCCGCGAGACACCAAGAGATTTCCATCCAGAACGGCCACCTTTACACAAAGAACTCATCAAATGTAGGTTTAAATCACCAAACCTAATATCAAATTTAAAAAATTCTCCAAATATCATAAACAATGCATCAAATATCGCCAATAATTGACTCAACTTGGGTACTCCCAATAACAAGCGAAAATCATAAAACTACGTTGCAGTGAGTTACACGAAGACAGAATATGGGTAATCCCCTGAGAATTTCTCCGTCGCCGTTCAGCGCGTCAGCGCCAGCTGCTTGGTTGCCCAACCAAAAGGCCGTGTGTTCGACATGTTAAATGGAAGGGCCAAAGAGTAAAAGAATTTATCGAAATCCATTAATACAGCCAAGAGCGTGGTGCAATGCACCAGACGCCAGTTGGAAGCCCTTTGGTTTCAAAAGGATTTCATATACATCCATATAGCTGCTATTCTTGAGTAATGAATGATTTAAAAGGAAACTGTGTACTCCTAAGATATTATTCGTTTTTTGGGGGTTGTGCAACCTAAGTACGAGCCGCCATTGGTAAAGTGGCTGTTTAGTGGTGGCAGTAGATTAAGTTAGAAGGAATTCATGGAATACGGGATTGAATATAACTTTGTATTTCGGTTTCGTCATAAGACTTAAAACTATTGTTCTTAAAAAGATGTTCTTGAACATTGAAATTCGTTTTATTGAATGGCAAAGTAGCTGTATAGTGGTTGCAGGGGAATACGTTAAAAGGTACGGCGTGGAATATGCGATTGAGTAACACCTTGCGTTTCGCTTCCGTCGTACGGCTTTAAACTAGTGTAGCGTCATAGACTTGACTCCCTGCTCCAGAGAGACAAGTTGCAAGGTTTGGGGATGAGGGAGCCAAAAATAGGCTTCCGAACAAAGGCCAACCCTTCAGGGAAAGTCCAAAAGGGGAGAGGGCTTGGAGGTGCCGGGTGCAAATTGCAACGGAAAAAGCAGGCGCCTCAAGACGAGTGCGCGGGGGAAAGATGACGCAGGAAGTCATGTGACTCGAGCATATAAAGGGGCTGTCGCAGAAGCCCTGGGTGGGGTAACGTTTCTGGTTTCCTCGCGGCAAAACACCGCAAAACGTGTCCGGCCAAGTCTGGCGCGGAAGTGCTGTAGTCCCGTGTAGGTGTTCGAGTCTGGAGCACTGTGAAGTATGCTCGATACTTCGGGGCAGATTGTCTGCCGAGACACACCAGGTGCCAAGTTGCGACTCGGCCGAGTTGGCTAATAGCAGGCGCGGCCGCAAGGCGCGTGTTGGGAGAGGGGGGCTGCTGCAGGTAGCTCCGACAAACACCTTAGAGTGAGGTCTGTAAATAGTGTACATAAATCAGTGTAAATAAATTATAAATACCCACTCGTGTCTGTTCCTTGTGGCGTAGATCCCTACCCACGACGTTACACTAGGGTACTTAAAGAAACGGTCTTCCACATTGAAATTCGTTTTATTGAATTGCAAGGTGGCTGTACAGTGGTTGCAGGGGAATACGTTAGAACGAACATCGTGGAATATGCGATTGAATAATACTTTGCGTTTCGCTTCCGTCGTACGGTGTTAAACTCTTGCTTTCACCACGAGCCGCGGTGGGGGTGTGCGGGGGCGGATGTGGACGAGTTCGTCGGGGGTGG